>JACEFZ010021943.1:240000-387500 GCA_014155875.1 Cepaea nemoralis | reverse complement strand
GCACTGCCACTTCTGTAAATCCACACTCGCGTTACGGGCATAAACATTAACCAACACGAATGGTAGACCGGATTGAACTCTGACCGTCATTGTCCCAGCTGGACATGTCTAGGTCTGAAGCAATCATACTGTCGCGGATGATAATCACCTTTTCCTGATGTTGCCTGTTGTAGAAACATTTGAATCCAACCATTTTGAGTAACTAATCACCCAGTCTCGTCTCCTGGTGTGCTACAATGTCGTTCCTGTAAACCAGGTTTCGTGAATAGGGCCACGTTATTTTACGCTGGCGCAGTTAGAATACAGGATGCGAGTATACCTGAAGCCCAGACGGTCACATTTATGTCTAAAACGGCTTACTCCTCCACGTCTTCGTCATTTGCGGCCATCACGTTGGCCTTGTTTTGTTGACTGCCTTCCGCAATGGATACACACATTGTTCAGCCATGCTGAGAAGACCAATCACCACATAACCACACACGCTGCGAAAATGCACTCAAAGATTGCTTCGCTCAATACACGAAACTCCGTAGCATCATGAAAAGTAACTCTTGGTTTTGCATTATGGCACAAAAATTACACGTAGGAGACGAAAATATCCATCTCCTACGCGGAGAAGGTAACGGTCACTTAAACAAAACAACCCTCCGTCGCCATCTTGACCGGAAGTGCTTCTGATGACAACACAAACAGATAAAAAGCTAAATAAACCACAAAAGAAAATTAAACGCAGCTCCTTGTTGACAGGAAAGAAACGAAAATTATGTTTTAAACCGGTTTAGAAAGGCGCTCTAGGGCTACACAACGTTTGTGTTGCCAAATGGAGCGTAAACAGTCCGATATGAATAAAATACAGGGGATATTGCATAGTTATACCGTGGCATCAACACATGTGGCATAACCGCTAACCACCATTATTCAGTTGACAAGAATACACGCCAAATGGAGGGGAAATTATACAACAATTGACTGCACCAACTCAAACTGAAACCAAAACTTAAAAACTAACACAACATCAGAACTGAAACTGGAACAAGTGACAGATGACGTCAATTCTAGGAAACATGTCATCAGCCCAAACTCAGGAGATCATTGGATAAAATAGACATGTGACAACGCTTCCGCGCGAAACGCCTGTTTAGAATATGTTAATCGCGCACTCTTTCTGCAAGCTGCCTGATGAACAGACGTGAAAGCTAGTGTGACCGATGTTCAAATAGGTACGGCAGAATGTCTAGATCCGAGGTAAGCTTGTTACTCCTTTGATTAAACTGATGACCAGATGTATCAAGTGACAAGTAATGGTATCCAGTGTTTGTAATGTCAATTGAAATGTATTATTATAAATTAAAACCTCTGAAGTGAAAAATGCTCGACTGTAGATTCTGACGACGCAACGCCGATTCCCGGGCAAACTGACAATCTACTACTCTTTTCGAATACTGCAGTCTCTGATATTCTTAAAGATAGTTATTAACTTTAAGAAGTGCATAATAATAATACTACATTCTATTCTGGACAACTGTACGAAGTGATGATTCTGAGACAATCTTGTGCATTTCATTAGAAACACTGCTTCAAATGCTAACTCTATCTACAGTTAATCAGACCGTTCGTGTACGAGAACAAGTGCCTCGTTTTAAAACATACTTATCTATGTCTAGTTTCAATCTAGAAAACTTAAAGAGAAATCAAATCTTCCCTTTCTACTTCATCTATTGAATAAATAGGGTTTGATTGAATAAATATTTATATTTGTGTCAAATTTTAATTAGATAAGGGCACCCAGTCAATGACATATCTTGGCGTGAGGCTTGATCGTAGCCTGCCCTTCAGAGATCATGTCGATTATGTCATAACGAAGGCTCGAAAAGGTTTGTCAGCAATTTGAGTCATGGCGACAGCCAATATAGAGCAAAGACTGCTAATACTTCTGTTCCAAGGACTTGTGCTTTCATGCATCGAGTATGCACAGGCCATCCTCACTGTCAGCCCTACACAGATTGGAAGACTTGAAAAGGTACAAAACGAAGCCATGCGCATCATTTTGGGCTGCACGAGAGACACCAGCTGGGTAGCAATGAGATACCTCCTTGACTTCCCGACAATGGAACACAGGATCAAGATCTGGAGAGCTCGTGCATACTTAAAAATAAGTGCAGATGAGCAGCACCCTCTGCATGACGCTATATTCAGAGAAAAGGGTGACAGGCTAAAGAGGGGCAAATCATGGATGGGTCGGGCGGAAGATGTCGTCAGACAGGTCTGCAGTCTTACCAGTATCAACCCCGGCAAGGAATGGGTGCCGGTGCCTCCAGCTTTTAAGTGCACTTTCGCTTGCATTATCACACTCGACAGACGGTTCAGAGAGCAGAACCCTGCCGCTGTCAATGCAGAGGTTAACGCGCTCATCTATGAACACTCAGATAGCCCCGAAGTGCTCATCTATACAGATGGATCTGTTGTAAAGCAGCAGAGAAGTGCGTAGGCATTTACAGCCCGTTCAGCGGGACGAACCGTTCAAGAATCCAGTGGTGCCCACTCTATGACCACGAGCAGCATGACGATGGAGGTGATGGCAGTTGCACAGGCCTTCATATGGCTGGAATCACAGCATTATACCAACGTGTGTGTACTAAGTGATTCAATGAGCATGATTCAGAAGGTCGAAGCTGGATCTGTACGTAGACAGTGGACTGAACCGCTGCGGAAGTCTGTTGTCCGTAAAGTCACCTTCATCTTCGTCCCGGGACATGCGGGAGTCGAGGGAAATGAACGAGCTGACAAACTGAATGGCTCTGCACCCCCTGTAGATGGCCAGCCCATGGATCGTGCCGATGTTATTAACGTCCTTAAAGATATGGCGAGAACAGAGGACTTTGACGTCAGTGATTCCACATCGCTGTCCAGGATGAAAGACCTGGGAGTAAGAATCGGCACAGCCAGACGCGAGAGGTACATCGGGAAAACAAAGCGCCTCGTCAACCAACACAGAACTGGCACTATTAGCCACCGGACGCTGATGAATATGCTGGGGGATGGATGTGAGCACCTATGGACATGTCCGGAGTGCAACGAAGATACCCCAACTGATAACTGATAACTGATAACCGATAACTTATGAACTGCATTACATCAGAAAAGTTGTGCTTCGCGGAACTCCACCACCAGAAGTTGACTTAACTCATTACTCAACACAACTTAAAAACACAACCCACCCCACCCAACACTCAACACCAACAACAACAAATAATGGGAAAGGAGTTTTTATAAAAAGAAAAAGAAGAAGTTGGTTAATTGGGAAAACACAGAGAATCCATTTATACACACTACAAACTCAATTGAGTGATAGAGAATGTTATAAATGTATGCCATTTATTACATGCATCTTGACACCTCCTCACTCTTGTCACTGTCTTACTGTACACGTCTCACCGACCCCATGTCCAATGAGAACTTACATACAGCAGGAACCAGTTGATACAAGGCGTACACAGTGTGATAAACTCTGACCACCCCAAATTAACCCAACACTAGATTAGAGAAAAGAGGAGGGAGGGGAACTAGTTCCTACTTCAGGAATTTAGGTTTCTTCCGACCTACTTATAGAATATTGCATTGGTAGGATTGTATATATTTATGTGACTTTTACACAGTGAAGTCTTGGTGGCAAACCATTGGCATACCAACTGGCAACCAACTGGCCAACCAACCAAACCAGACCACAGAGAGAAGAGATGAACCGCACTTGAGATAGAAGAAGACTTGGCCATGAGCAGAGTGGGGGAAGCCTTCAGAGACGCTACACGGGCAGAACTGAAGTGGATCCTTCAGTCAATGGACCCAGGCTTTTCCTAATCTTCCAAATCATAAGGTTATCCATATCTCGTAAGAACACACACAACACTCAGTTTCAGAACTGATACCTAAAGGTAGACTCATCATATCCACACTCAACATGTACAACATACAAATGTTTACCATGTTTTCACACTTGTTGTTATCACATATATTGATGCTTATTTGTTGATGGTCTGTGACATTGGTCCTATATGCATTTTTCTAATTTAACTTGTATAAACTACCATGAAAAATGTATGTAAATGGCCTAGAGGCACAGGCCCAGTCAATAAATGATGAACATGAACTGACCTTCTGTTGATTTGTCAGTCCAACCAATCTGTGATTCTTCATCTTGTGTGTGTACACCATGTTGTCAAGATCTATTGTGATTGGTTATGTGTTTAATTGTTTAAAAACAAATTCACTCACAATGATGTGCTATAAATGGGGAAGAACCGACTCTAGGTCTATCCACTGCTCAACATCCATGCTTTCTTAACATAAATCAGGCTGAGAGAATTCTCCAGACTTTCCTCAGAATTGATAAAAGGGGGGGGGGGGGGGGGGGGGCTCAAGAGCTAAAGAATTCCTTGGAGAAGGGGCAGAATCCCAGTTAGTATATTTATTCTCACCAGGGCCATAATCTATATCTCCTAGACTAAATTAATAAGACGAAGGCCTGCAGATAACTCGAAGGGTCATATTCTGGGGTTATTGAAGATAGAAGAGGATGGGGCCCAACTTCTTTATTTAGAAATGGGGCATGCACTACAGTGATTCCCCACTCCCTTCAAATATATGACAACAACAGTATTGATTCCTACTGAATGAATGCAACCCAGAGAGTTTATTAATTGGCTTTCAATTTTAAGTCTAAATGGAGTTGTGAGAGAAGCAAGGTTTCAATGCAGTGACCCATACATAGTTAGACCCATTGTAGTTAGAAGTACTAAAGTGGTTGGGGACAGGTTTATCAGCTCCTTGATTAATGCCTATAAGGTAATCCCTAAAGCGGTTGGCAAGGGCGTCTGCCAATTTGACAAATATATTTCACGTCACATCGTTTGCAGATGATAAGATATGCGGGATGTGCAAATGAAATAATCTTTAAGGAGAAGGTGTCTCGGGGGAATGTAATCGTTGGTGTCTGAACAAAGTGTGGGCATCTGACAATTCCTACGGTGGCATTTAAATGTACCCACAGATGAAGTATCTGTGGGGAGGCGACTATGAGCAAAATGGTCCCTGAGACTCTTGTTCCGGCGGAAAATTACCATATGGCCGTTAGAGAACACCGCTCGAGTGGTTGGGTCAGATACCAGGATAGACCAGTGTCGGAAAAAAATATGCTTGATGGCATGGGCATGCGGGTGAAAGGTGAGGATAAGTTTAGTTTCCTTGTTAGGAAGTCACGTTTTCTTGACAAGGGACATTTCACGCGATACCTATGTTATACGACAAAAAGCTGTGGACGGAATGTGTTCTGGGTAGGCCCGTCTGCGGAAAAAGTCCAGCACTTCATGGGCTTGCTCTAGGAAGTCATTATCATCCTGACGACGTAGATAGAGTAGCTGGGAATATGGGATAGAATCTTGCAGCTTTTGGAGTGGGATGAACTTTAATGGAGGAATTCGTGAGCATCCGTAGGTTTGTAGTTCACGGTGGTCATGATGCCATGATCCAACATATGTTTTCTGGAGGGATACGCAAGGGTAGATGGCCAGGAAGATAAATACAGGACATAGATGACATTGTGGGCATGAGGGTGCATGCGGCAGACGGACGGGCAAAGTTTAGAACATCTTTTCGACGGTTCTTGGTGGTAGCGACGTTCTGTAAATGAACGGCTACATCATAATAATCATGAAGGAGAAACGGGATAACCGACTTTTCTAAACCTTTTGGAGAGAACACACTACAACGCAGTCAGTCATTGTAAAGACGACACAAAAAAAAAATAACTGGTAGAAAAACGTGTCTTAAAGTGAATATAACATGAGGTAAACAATCGTTCACATTATGTATGTTTCCTACCTAGCAAAGTGATGTTGATTGTGTCTTTGAAACCTTGTTTCACAAAACACATAATGTTGAGAATGTTTGTTACGATACCAAAAATATTTATGAACTGACATAGCCCATTTAACAAGATGTAAGTACATATATGTACTACTGCTTCATTTATTAATAAGGTTGTTCGAGATTCCGCTTGATTCCACAAGTTGTCTGACTGAAACATCGTTTGATTCATATAGTGCATTTTGTGCTCGTGATGTTAAACCCGTGCTCATATTTCAGTAAATTTTGCTGTCTGGTGTGTACGTTTCTGTTTAGCCTCACTATAAAGTGCAGCTAAATTAAGTTACATATGAATGAAAGTTGAAACAAAGTTATAATGCATGTGCAATTTAAATATAATTACTTAAAAGGACACATCTTTTGTTATTTGTGTAATATAATGTTACTCACAAATTACTATTTACGAGCAAACTGAATGGCAAGCAAATCCAACGTATTCATTAAACAAACATACATGTGTACAAGTATACAATTCAAAACATACGATAATAATAAACTATGGCGTATGGCGTATTGCATGTTTTAGTCGAACTAATCATACGATGTCAAGTATATTCTAGAAAACCATAACATTTAATAAATTATAATGTGCTCTGACTTGTGCACCATGATACGTAGAATGACACGACTTGTGATTACAATCATTGCATTTGTATTAACGGCCTGTCACAAAATTCAAGTTTTTCTCCTGCTGGTCAACTAACCCCCACATTGGGGTTCCAACCCACACCACATGGACCACGTCAAGTTGTCGTGTACATAATTAAATGGCATGTATGCTAAACATCAACGTAAAAAAAAAAGACAGTGACATTTACTGAAACAGACACGGGTTTAGCGCCACGAGCACAATATATACTATGTGAATCAAACGATGTTTCAGTCAGATAGCTTGTCGAATCAAGAGGAACCTACAACAACTTTAGTAATAAAGGATGCAGTAGGACATATATGTACTTACATCTTGTTAACTGTGCTATGTCAGTTAATAAATATGATTGCTATTGTAACAAACATTCTCACTATTATGTGTTTTTGAAACAACGTTTCAAAGCCACAGTCAACATCACTTTGCTAGTTAAGAAGCATAAAAAATATGAATAATTGTTTAATACATTTGATATACATTTTAAGGCATGTTTGTCAAAAAATAAATTTTCTCCGTCTTCACAATGACTGGCTGCGTTGTAGTGGGTTAATTCCAGTCACCGGTAAACTGTGCGTTTATGAGCCCGTTTCGCGTGTATCCACGCTATATTTGGCTTGAAGAAATTTTATTTACACCTTACTTATATAGTATGTTTCTATAGTATTTGAAAGTGAGAATAATCTGCTATGTGTTGTGATTTAACAGCATGCAAAACAATTAGAATGTTAAGTCAGACGTTGTATGACTTGATCATTTATATTTCATAAATATAATGAAACAGGAAACGCAAATTGAAAGGAAAGATGTTTATCCCAATCGGGTACAATTTCCGCCACCTTGAAAGGTTTTATCGCTTACAGAATGCGGCCATTCGGATCATCCTGGGGTGCACACGGGACACGCCAATTATATGCATTACCAACAATTACGGACAGGCACATGGTCCTTCAAGCTAAATGGTACCTGAGAATTGCTGCAGAAAGAGCTTCCTGTATGAAGTCATGTACATGGCCACATGTCACAGACTGAGAAGATGCTAGTCCTGGATGGAACAGGCAGAAATAGCTATGAGCCAAGTGTGTGAAATAGAGAATATTAATCGTGAAAATGAGTGGTTACATGTACCGGAAGACTTGTCGTACTGGCACAAGGTAATAGTAACACAGGTCTTGAGTGCAGAGAATGGGTAACGGGCCGGACAGTTTGATCCAAAGCAACATACATTAAGGTGACATAGTGATCTACACAGATTTGTAGGTGGTGAGAAACAGACCTTAGAGGCTAGGGGTTTCATTGCAAATGCTAATGCAAGATATTTGATTTGAAGAATTAAAATTAGGTGGAAGAAGTAGCAACAGCTTTCCGATGGTTGGAGGAGATGCTGCAATGCACATATTCATTACGGACTTACGGAGCATGCTTAGGAAGGTATTGAGAGAAATGTTTCGTGTAGAACGGCTTGCCTTCAGAGATCAAAGTTTGTGGGGATTGTATGGCAGTTCTGTCCTGGTCATGCAGGAGTTCGGGGGATTGAGTATAATAGTCTGGCATGGGAATGCTCCTCTCGGTGGCAGGTTACCTAGAGACAATACAGAGGTGGTCAGGCGCCAGAAGGACTTGAGGAGATAGTGGTGGAACAGACTCACGACCTGTATGTGATGAGAATGTTATGGCGGGGATCGGCAGGTGTTCTATACGAATTTCAAATATGAGAGGGAAGACCAGGAGAACTTTCAATTAGATGGCAGTTGGAACGATTAGTAGTAAGACTCTTAGCTGGCTGTTGAATGAGATGACGGAGCGCGCGTGGTCATATTCTGAGTGCAGTGTTGTCGTTTCGTAACTAAACTGAACTAAAGATAAATCGTGCAAAATAGCTTTGTATGTGCTTTTGTGTTTAAATTAACGTTATTATTAGTGTTGTGAATTGATTCATTCATCGTGTGCCTTGCCGATAAGCATGGGCGGTCATGTTTTGCCATCTCACTCGATCACATGAGTTGTGGATTTGCTCTGTGTTCTTGTCTCGACAATAGCACATAGTCAAGCCATCCATGTATTTACTTCTCTGTCTATCCCTTGTTCTCTTCTCCTGGAACTTGCCAGTTGTCACCAAGTTCTCATTATGTCTTCTAATAACGTGACGAAAAATTTTGGACTGCCTATGTATAATGTTTATAATCAGTTTACGATTTGCATTTCTTTCTTGTAGTTCGTGGTCTTTGGTTGTTCTTTCTTTCCATGGTATTTCCACAGCCGTCAGATGTTTTCAGATTGTCTGCTCATTGTCCATATCTATACATACGTACATCTTCTATGTAGCACCATAACACTCTTTTTCTTTTTGCAATTGACATCGTGTTATTGGTCAGTATGTTTTTCATCTTGCAAAAGGCAGTTATAAGAAAATGACAGATATGTAATCACATTATTCAAGATATCCAGTAAATTCATTGCTAATTGTCACTCACATACCACAATGCGCAGTTAGCCATTGGGTTATAACTACCGCATATGTATATACCACTAATCCAAAGATTGGTTGTTTCTTTCCAGATGTATCAATCTCCGATATATGCAGCATCCTTTTGCCATTCAAGAGATTGGATGTTACTTACTTCGTGTCAGGAATGGTGACAATGGTATAATGGCGATGATTGCGACTGAGAAATGCATTAGTGTTATAGCCCTGCAAAGATTGTGTATTACTTATGACAGAATATTTGTAAACTTATTAGGAGTAAATTGTGCATCTTACAGAATGAATGTAGTCACATTAAGAGTAAGTATTACAAATTAAAGACGTGTAAGCGTTAATATTAGACATTAAATACTGTATGTGGTCTCATAAAGAGTAAGTATTACAGATTAAAGAGTTTATGTAAGTGTTATATATTAAAGAATGTAACGGATAATATATTGTTGTTTACATTTATAATACAGGAGTTCAAGCTATTTTATAACTGCATCGAGTTCGAAAATATATATTTGCGAGGGTGGTTTTGTGTTTCTGTGCAAAGGTACATCTTCACTGTAGGTGAAAACCCTCTGAATTGGTATTCTATTCACTTAAAAGCAGAACAACAGCAATACGATTTCAGCAGCATTGGAAATGATTTACAGAAGCTTTACTTTAGCTAAACATACCATACGTATCCATGATGCGCCTCAGCATTATGTATTTGTTATGTATCTAAGATCAGGTGGACTATTGTCGATCAACTGCCAAGAGAACACAGTCACCTACGTACATGTGGCCTTCATATTTTATCTTCCGTATATTATGAGATGGAAAGGCGTAGTGAGTAAAAACTGGTTGGTAAGAGAGTCATTGGAAATCAATCAAAACATTGTATTAGGGATGGATTTGACCTTGTCTATCCTGTATTCAGACCTCCACATGGCAGAAAGGATAAGAAACCTCGCTCTTAAACGTCATATGCTGTGATGGCGATGTAGGGGGTTTATTCCATACAGTGGCATGAAGGTGGACTGGAACGTTGACTTCTCATTAAGAAACCAATGTCAAACTATGATCGTTGTTTCAGGAGCAGAGAATGTTTGCCTTACTGTTGTAATAAGTCTATCGTATTCGTTTCATGACGTCATCATTTCCAATAGTCTGCCGAAGAAACACGTGAAGTTTCTAAACCGACGATTCTGTATGGGTGGGTTTGGGTGGCTGGCAGTGACGATTGATGGCGTCAACTGGATATGTAACTTAAATTGTAGATTCTGGTCGAGTTCCTCTTGTAATGTGTCATCAGAGCAAATCTTCTGTCTCGACTAATTTTGGTTCTAACCAGGCCACGCTTATATTCGAATGGTGCAAAGCTATTTAACTTCATGTGTTGACCCGCCCATGCATATGTTCAGCAGCCTTTGGCAGACTGTACAAGAATGTATGGGACATAAATGGAATACGCCTGCGAACAAAGCTGCAAGTCTATAAAGCAGTTGTATTATCCACACTGCTATATGCTTATGAAACCTGGACTGTTTATCAGCGACACGCCAGGAAATTAAACCACTTCCACACAGTCCGCCTTAGGAAGTTAATGAAGATTAAATGGCAAGACAAGATCCCAGACACTGAAGTCCTAGAAAGAGCATCCATGCCCAGTATCTACGCTCTACTAATGAAGAATCAGATTCGCTGGGCTGTCACTTGTCCGCATGCCAGATCACAGTCTCCCTAAACAAATTTTTTTACGGCGAGTTCCGTTGTGGTAAACGCTCCCAAGGCGGCCAGAGGAAACGCTTTATAGACACTCTGAAAATCTCACTGAATGCTTTTGGAATTCATCATGACACCTGGGAGACTGCAGCCAGAGACTGAAATTCGTGGCGTGCATCATTACGCAAAGGTGCAGTCACGTGTGAGGCAACCAGGACTGCAAGAGCTGTGCAGAAAAGACAGAACATAAAAACCACTGCAGAAAATCATCCTCCATGAAGCGTCAAGCATTCTTTGTCCACATTGTCAAAGAACATTTAGAGCCAAAATAGGCCTTATCAGCCATCTTAGAACTCACGGCTCCATACTTTCAACCCCACTGGATGAAATGAATGATCATGGTCATTCTTGATGAACAAACATGTTCAGTAGACTGTTCTTTTATGGTGCCATCGTAAGAACGTCGGATTAGGACATTAAAGAAAGAAACGGTGACATAATATTTGTAATCAGTAGACACATATATGTTCTAGTGATCTTGGTTCATGGTTGAGTAGCACGAGTCAGCTTATTGCCTTGTCTCTGTGATGAACAATATAGCATCCACATATACGAGTATGGGTGGAGCATAGAGTTAAAAAGTCTTCGGGGATCCCAGTGCAGTCGAATGGCTGTGTATCACAGTGTCATCGTCGATTTTTCAACAGCGAGTACAGTACTGTCATTGAGTAAACTACTGAACGTACAATTGCTTAGAAACTCAACTTGTGGCTTATCCCAACGTCCTGCAAATAATGTTTTCTGTATTTAAGATTGGGATAATAAAATGGTTATCGCAGGTCGGCATGGCCGAATGGATAGGATCGCGGGTTCTTAAACATCAGGTGTGTTGATGCCAAGGTGAGTGGTTCAACCCTTACACCGGACAGCTGGACTAAAATGTTGACCTGTCGTCCTTGACTTGGGGACGTTAATTACAAGTACCTCTGAAGTCGGGCTGGGTTCGCCTGATGGCTAGGGACACTGTTGATAGGGGAAGCTAACCTACACGTAAAATTCAGTCCATCACTACTATAAATATTGTGTGTGGACTACGCTTGAGTTTAAAAGCGAGGGAGCGCAAAAAAAGGTTAATCTTTTAATATGTGTCCTAAAGTGTTTAACGGTTAAATTTGAAACATAGTATTAACGCAGAATATGAAATGTGACGTGAAGATATATATTTTATATGTCGACAGACCACCCCCTCCAAACTAAAACCGCGTGTTTGTTTGTTTGTTTTTTTGTGTTTTTTTAATTATCGAAAATGACTATTTAGTGTAAATCTAGTGATTATTTACTGTAAACAACATTTTCTTATGTTCCCAAAAGTGGGTTGACTTTAGAAATATGTTTATTTACTATCGTGCATGTGTAACATTACCCAGCAGAGGCACGTTACCGAACATAAAATTACCAATGCAAACAACCATGGTCATGTTCTGTTTTCTTTCATCATATATTCTTAGTTGTAATGTAACAGAAGTGGGGTATTAGTATTAGGTGGGAAAAGGCTACAGCACGATTGAGCATCGGGAGAGAATGGGAGGAGAGATGCTCAAGTCGTGACGTAGTTGGTTGTCAAGTTGAGTTTACATCTAGAGCAAGAACTGAGTGGACGCCATATTATGACGTGATGTCTGAGATAGTTTTGCTTGTTGGTTTGAGAAGTAAGTATAGTATTGTTGACAGGTGAACCGAGAGTGTCTAATGAGGAGATATAGATTGAGGAGGAATTGAGTATCCTGTGTGTAAAATAGCCAGTTGAACGTGAGAATATTAAGAGTAAAAGACTGTAGAAGTTGATGCTTGAAGAATATGAGTTACGTCGTGCTGGTAGAGAAAGAAGAGCTGATTAAGTCTGAGAAGGTTGTTGTGTGGAGAAGTATAGAATGATAGTTACGAGGTTAGTGGCTTAGCGGAATGAGGTTTGTTTTGAGAGATAGTAGGTAGTGCTGGTTAGGGTATAAAAGAGATATAGTTTGCGAGAGATAGTGTATAGGGTCTGACCTTCGTAAAGGAGTGAATGATTGAGAAAAGTAGAAATAAGAAAGCAGTGAATTGTGAATGTCCTGTGGAGTAATTCGTCTGGTTATGCGTTGTCATACGTGAGTATAACTGTAGACAAACGTGTTCGTCACACTGAGTGAGGTTTTGAAACGTCGTCAAATGTCAATGTGGGTGGAAGTAATCGACACGCTTAGGTTTGGTAGTTGTTGATACATGGTAGTCCGATTGTCCAGAGAGTTGAATAGCCTTATTACACCTGTTGTAAATGTCATCTTCTGGTTTGCCATTGGATGATGTTATACTTCCTAGGCACTCGAGACTCTTAACTTGTTTCGAGAAATGTTCGTTTAGCTAAATTGTTGTTGGTTGTGCTTCTTTGGTTATAGTCGTTGCCTCTGTGTTGCTTGTGCTAAATTGTGATGTCTTTTGTTTGGAATGGGTGATCTTGGACGGAAATTATGGAAGTTGTATGACAGGTTGGCAGAAAGAGAGTTAACATTCTGAATGACGTTTCATAAAACATGTTTAGTATTCTTGACAGGGACATGTCGAAGCAGGAATGCCTAATACTGAGAAACGAGAAAAGTGAGGTCCGTTGTCAGTTATAAGTGGCGTGGGTTGCTGTTCTGAAAGAATCCCGATAAATTGGAAGAGGAGTGAAAGATACGGAGGTAAACAAGATTAAATAAATGAATGTTAGAAAAGGTGTTCCGATAAGAGTGACTAGTTTGATTATCGTCACGATGCAAGAGTGCTAGGAGAGACTTGAGGATAGCTTAGAGTAGTTGTGGTGAGATGTTGGAAAGTAATGATACGTAAGTTAATTGCGTCGGGTAGACGAGAAAACTTAAAAGTAGAATTAGTTGTTGGTACAGTAGGTAGAAGTATGGGTGAGAGGTCTATAGTAAATAGACAAAAAGTTTTGCTGGTCGTAGTAGAGTGGAGGTACCGTAGATAACGGTAATAATGATTAAGAAGTTGTAGTGATGCTTGGTACAAATCCAAGGGAAACAATTGGTGTGCCGAGCCACAGGTTCTATAAGTAGATGGATGACTGCTGGTACATTGAGATAATATTGAGATAGTCGCCACATTAGTAATAGATAAAGTGAGTGACCTGTAGTTCACAGTGCCTGCTTAAGATATTTGTGATGTGTTAGAAGTTAGTTTTGTAAAAGATAGAAAATTGTGAGGGGAGAGAATCAATGTTGATTATTGATTTTTTGTGTGTAGAGAGAACAGATATTGTTCTAAGTTAAGATATTAGTCTGTAGTTAACAGATATACATACTTAGCAGTGACTGGTTGTGTTTTCACGATTATAACTGGAATGATTTGTATAAATAGATATGTGTTACGTAGTTCGTATGGGAGGCCAAGGTTGATGGGCCACTGTACGTAGTAATTTGAAGGGAGTTATATTTTTTTGAAAACCTTCTCTTTAGCGAGAAGACAATTGTTTTATTGAGTCTGAGTTTTAATGCCTCATATATAGAATGTTTTTTTTTGTGCTTGATTTGGTCCTGTAAAATGATTGTTATTATTTTAGAATAGGGTTATTGTGTTCTTAGACTTTTGCGTACAAACTATTGGTCCGTAAAAGAGACCAATAGTATTTAGTAAAAATAGATTAGGATGTATGTTGTATTATTTTAATATATGTTTTTCTTTGAATGAGTTCATACCTTTAATTGATATGAGGGGAAACATAAATGATGTTATAAAAATTTGGGGGGGTATGATATCCTGTTGTGATTTTATTTCGCTGTTTTGTATGTTAAATAGTAGTTAATTAAGTTATGTTTAGTTTACATGGTGTTGTCTAGAATAAAGACAATACATGGGGCTTTAATTGAGACCCTTCGTTCAGAAAAGAGTTAATAAAACTACTGAGAGCAAATAGAGAGACACATTCTCTTTGTGAAGAATAAGTTCATGGGTATATTATATTGCTGTGATAATCAGCATAATGAGGTTGATATGGTTATGAAGTAGTGGAAACATATACCGGGGATGGTTATGGGAAAGTTTAGAGTTACACTAAAGTCAACATTGGAAAAAAATATGGGATTGGAAGCCATATGGGAGAAGAAAAGATTAATGAATATAGCAGTGGGGTAAATGTGAGAAAAGTTTTGAACATAGTTTCCGTGGGGTCAAAAGAGCCATGATATACACGAGATTGCTGGGTTATAGAAGAAATGATTGCTGGGTTATAGAAGAATAAGAAGATTACCCCAGACAGAGTAAACATGAATTGAATCACTGTGGATAGCAGTACAATAGTAAAGGGGTTGTAAGTGTGAGAAATGAACATAGTGAAGACATAATGACATGGGTTTTTTTTTAGGGTCCGTGATATATGGACTGAGATAAAGTTGATTGCAAGCAGTCACAGACAGGAGTTGGGGGTAGTATGTTGTTGCTGTTGATAACGGCATAAGTGGAGGTTTTAATAGATATGCCCATAATAAATGGACAGTAAGGGGTCGCTGAAATTTTCGGCGAGAGAATTCTGAGTGAGGTATAGGAGAAGATTGTGAAGTGATGTATATTGAAACAGGTCTTAAGGGATAATGGACTTTTTTAATTGTGTCCTCGGGATGTGTTTTGTGGTTAACATTACAATGTGAGTTTGAGATAAGGTTCAGAGTTTAAAAAAAAAAAAAATGGTGTCTGTAATATATAGACACTTGGTTGGTATTTGATGCTGTAGATAGCAGCGTAAACGGTTACCATAATAAGTGGTACAGGTAGAGGATATAATTGTTTTAGACTTTATTACATAAAGTCTCAAATGACATAGGGGGGTAAAGGAGTATGGTTTGGTAAAGAGGGTGTGTGATTTAGATGAGTGTGGTCTTTGTCTGGAAGAGTTCTACTGCTTCTTTTAAATACCGGTGGCCACCGATTCTTTGTCTTTCTATCGTGTGAGAGTGATTTCAGGTTGATTAAAGGTGGAGAATTAGTGGGGTTGGTGATGAAAATGGGGAGTTAGTATCACAGGAGTGTAACATTTGAAATGTTAAGCGGATTGCTTAAGAAGAGAAGAAGAAGTATTTGAGAAGACGTGTTATGATGTGTTGTATAAAGTGAGATTTAAATGTTATTAAGGATGTGTAAATATGTTATGTTTGTAAAGGGCCAGAAACGAAGAAGAAGTGGGTTGATATATAGTAGGGGAAAGTCTTACGAATAGATTGTTTATTTAAAATAAAGTTGGTTTGGGGAAGATTAGAGGAACTGTGGGAGGAAAGGAAAAAGAGGGAATAGAGTAAGGGGATTAGGAGTAAAGACTTTTTCCTTTACAAGAAAAATTCTTTAGTAAACATAGGGAGGTGTAACAGAAGTGGGGTATTAGTATTAGGTGGGAAAAGACTACAGCACGATTGAGCATCGGGAGAGAATGGGAGGAGAGATGCTCAAGTCGTGACGTAGTTGGTTGTCAAGTTGAGTTTACATCTAGAGCAAGAACTGAGTGGACGCCATATTATGTCCAGATGTCATCTATAAGAAATAAACACCCTTTGTAACAAACTCATTCGGCTCTGTTATAGTAACAATTTGCCACAACCACATTTTATTATTGTTGTGTTCCTTTGTTTTTCACATTTAGATGAAGAGTATTGTAACCCCACAAAGAAAAACGGTGGAATCGATTTGCATCTTCGTCGTCTTTACATTTACGGCACACCTGTGTATGTTGTGAACAGAATAGGTTTGCAGCTCTCACCTGGCAGAAGCAAGGCAATTGTTGTGATTATCTTCAGAGAAACAAAGGCCTAATTGTGACAATTACTCTTTTAATCAATAACTTTGTGATTCCCTTTTTCGCATTTGCAGTCGTTATAATCTGCGCATTAATTATGATAATACAAATGCGCAGACGACTTAAATGAACAAATACAGTAATCAATGTCACGCATGCTAATAAAATGTAACAGAAGACACAAGAAAATTGGCAACATGGTATGTTCATTTTATTTGCTTTATTTCAAATACAATCAACATACTTGCCATGAATTTTGAACACGAACTATCAATAAATGGAAAATGCGTTATCTTGGAGTTAGCGATTAGCGGGTTCATTTATTTACTGCACGGCATAAACTCTTCAATGAATATTTTCGTCTACGAAAGAACGGAGGTAGAACTAGAGACAGAACTAGAGAAATGATGTTGGGTGGATTGGGAAGGTAGCATAGAGGAATGTTAACACACGATTTGACCCACAACATCAAGGTTTGAGGAGGTGTGCAAACAGATAGTGTCAATCTATATCTATAAAACAAAGTGTATGTATATGTGTATGTATATATGTATGTATGTAAATATGTATGTCCTTTATTTGTTCGCGAACGGCCCATCCGATTGAGATGAAATTTTCTACACGCCTTCCTTTCATTCCAGAGCTGTCAACTGTCATAGTTTTTTTTCTTCTTCCTCCTCCTCCCTCCTCCCCCTCCCAAAATACGTACGTAAATATATGATGATGATGATGAAAGAATCCCCGAACCAAAACGCTAGGGAAAGGGAAGAAAATGACGTGACTACACAGAATCGTCACACGGCAATCATCATCATCAAGTGCCGTGCCGGCTGGCGTAGGCGTTCATGGCTCTCTGTAGATCTCAGTCTTTGTTTTTTTTAATCAACTCTGCTGCTGATATTCCTCCATGCCACGGCAATATCAATAACAATTCATCTTTTTATGTGTAAGGAAGTTATCTACAGTCGTGTAGAAGGGAAGAACTAGACGAGTATGAATTCGGAATGGCGAACTCTCTCCCCCTCTCTTCTCCTCCCTCTACCTCCTCCCTCCACCCTTCTCCTCTTCCTCCTCCCTCTCATCCCTCTCCCTCCTACCTCCTACTTCTCCCTCTTCCTTCTCCCTCTTCCTCTCCCCTTCTCCTCCATCCTCCTCCCTCCTACTCCCTCCACCTCCTCCCCCCTCCTCCCTCATCTTCCCTCCTCCTCCCTCTCCCTCCTCATCCCTCCTCCTCCTGCCTCCCTCCTCCTCCTCCTGCCTCCTTCTCCCTCATCATCCTCCCTCCTCCTTCTCCCTTCTTCTCCCTCTTCCCTCTTCCTCCTCCTACCTCCTCCCTCCTCCTCCTCCCTCCACCCTCCTCCTCCCTTCTCCTCCTCTTCATCCTCCCTTTCCTTCCTCCTCCTCCTCCCTCTACCTCCTCCTCCCCCTACCTCTTTCCTCCTCCCTCCTCCTCCCCTTCCACCTCTCTTTCCTTCCTCCCCTCCTCATTCTCCCTCCTTCCTCTCCCTCCTTCCTCCTCCTCCTTCCTTCTTCTCCCTCCTCCTCCTCCTCCCTCCTCCCCCTCCTCTTTCCTCCTCCTCCGTCTCCTCCTCCTCCTTCTCCTCCTCCTCACTCCTCCTCCTCCCTCCTCCTCCTCCCTCTACCTCCTCCCTCCTCCTCCCTTCACATTCCTCCTCCTCTCCCTTCTCCTCCTCCCTCCTCCTCCTCCTCCTCCCTCTACCTCCTCCTCCCTTCACATTCCTCCTCCTCCCTCTTCCTCCTCCTCCCTCCTCCTCCTCATCCCTCCTTCTCCCTCCTCCTCCTTCTTCCTCCCTCATCCTCCTCCTCCCTCCTCATCCTCCTCCTTCCTCTTCCGCCCTCTCCTCCTCCTCACTCCTCCTCCTCCTCCTCCTCCTCCCTCTACCTCCTCCCTCCTCCTCCCTTCACATTCCTCCTCCTCCCTTCACATTCCTCCTCCTCATCCCTCCTCCTCCCTCCTCCTCCCTCCTCCTCCTCCTCCTCCTCATCACTCCTCCTCCCTCCTCCTCCTTCTTCCTACCTCCTCCTCCCTCCTCCCCCTCCTCCTTCCTCCTCCTCCCTCTCCGCCTCCTCCTCCCTCCTCCTCGCTCCTCCTCCTCCCTCCTCCTCCCTCCTCCTCCTCTACTTCCTCCTCCTCCCTCCTCCTCCCTCTACCTCCTTCCCCTCCTCCCTTCACATTCCTCCTCCTCCCTCGTTCCTCCTCCTCCCTCCTCCTCTCTCCGCCTCCCTCCTCCTCCTCCTCCCTCTACGTCCTCCCTCCTCCTCCCTTCACATTCCTCCTCCCTCCTCCTCCTCCCCTCCTCCTCTTCCCTCCTCCTCCTCCCCCTTCTTCTCCTCCTTCTCCCTCCTCCTTCTCCCTCTTCCTCCTCCCTCTTCCTTCTCCTCCTTCTCCCTCCTCCTTCTCCCTCTTCCTCCTCCCTCTTCATTCTCCTCCGCCTCCTCCCTCCTCCTACTCTCTCCTCCTCCTCCCTCCTCCTCCCTCTCCCTCCTCCTCCCTATCCTCCTCCTGCTCCCTTCTCCTCCTGCGTTCTCCTCCTCCCTCCTTCTCCCTCCTCCTCCCTCTTCCATCCTCCCTCCTCCTCGCCTCCTCCTCCACCCTACTCCTCCCTCCTCCTCCTCCTCCCTCCTCCTCCCTCTACCTCCTCCCCCCTCCTCCCTTCACATTCCTCCTCCTCCCTCTTCCTCCTCCTCCCTCCTCCTCTCTCCGCCTCCCTCCTCCTCCTCCTCCCTCTACCTCCTCCCTCCTCCTCCCTTCACATTCCTCCTCCTCCCTCCTCCTCCTCCCCTCCTCCTCTTTCCTCCTCCTCCCCCTCCTTCTCCCTCCTCCTTCTGCCTCTTCCTCCTCCCTCTTCCTTCTCCCTCCGCCTCCTCCCTCCTCCTACTCTCTCCTCCTCCTCCCTCCTCCTCCCTCTCCTCCTCCTGCATGGGCGAAATAGAGAACACACTGAACCATTCAACAGGGATTCATTGTCAAAGAAATGTGGTTATTAAGACAAACGAAAGTGAGGGAAATGAAATACTTTGGGCGTGTAGAGTCTGGAAAAGATGTATATGGAGGGAGGCCTAACGAGTAAGCGGACAAGAGGAAAACCCAACATGGATGGGTATATCTTATATATAAAAGGCGATCTCCGTCCGTCTGTCTGTCTGTCTATATGTCCCTAATGCGCTCGCGAACGGCCATCCCATTGAGATGAAATTTTTTACACGTCTTCCTTTCATTCCAGCGCAGCCCACTGTCATATGACTTATATGACTACTCATATGAATTAAATGAGATGCTCCCCATCAGGGGCTGGGCGAAGCCGGGCCGGATCAGACAGATAGACAGACAGATAGACAGACAGACAGACAGATAGATAGTCGGGAACGGGAACGTGAGCTTATATGACTACTTATATGAATTAAATGAGATGCTCCACACCAGGAGCTGGGCGATGCCGGGCCGGGTCAGACAGACAGACAGACAGACAGACAGACAGACAGACAGACAGACAGTCGGTAACGGGAACGGGAACTTATATGACTACTTATATGAATTAAATGAGATGCTCCCCACCAGGGACTGGGCGAAACCGGGCAGGGTCAGGCAGACAGATAGACAAACAGATAGACAGACAGATAGACAGTCGGGAACGGGAACTTATATGACTACTTATATGAATTAAATGAGATGCACCACACCAGGAGCTGGGCAATGCCGGGCCGGGTCAGACAGACAGACAGACAGACAGACAGACAGACAGTCGGTAACGGGAACGGGAACTTATATGACTACTTATATGAATTAAATGAGATGCTCCCCACCAAGGACTGGGCGAAGCCGGGCCGGGTCAGCTAGTGTTTAATATAACCCCCTGATTTACGATGGGGTGGTATGATGGCACTGTGAAACGTAAAGTAAAATGGTCAAGGTCATGCCTTGAATCGTGTTTATCTCAACAACAGACAGCCACCTAAGTGCCTTGTGTATGGCTGATTCCACTAGCCTTTGTCTAAAGAGAGAGAGAGAGAGAGAGAGAGAGAGAGAGAGAGAGAGAGAGAGAGAGAGAGAGAGAGAGAGAGAGAGAGAGAGAGAGAGAGACCCTGCAAGTCATTCTGATTCTGATTCGTAGAGTAAAAAACAAAAAACAAAAACACTTTCCACCAGCGTTCAACTAGCCTCTGTGGCGTCAGATGTTTTTGTGGTGGTTCATGGTGCTGGTTGAATTTCTCTCGGTTTCTGCTGCCAGTGTTGTCTGGCTTTCCTATCTTGAAGCGCTTATGCCTGTGACGTCTGGTGGGGAATTGGCCGGCGAGTTCTCCTTTGTGTCCGTCTCTTCTGGCGGTGTATTTGTTCAGTGTTGGCTTCTGGCTCGTCGTTGTTGGTATGTTGCAGTGTTTATAACGACTCTAGGGTGACTCGGCTTGAGTCATATTTCCGGTTGACGACTGGTTTTCCTTTGAATTTATCCGTCAGTGATAATGGGTTCTGGCTTCACCTTGAGGTTTTTCACTGGTTTTTGTCATGGCTCCAGTTTTCAGCTCCTCTGTGTGTGTGTTTTTTTTTTTTGCTTCTGCTGGCTATGGTAGTTTCTCAACGATTTCTTATGCATACTTTTCCTCAGCTTCTTCCTCTTCTTTGCGTTCTTTTTCTCCTCTTAGATCATAGTGTTTGCACCATCTTTTAAAGTAACTCTCCTTGTCCTCCTCTTGGCTTTATTCAGATTACTATTTTTTTTTTTTTTTTTTTTTTTTAAATTCGCATATCCTTTTACAGGACATCGCTGTCAACAGTAGCATCTTTCAACTGTCTGTTGATTTCTTGGCAAGATTACGCTCTGTAGTTTGCCATTGCTTTCTGAGCGGCCGACTCAGTTATCCCGCAAGTCACCAGCGGGGGACGAACCGCTCCCAGTACTCGCCCGCTACGAGACTCTGCGTGATAAACGGGATTACGGAGAAAGTATTGTAACCCCCCGGCCAGAGAGACCGGCAGATGATTGGTAGTCAGTTGATTTATTATTGATGTCTTGGATCTCGTGTGTGAGATGTTGGCCTTGGCTTCAGGTTTCACACTGGTTTTTGGCTTGGCACTAGCTTGCGGTTTCTCTGCTGGTTTATTCTGGGTTAGTTCCCTTTCAGCTTTTAGCAGTTCTCTGTCTGATTTGATAGTTTGTAGGATATCTTCATTCTCCTTCTTTATCAGTGGCATGCTTTCCACTTCTTGCATGATGTTGTGCTTTATTTCCTTAATGTCAACCAATAGTCTTTCATTGTCGCTGGTTGGTGTCTGTATCAGCAATGCTTCTTCTGCTCGTCAATCTGGTCTTTGAGTTATTTTTCAGTTTGTGAGATGCCCGGGACTGTCTCGCACCTCCGCATTGCTTCCCTGTAAGATGTCTTTGAGGTTATGGCGATTTTTAAGACGTCTCTGGGTCTTTGGAGGTACACAAATTTTGCTTCACGTTTGCCAAGGCAGTTCGCACACTTTCTCTTGTCATTGAGCGCTCGGAAGTCCTTGTCCTGTTTGGTCATTGTACATTCCTTGAAGGCTTGGTGTTGGGTGCAGTATCGGCAGATGAATGCAAGGCAGCAGCAGGAGGGAAAGGTTATATATGGCGCCTCTTACCCGCCGAGGGCCACTCCATAGCATCTTTTAGATATTGATTATTTGGTTGTTTCGGGATTTGAAATTTAATATTGAGCACAACCCACTACTGGCAACGCCGATCGCATTCTGGTATGAACCTAAGGCCTATCCACGTCAATATGGAAGCACTATACTCGAGTTTCGCCCTCGTTTGAGCTCGTCAGTAGTGCATATCCCTGACCGGATCCGGAAACAGTCCCGGATCACGCATGTGAAGCGGGTGTGTAACCACGCGGCACACACTGGACACACCAAATTATCACAACAAAACATCACAATTTTTAGATATTTTACAGGGATAGCTGCCCATCCAACTACCTCGCCTTCTCTCAGTGACCACCACGTGTGTTGTTCCACGGCTGATTATTTAACATATTCACAGTTAACCGTTAGAGAAAATATCTAAAGACTACTCCACCATCCGCCACCCTGTGGAGACGACTAATGCTATGCCAGGCTACTACCCCAAACATGTGTATTATAGACCTGGGTAATAAAGATACCTTTGTAAGGGATGTCTAGTTGGTCGTCTCCATGGCGAAGTGGTCAAGCCGTATGCCTCGCGCTCCAAAGCTTGTGGGTTCGATTCCGGGCAACGTCTTTCGGTCACGCGCGCATTTTTCTCAGAGACTCCTGGGGATCGTCGCCGGAGATCGACGTTCGAGCTTCGTGCGATGCATTCTGCAGGTCACCCTGCGGAAAGAGACTGAGCCATAAGGGATACACCCCGGGGCAATGACGTCGATCCTCTCGACTTTCAAGAATTTTTTTGGGGGGTTTAAGTCTAGTTGATCATGCGTCGAAGTACATTTGTTCCTGCACCGAGGAGCCGTGGTCATTTGTAGGTGACAGGTTCCAATCCCAGTCGGTAACCTTCAATTTGTTAGTTGTCTAGTGTGCCCTCTACTTAGTTCGCCACAAACTAATAGCTGACAGTCAGTCAGGATTTCGGCCAAAATATTCCTGCCATCCGGCCCTAACAAACATGATAGAAAACTGGCATCAAAATATTAACAACAATATTCTATGTGGAACGATGTTTATAGACTTTAAAAAAAGCATTCGATATGATAGATCATCTATCATAATTAAATAATTATGAACCAATGAAAGTAAGCTTTACTATAGTGAAATTAATAAACTCACTCTTATTAGACATAATACTAGTAGTATCACACAATAAATCTCTATCCCAAGCCATTATCATTAAAACTGGAGTACTTCAGGGGTCTATACTTGGCCCTCTGTTATTTGGCATTTATATAAATGATCCTCCCTTATATCTGTCATCGCCCTGCGATCTATTTGCAGACGACTGAACAGTATATACAAACGCTATTGATCGTAATGTGCTAGAATTATCCTTGCAACGGGAAATAAATAGTGTAGTTAACTGGAGTCATGCAAACCGCATACAAATTAACATTTCTATACAAAATCTATGTTAATAGGAACCAGGCAAATACTTCACAATCTAAACTCGCAGAGAACCCTTCAGCTGCACATTGGTAGCACACCTATAGAAAGTGTAACCGAGCACAAGTAGAACAACAGACACCACGAGACTGGGGAAACGCCATAATTATCCCAATTTGGAAAAAACAAAGGCAGCAAAAGAGACTGCACACAATATAGAGGCATTTCACTGTTGAGTCATACTGGAAATTATTTTCCAAAATTCTTGAAACAAGATTAAAAACTATTATTGGATCCCAGCTAAGCGAAACAAAACTTGGATTTAGGAAAAACAAAGGATGCACAGATGCCATTTTTTCTCTTAGACAACTGATAGAAAAATCAATTGAATTCAATGAAACACTCTACTTAGTCTTTGTCGACCAAGAAAAGGCATTTCATAGAGTAGATAGAAACAAGCTGTGGGAAATCCTTAAACAATATGGAGTGAGTACACATCAAATGAGCCTACGTAGAAGCATATACAATAACAGTGAATGCATAGTGAGAGCAACTGGAGGACACTCAGAACCCTTCACCCATGACCCTCTCTTAATTATAACGTATATAGACAACATATGTAAAGAAACCAGCCAAACAGAGACCGCAAGAACACCCCATGACGAGAACACAGAAGAAGAACCATCCTCAAATCTAACCATTAGAGAACTCCTGTTTGCGGACGACCAAGCACTAATAGCAAAATCAGAAGCTGAATTACAAGACCACATGAACAGTCTAAACGACATGTGTAGGGAACATAACATGAAAATTAGCACAAGTGAAACATAGGTACAGATTATAACTAAAGAAGAAAAAGCAACAACGATTTGCCTAAACGAACATCCCTTGAAACAAGTAAAGAGTTTCAAGTACTTAAGAAGTATAATGTCATCAAATGGCAAATCAGAAGACGAGATCGAAAATAGATGCAATAAGGCAAACCAACTAATTCGACAAATAACACTAATACAAAAGAACAAACATGTATCAATAACTACAAAGAAAGCACTTTACAACACAATCTTACTACCAGCTCTATGTTACCAATGCCAAACCTGGACATTGACAGAAAAAGAGAAAAGAAAAAAATCACAACGACAGAAATGAGATTCCTGAGAAAAATACTCAATGTATCAAGAAGAGATAAGATCAGAAATGAAGAAATCAGGACTAAAGTTGGGTTTATAGCTGCACTAGATTGTATTAGAAAGCAGTAAGTCAAATGGTTTGGGCCATGCAAGTAGGTTACCTATTAACAATATACCACAACAAGCAATGATGTACAGACCAGAGGAAAGCAGAGGAAGACGTAAACGATGGACGCAGGGTCCATGGGAATATCGATACATGAAGCCTATAAGCGGGTACTCTCCCGCTGTTTATACTTCACCTCGACACCGCAAGGGTACAAGAGGAACATGATGAGATGAGATACGATGAGATGAGATATATCATTACATAATTACGTGATAGTATAAATGCCAGAACTGCATATGGATTTCATCATCTCTATTGTTATCTTGTCAGGACCTGCAGCCTTTCCTTCTTTCATCTTTTTAATAGCCTTCTCTGCTTTAGACTCTAATATGTTTGGTCCATCTTGTATTGAACAATGCTGGCTTATTGACCTTGTTGTCCCAGGGTAAATCTTCTGTTTACTATGTCCATCTATTTATCAATGTTATCAATTATAATTTCTCATTTTTTCCCTCTCTGATACAACCGTTTCCTGTTATATCAAGTTTCGTCATTGTAAGTATCGTTATATGTTTTTGTAATTCTTTCGAGTTGTGTTTTATTTGTAGATCCTCTAAAAATAGAGGACTTACAAATAAAAAGAATCAACTACTGTTTATTGCCTTCATCGAACTCACAAATGTATTTGATTTGGTCAGTCGTTAGGGTCTATTCAAGACACTAAATAAGATTGCCTGCCTATCATCTCTTCTTTCCGTTGTGGAATCGTTCCACACAGGCATGAAGGGTATAATCTAGTTTAATGGTGCAACATCTGAAGAGTTTTAAATCAAAAGTGGAGTTAAGCAAGCTTGTGTTCTAGCTCCATCCTCTTTGGCATATGCTTTTCACTTCTACTGGGGTATGCCTTTCGTGATCAGGATGGTGATATATGCATTCACTCATGTTCATGTGACGGCTTCTACAATGCTCAGAGATTGAACGTCAATACCTGAACTAGGAGGGTACTGATTAGAAAGTTGCCGTTTGCAGAAAATGCTACAATTACAACCCACTCTGAAGAAGAATTACAACGTCTACTAACTGCATTCTCTATTGCTTGTCCTGAATTTGCTGTAACAATTAGCACAAAAAAGACGCACATTAGGTCACAATGTGCACACGGGGTACCATTAATACACACATACACATACACACACACATACACATATATATATATATATATATATATATATATATATATATATATATATATATATATATATTATATATATATATATATATATATATATATAGTAGATCACTTTACATATCAAGGATAAGAGGAAAATAGCCAAGTATCCATAGATCCGGAAATCAACATCCGGATTGGTAAGACAGCAACAACCATGGACAGGTTAACAAAAAGAGTCTGGGAGAATAGGAACTTACTGCCGAAACACAAGTGCTTGTCTATCAAGCCTGTGTCTTTAGTATGATAATGAAGCCTGGTCAGCTAAGTCACACCAAGGAAAACGTTTAAACAGCTTTCACGTGCGGTGTCTGCGAGGAATACTTGTTATTAAGTGGCAAGGCAAAATCACAAATACTGAAGTATACGTACGACTGGGTTGTGTGGCGGTTTGTTCCATGCTCAGTCTTCGTAGACTTAAATGGACATGTCGCGTTAGGGGGATGGATGATGGTAGAATACCAATGGACATCTTTTTGATGAATTACAGATGGGTAAGAGATCTTGACGTCTGTTTCTACAACAACACAAAGATGTACGTAAACGGAGCATGACTGATACAGGCATGTGCTAATCCACATTGGCAGTATGTCGCCACCGAGCGTGTTGTTTGATGGGTATGATCTATAACACTATAAACATGGTGTGACCTCTCGACAGCCAGCTCACTTAGAGGTGGACATATTTTGAAAAGCCTGGTGTGCATGGAGTAGAATTCATAATAGGCTGATTTTTACAATTGATCTGGGCTTTCATGTCGACCCAGTTTAAAATGGATGCCAGGAAGTGCCATGCGAAGAACAGACTGCAGCCGTGATATTTATAACATCTCAATTGATTACCCATTGGTCTACAAACATATAGATCCAGCTAAAAAGGCCCAGCAGGTCTCTAGGCATGTAAACAGAGCCCTCTATTACTGTCCATATGTTTATTTAAAACATGGTGAAAAAAAAATGAAGCAAAATAAATCCAACAAATGTGATAGTGCGGGCAATGAAATTAAACACGTGAAGCATTAGATGGCGTACTTAATTCAACAGATCACATAAAGCATTGGCTGAAGAATTTAACTAAAAGTTGAGTTGAGTTGAGTTGAGCTAGGAATTGACCTCACTGCACTCTGGACATCGCCATACGCACTCCGTCCCGTCGTCCAACAGACAACGAAGAGTCACTCTACTAATCGTTCCCACTGCTATATGATGTTTTTTTTTAAAACTCAAATGAACTCATGCAGCATTCGATGGCCCATTTAATTCAATAGAACACAGAACGCATCAGCTGGAGAATTTAACTCACAAGAACGCACGGAGCACTAGTTAGAACATTTAGTTCACAATAACACCAAGGCCCACATAGTTACACGACTTAATAACATGGTTCCCATGCAATAACTGTTGTCATTATGCACTTTTCATTTCTCTAATTTATCATTTAATAAATGCTACATCAGAAATGCATTATCATTTAATAATTGCTACATCAGAAATGCACTTGTAAGTGATTTAGTGCTTTCTTCTAATTATTTCAAGGGAAATAATACACAAGCCAATAATATCGTCAATTTCTCACAAATTGTTGCCCCTTTATAAAATTGCACAATCTTTACATAGTCACTGCCGGCTTCATGGCCTAGAGGTTAGCGACTTTTCTCCGTAATGTCGTATACTTTCGTAAGTAACGTGACAACGGTGAGAATCAGCAGTGGTTCGAATCGTGTCGGTAACTTACGGAGTATTGAGCCGGCCGCTCAGAAAGCAATGGCAAACTACTGAGCGTAATCGTGCCAAGAAATCAACAATCAGCTCAAAGATGCTGATGTTGACAGCGATGTCCTGTAAAGGATATGCAAACATTTTGTTTACATAATCACTAGACTTTGACGTCGTCGAATGAAAAAAAAAACAATGCACGCTCTTAAATTTTCGATGCACTGATGACGAGGTATCCTGTTCAATACTTAAAACCAATATAACAATGCACTTACACGTTGATTTATCGTTCAGAAAGCGATTAGCAAACTAAGGAACGGAAAACTAGTTAGACAATCAATCTATTGGTGATCGCAACGTCCTGCAAAAGATATAGACAATGGTTAACATCCGTAACCTCTTAGCCGCAGAGCTGGCTATAGTCCACTACTAATCCCTAATTTGCCTTTCGCTCACATACGTGTCACCCTTTTCACCCTAGCGGGTGTTCTCCCATAGGGTGGCTAGACGAATTCCTGCAATTGTGACATTTTTTACCTTTAGTCCATTGACTCGCCTTAACCACATATCCGACTCATTCAATCCACTGATAGTCATCCAACGCTTTAATCGTTTAAGACGTATTCAGCCACCACAAGGATACAGATAAGTAACGTTTGTATTTTCATGTACAGTTGTTCATGAAGTTATATCGGTTAGTGTTTGTTTATTCTATTTCTTGTAATTATGTTCCAGTAAAGCTCACAATCTACTTCTCATGTTGTGGTGATTTATTTATAGAAAAGGGCACGCAACACTGCTATACATAATTATTATATATCACAATATGTGGCCCGCTAGTTAATTGTGATCTCCCATCCTAGTGTTTAGTTTAGTGTGCCTCTGATTTTGTGTGTGAAACATGAAAGCAGTTTCATTAGCCAAATCCATTTATGTTTTATCTTATTTCAAACATAGAATGTTGTTTCCAGGTTGGGATGCGCAAAATGTCAATGTCAATATTTATGTGATCGTTTACCTTTAGGTAGAAATAGAACAATAGGCTTCAGGTATTTACAGGCTTGGCCATGGAAATCCCATGGGAAAAAAAGGGGGATTTTCTGAATAGTGTAGGGATGGGATGGGACAGGCATAAATTACCATTGGATGGGACACAATAAAACATGTCCCATAGACAAGCCTGCCAGGCTTGGCCATGGGAATGTTATTCCCATGGGAAAGTCCCATGGGGCGGAATAAGATGGAACATGCATAAATTACCACGCAATGTAAATTATGTCCTATGGACAACCCTGGGTATTTACCTTGAGTCGTGGAAGATCGTCCGTTCGATATTGATACAAGATCAGCCTGTTATTGGTTATTGGTTAGTAGTTCTATACTATTGCATTTGTCTGGTGTCTAGTGCGAGCTCTAGTCTCTAACTCGTTCCCCTACTTATATAAGAGCCAAACAATACATCATCATCAAGTGCCCTGCCAGCTGGCGTAGGCGTTCATGTCTCTCCACAGATCTCGGTCTTTGGTTTTCTGGATCCACTCTGCTGCTGATATTCCTCCGTGCCACCGTCTCAATCCATCCAGCATCATTTCTCTTGGTCTGCCTATGCCTCTCTTCCCCTCGATCTTTCCAGTTGTCACGATGTTCTCCAATGCCTCTCTTCTCATTACATGACCAAAGAAAGCTGTTTGTCTCGTTCTTATTGTTGTATATAGTGTTCTAGTTTCATTAGCCTGTTTCAGGCAGTCGTCGTTACTTACTCTGGCAGTCCAAGGAATTCTCAACATTCGTCTCAGAAACCACATCTCTGTTGCTTCTAATTTCTTCTTAATTTGTACATTTACATTCCAAGATTCACTGCCAATCAATACACGCGTATTAATTTACGAACTGTCTTAGTTGTCTTAAAGGGGTCTCTATTGCTATTAAAGCAAACAATTTCCCAAAGTCTATAAACACTACGCCACATATATTATTAACATTTATGTTCCGATGTCAGTTTATATTCATATTAGTTAAGACTGTGTGACAATTTGTTTGTTTGTTTTGTTTTTAATATTCGCAGATGTCTACCAATGGAAATGGAAATGGGAACAGACTATTGCAAATGGCAGTATACCGGGGACTCTTAACACGGCTCGATGTTACTTGTCAACGCCTGAGGTCAAAACGTGTAACCAAAGCGTCGTAATGTCACCCGTCTGTTTATTAAGTCACTCGTCTCAAAGAGAATGCTTGGATACGGACGAAGTCACGGAAAGAGAAACTTTAGCGAGTTACAGAAACAGCGAACGTCGATTCTGTGGCTGTGGCTTTAAGCTCGTCATTTCTTACATTCCTAAGATGTAATGATGTGATGTTATTAATATACGTATGTTAGCGTGTGTTACCTAGTAAATATTTGTCCTGTGAACTAAAACAGATCTGCTTCAGACAAGTGGTGAATTAAGCTGAGAAAATATCTGAATGTTCGTGTGCTACCGGTACCCTAAAGGACAGAAGGGTATCACTGTAACAAACCATGTATGTCGTAAGAACCGCAGTCAAGTACTGACAACCTCCTCCCGCAAATCAGCTAGAGTTAGTTGCAATATCCAACTATTTATAAATACATCTATCTATCTATCTATCTATCTATCTATCTATCTATCTATCTATCTATCTATCTATCTATTTATCTATCTATCTATCTATCTATCTATCTATCTATCTGTCTGTCTGTCTGTCTGTCTGTCTGTCTGTCTGTCTGTCTATATGTCTATCTGTCTTTCTATCTATCTGTCTATCTGTCTATCAATCTATCTGTCTATCTATCTATCTATCTATCTATCTATCTATCTATCTATCTATCTATCTATCTATCTATCTGTATGTCTGTCTGTCTGTCTGTCTGTCTGTGTGTCTGTCTGTCTTCTGTCTGTCTGTCTGTCTGATCTCATCATGTGTTCCTCCTGTACCTTGCGGTGTCGAGGTGAAGTATAAACATCGTTAGAGTGCCCGAGTATGGGCTTCATGTATCGAAATTCCCATGGACTCTGCTATTCCCTCCGGCCTCTTCCTCTTTTTCCATCTGGCCTGTACATCATTGCTTGTTGTGGTATGCTGTTGACTTGTACCCTACTTGCATGGCCAAACTATTTGACTTGTTTTTTTCTAATAAAATCTAGTGCAGCTATAACCCCCACTTTAGTCCCGATTTCTTCATTTCTGATCTTATCTCTTCATGGTACTTTGAGTATTCTTCTCAGGAATCTCATTTCTGTTGTTTTGATTTTTCTGTTCTCTTTTTGTGTCATTGTCTAGGTTTGGCATTAGTAGCTTAGATTCGATCAGAAGACTGTGTTTAAGGTGCTTTCTTAGCAGTTATTGATACATGTTTGTTCTTTAGTATTAGTGCCATTTGTCCAATGAGTTGATTTGCTTTATTGCATCTGCTTTCGATCTCGTCTTGTGATATGCCATATGATGATATTATACTTCCCAGGTACTTGAAGCTCTTTACTTGTTTCAGGGTATGTTCGTTTAGGTGAATTGTTGTTGTTTGTTCTTCTTTAGTTATAGTCATTTCCTCTGTTTTGCTTGTGGTAATTTTCATGTTATGTTCCCTACACATTTCTTTAGACTATTCATGTGGTCTTGTAATTTAGCTTCTGATTTTGCTAGTAGTGCTTGGTCGTCCGCAAACAGGAGTTCTCTAATGGTTAGATTTGCAGATGCTTCTTCTTCTGTGTTCTCGTCATGCGGTATTCTTGCGGGGTCTCTGTTTGGCTGGTTTCTTTACATATGTTGTCTATATATGTTATGAACAAGAGAGGGGACAGGACATAACCTTGTCGTACTCCAGATCTTATAGTGAAGAGTTCTGAGTACCCATTAGTTGCTGTCACTATGCATTCCCCGTTGTTGTATAAGCTTCTACGAAGGTTTGTTAGATGTGTACTCACTCCATACTGTTTAAGGATTTCCCACAGCTTGTTTCTATTTACTCTATAAATGCCTTTTCTTTGTCGACAAAGGCTAAGTGGAGGGTTTAATTGAATTCGATTTATTTTTCTGTAAGTTGTCTAAGAGCAAAAATGGCATCTGTGCAGCCTTCGTTTTTCCTAAATCCAAATTGAGGTTCTGTAGTAGTGCGTAATCTGTTCTCCAGTATTTTACAAAATATTTTCCCAGTGTGACACAACAGTGAAATGCCTCTGTATTGTGTGCAATCTCTTTTGCTGCCTTTGTTTTTCCGAATTGGGACAATTATGGCGTTTCCCCAGTCTCGTGGTGTTTGTTGTTCTATCCAAACATGATTGAATTATCTGTGTAGCCATATGCTATTCCTACTTATCTTGATGCGTTAATTAGTTCATTTGGTATTTCGTCTTGTCCTGGCGATTTATTCAATGGGGCTAATCTGATGGCTTCTATAATTTCTTCTTTTAGCTTGTTTGGTTCTAGTTCTTCGGTGGCATCTGCGTAGGTTTCTTGAATTCTTGAGGCATCTGATCGGATGTTGAGATGTTGTTCAAAATACTGCTTCCATCTTATTAGTATTTGTGTTTGTTAACGTATTGGTTCTCCACTTTCGCTGTTAATTATTTCAATTGGGTCATAGGGTCTTCCTCTGGTTCGCATTGCACTTATCTTTTTTTAGAAGATTCTAGTTTCTACTTTGTAGTTTTTTTTTTAGGGTTTCTCCATACTCTTCCCAGTCTTTTTGATTTTCCCTCTTTTCTATTCTACTCACATGTCTTTTCACTATTCTATATTCTATGTAATCACATTATTGTTTGTTCTTCAACCACTTATTATATTTTTCCTTCCTGTCTTTTACAGCTTTCTTTACCTCTGCGTTCCACCAACTTGTTATATTCTTTATCCGTGGTTTGCGTTTTTTCGTGGTTCCACATGTTAGTTTTTCAGTATTAAAATGCTTGATTTGAACATCTCCCATTCTGCTTCCACTATGTTTGTTTCTATAGGTAATTTTACAAAGATTTCAGTTAGTTCTTTCTTATAATTGTCCCTTACTGCCTCGTCTTTAAGTTTTTTATTAAAGTTTATTGATTCACATGGCATGTATTTCCCTGCTCTATTTATGATCTGTGTTTATACTTAATTTGGGCACTGCCCTTGCATCTAATATATTTCTCTTTCTGTTACTTCTTTTTAATATAAAATCAATTTGGCTTTTAGTATCTAGATCGTTCCATTTATACCAGGTGTATATTTGTGAGTCTTTATGTTTATAGAATGTGCTTGTTATATAGAGGTCGTGTTGGCTTAGTTTTTCTACGAGCAGTATGAAGATCCCCTGCCGGCTTGCTAGGCCAGTCGCAGGTTTAGGACACAAATCTGATCACAGGGAATCCATCCCTTATGGGGAGCCATAGCCCCATTAGCCCATGGCTTTGAGGCCATTGTTTCCCGATCTGCACCACGTGGAGGTAGGGGTTGACTTGTGTAGTCTGCGGGTCATCGGCAGGCTACTAATTTTCACTTGTCACCCCTCCTGGGAGAGGCTAGCCGATCCTAACCCTGCTGGCTTCAGGGTCAGGCACAGTCCACACCTTGCAGACCTTGTCTGCAATATATATATAAGGGGACGGGAATAAATCAGCCATACAAGATAAAGCATCGCTCTTCAACAAGAGGATGTGATGCGGGAGACCCGAAATGTGTCGGATATCAGGCTACTGTCTTTCACCTACGTAAATCTACAAACTTGCCAAATGAAATGTTAGACCTTAATGGCAAACAGTACATGTGGTGGAGAACATAAAATATAGACTATTGCATTTCCAGTGACATACATGGGAAACTGGTTATCACTATGAAATTGCCATGTTATCTCAAGAAGCAAAGAAGACATTAAAGAAGTGAGGCACACTGAGTTTTAGAATAATAATAACAATTGTTAGATCTACTTTAAAAACATACAAACACATATGCTTCCGTGTTACATGCCAGCACATAATAAGTATGAATTATTAGGGCTTTTAACAGAAACTTTACACTACTATACGTAATAAAAGAGATGACAATATCAAACGCGTCGGTCTCTCTGGCTTATGGGTTAACGCTTTCTCCGTAATCCCTTATATTCTCGTGAGTAACGTAACCTGCGCGAGAACCGGTAGAGGTTCTCGCCGCGTTGCTAACTTACGGGGTATAAGAGCAGGTCGCTGCGAAAGCAGTGACAACAGCTGAAAAATGATTATGTTAACTGCAACGTCCTGTAAGGGATATGCAAATATATATATATATATATATATATATATATATATATATATATATATATATATATATATATATATATATATATATATATAGATATATATATATAGATATATATATATATATCAAACATGTGATGGGTGACATGAACGTCATGATATGATTGGATAACACGGGTTACGAAGTGATAGTTGGGAAACATGCACTTGGGTTAATGGATACAAATGGATAGTTATTCAGGAATGTTTGGCTTAGCGAGAGAACTAGACATAATGTAGTAAATTAAGAGGTGAAGAAAAGATGTTTGCCTTGGATATGACACACACTGAGACAATATGATAATAACATAAAACAGCAAACAGAGAAAATGAGCAGCAGAACGCAGGGCCGTGCCGTGCTATGATACACAGAGGCAGCTGCACCAGGCGACATCGTAAGGGGGGCGACATAAGCAGTGAAGGAGGCGCGGCATTTCGATGACTTGCATCACGAAGGGGCGGCCTTTCCAAGACTTGATTCATAAAATCTAATACACGACATTGACAGAACGTTTATGTAAGCTAAGAATAAACCCAATGTCGTTGAGAAAGAAGCCCAATCTCGCGAAGAGGATAATTGGAAGATTAAAGATGTTTGCATATCCTTTACAGGACATCGCTGTCAATATGAGCATCTTTCAGCTGATTGTGATTTCTTGGCTAGATTACACTCAGTCGTTTGCCATTGCTTTCTGAGCGGCCTGCTCACATACCCCGTAAGTTACCGAGGCGATTCGAACCACTGCTGATTCTCACCGTCGTCTCGTTACTTACGAGAGTATACGAGATTACGGAGAAAAGTCGCTAACCTCTAGGCCATGAAGCCGGCAATTGGAAGATTTAAAAAAAAAACAGACATGCAAGACGCATTACATGAGTAATGTGATGTACAGACAGCAAGGGTAAAATATGGTGAAATCTGACAAGAACGTTGTGCAATGCGGCCATAGAATAGTCTATAAACACAGAGATGGTGAGGACAGCCGCTACACACCGAAGGCGATACTGCGCAGGATCTGCAACAATTAGTAGATGCGGTTGTTGTACACAGTAAGCAGCTGGGGTTAGAATTAAATTGTAAAAAGACTCAGGTTATGGTCGTCACTAGGAAGGAAGAAGTGCCACAATGTAATATACAAGTAAATGGAAATATTCTTCAACAAGTGAATCGGTACAATTATCTTGAATCAGTCATGACATCTGATGGGAGATGCCTTGAAGAGATTAGAACAAGAATCGCCATGGCGAAAGTAGCCTTTAGCAAGATGAAAAACATTCTGACCAATAAAAAGATGTCAATTGAAACCAGAAAAACAGTGTTGAGGGGATACATAGAGCCTGTTCTTTTGTATGGATGTGAAACTTGGACAATGAGCAGTCAAGCTGAAAAACATCTGATGGCTGCAGAAATGTGGTTTCTGAGGAAAATGCAAAGAATACCATGGACAGACAGAAAAACCAATGACCAAGTACTACGGAGACAAATGAACATCGTAGACTGATTAGAGAAATTAGACGTAGACAGTCAAAATATTTTGGACATGTTATGAGAAGAAATGGATTGGAGAACTTGGTGACAACTGGCAAGATCGAAGGGAACAGACCAAGAGGAAGACCGAGAGGAAAATACCTGGTTGGCTTGGACGAGACAGGAACACTGAGCTGATCCACGACACTGGTGATCGAGTGAAATGGCGAGTCATGACCGCCCACGCTTTCCGGCATGGCACATGATTGATTGATTGATTGATTGACCACATTCACTAACGGACTAACTAACTAACTAATTAACTGACTTATTAAATATATAACTTACTATTAACTTACAATCGAAATAGCTATCTAGCTAGCTATCTTACTAATTAACTACATAGTAAGATATTTATTAAACTGCATAAATAACTAACTTATCTGCTAGCTAGCTTGCTAACTAATTATATAACTAACTAAGAGGCTAACTAGCTAACTCAAAGTAACTACATAACTAAAAATCACACCATTTGTATTTTTACTTTAATCTGTTCTCTTTCTTTACACTAATTAAAAATGTAATTGCATGTCCTTCACAGGACGTAGCAGTCAACTCCAGAATTTTTGCTGTTCGTGATTCCTGGACAAGTTTTACGTTCAATAGTTTGTCATTGGTTTCTGAACGACCGGATCTATCCTTTTTAGAAAACAAAACAAAAAACAGTGCCGCTGTGTTTCGAACACGGGTATACAGGATTACGAATCGCGTCCGTAACGTCTTCACCACGAAGTGGCAATACGTCATGAGTATACGACAGTGGTCTTCCCCGTATTGTGATTTTCTCACGTGTTATTATCACTATGCAGGCATGGAATAGCAGAAAGTTTAAGGCTGAAACTTATGATAGGCCGGCATGTATCTTAACGTTATTGCTTCTCTATGAATATCGTCTTTCGCACATTAAACGACAATAAATCCGCTCCTTTATTGTTGGAGGAGGGACGAGAGAGGAAGTTTTACTTGTGTTACCTGAGTCAATAATTATTATTATTATTATCATTTTCACATTTACATAGTAGCTTTTTGTCTGCTGATTCAATTTTATTTCTCATAATCCCAAACAGCTAAAAATATAATAAGACATGTCTTCTGTTATGTACATGATTTCTTATGCTATGTGACACCTAATGAACATCTGCCCAAATGTGATTCTGTATTTACTACTCATGCAATGGTAGATGAAGATATTCATTGACGAGTTGATACCTTCCATTAAATAAATGGACCCGCAAATCGGTAACATTAAGGTAACATATTTTCCTTTTACTGATAGTTCAGGTTCAAATGCAACAGCAAGCATGATGATTGTAATTGGAATGAAACAAATTATAAACAGAATGGAAATTGTTGAGACCATTTTAACAATTTTCTGGTTTCTTTTCGACATTTTATGAGCAAGTGGAACATTGATTACTGTATCTGTCCATGTTTGTTGACGACGTAGTTGTATTATCAGAATTAATGTGCAGATTGTAATGATTGCAAATGCAGAAAACGGAATCATAAAGTTGTTGATCAAAAACGTAATGGTCTCAACGGGGACTTTGTCTTCTCTGGAGATAAGCCCAATAATTGTCTTGTTTCTGACAGGTGAGAACTTCAAGCCTAGCCTGTTCACAACATACACAGGTGTGCCGCTAAATGTAAAGACGATGAAGATGCCAATCGTGACAACCGTTGTTCTTGTTGTGGTCACAATACTCTTCACCTACAACGGGAAAACAAAGAAACCTAACATTAATACAAATGTGAATTTTGCAAATAGTTAAGACAAACAATAGAAGATGAAAGAAATTAAAAAGTGACTATGATGTGATGTTGAAAAAAAGATGAAATCTTATTTCTAACATTCCCAAAGAATTGAAATACGCTTATACGATGTTAACGTTTTGTTCATACTTGCTCCAACATTACACGTTCACAGTAGAGTATACACAAATGATATAAGTCCGTTGCAGGACGTTGGAATAACTATTAGGTTGATTTTAAAGACATTTTTATGTTCGGTGCCGTGCCTTTGCTTTGTAATATGACAAATACAAATGGGTAAATAAGCATATTTCTCACATCCATTGGGCACACAAAAGACGGACTCTAAAAGAATAAGGTAACAACATTGGGGACCAATGTAATAAATAAATATTTCCAAGAAATAGAATGTCTATTAAGTTGTGCGGGGATGGGGGAGGGCGGTGGTCTGTCACCTTATATATATATATATATATATATATATATATATATATATATATATATATATATATATATATTCTTGTCACTTTAGTACATTTGATATTCTGAGTTAATACTATGTTTCATGCCGGTCTCCCTGGTCGAGGTTAGCAGCTTTCTCCGTAACCCCGAATACTCTGGTGGTTAACGTGTGCCCACGAGAATTGGAAGCTGTTCCAGTCGCGTCAGTGACTTATGAGAGTATGGAGCCGGTCGCTCAGAAAGCAATGGCAAACTACTGAGCGTAATCTTGCCAAGAAATCAACAATCAGCTGAAAGATGCTGATGTTGACAGCGATGTCCTGTAAAGGAATTGCAAAACATCTTAAAACTATGTTTCATAGTTAACTGTTAAGCTCATTGAGACATATTACACGATTAAACAGTGTTTTGTCCGAATGTTAAACATTGGCACCTTTGTCTCGACAGACGATAGTTTGTTACATTGTGCTTCAAAAAGGCATAATAACTACAACTCACGGTGGTAGCGAATGTGACTGAAAAGACCTATTCGCGTTGTAAATGTTCGTCCACAGTGGATGCAAGCGAACACATCGTCATTTCCACCATTATGCACCATCTTACGTGTATATCTTATGTCCAGTCATTTTCCCCTTTGTCTTTATTCCATTTCTTATATTTGCCCTCCATGTAACACATCAGCGGCAACTTGCTCCCAATGTGCATTATCAATGATGTATCGATAATGACCGGCTTACACACATCTTTGTATCGTAGTAGAGGCCGATACTGAGATCTCCTACCCGTCTGTGATTCACCAAAAAAAAAATGTCACTTGGTATTCTACAATGGCCCATCCTCCTAACGTGTCCTAACCATCTAAGTCTACAAAGACTGGGCATGGAACAAACCGTCACACAACATGATCTTTCCGCATATGAAAGCTGTTTAAACGTTTCTCTTGGTGTCAGTAAGGCGACCTGACATCACTGCCATAAAGAAGAGTACTAACGACACAGGCTTGATAGACAAGGACTTTTGTTTTGGCAGTAAGCTTCCTGTTCTCCCAGACTCTTTTTGTTGCTGCCTTACCAATCCTGATGTTGATTTCCTGATCTAAGCATAGTTTGCTATTTACCTATGATCCTTAAAATGTAAAATGGTCTACTATCTCCAGTTCGGCGTCGTTAATAAAGATGTATTGTACCCAATGTGTGTCTTGTAACATAATGTGTGTCTTCTTTTTGCTAATTGTTAAATCAAATTCAGAACATGCATTAGAGAATGGAGATAGTAGACAATGTAATTCTTCATCAGAGTGTGTCGTAATCGCAGCATATCTGCAAAAAGCAACTCTCTGATTGGTATCCTAATTTTGGTCTTGGCCTTCAATCTCCGAGCATTGTAGAGTCCGCCATCTGAGCGTGAGTGAATATATATGCCACCATCATGATCACAAAAGACACATTCAGTAGAAGTGAAAAGTATACTCCAAAGAGAGTGAGTTAGTACACAACCTTGCTTAACTCTACTTTTGATTTCAAACTCTTCAGAAGTTGCACCATCAAACTTGATTTATACTCTTCATGCCTGTATAGAAAAATTCCACAATGGACAGAAGAGTTGCTGGGCAGGCGATCTTCTTTAGTGCCTTGAACAGACCCTCACGACTGACCAAATTAAATGGCTTTGTGAGGTCGATCAAGGCAATAACCTGTGGCTGATTCTGTTCACGACAGTTTTCTTGCATTTGTCGCAATGAGAATATCATATCAATGGTAGACCGGTTCTGTCGGAAGCCACACTGTGATTCGTGGTAGACTTGATCTCCTAGGACTTGAAGTCTGCGCAGAACAATTCTGGCAAATACTTTCCGAACAATACACAGACGTACGATTCCCTTATAGTTGTTACTGTTGCAAATATAGAGCACAACCCACTACTGGCAACGCCGATCGCATTCTGGTATGAACCTAAGGCCTATCCACGTTAACTATGGAAGCACTGTACTCGAGTTTCGCCCTCATTTGAGCTCGTCAATAGTGCATATCCCTGACCGTATCCGGAAACAGTCCCGGATCACGCGTGTGAAGCGGGTGTGTAACCACGCGGCACACACTGGACACACCAAATTATCACAACAGAACATCACAACACTACCCATCGTAGGCTATGCTCAAGAGACTGTTTCCGGGACTGTTTCCGGATCCGGTCAGGGATATGCACTACTGACGAGCTCAAATGAGGGCGAAACTCAAGTATAGTGCTTCCATGTTGACGTGGATAGGCCTTAGGGTCACACCAGAATGCGATCGGCGTTGCCAGTAGTGGGTTGTGCTCTATATTTAAATTTCAAATCCCGAAACAACCACATAATCAATTGATTATTGCTCATTTGATTTAGGAGGCCTGATGTTCCTTGCCAGTGAGAAGTCCTGATCGTTCGGGTCCCATCGATTGACGGACGTCGGTCGCGGCGATTGGGCAATCTTGAGCATAGCCTACGATGGGTAGCGTTGTGATGTTCTGTTGTGATAATTTGGTGTGTCCAGTGTGTGCCGCGTGGTTACACACCCGCTTCACACGCGTGATCCGGGACTGTTTCCGGATCCGGTCAGGGATATGCACTACTGACGAGCTCAAATGAGGGCGAAACTCGAGTATAGTGCTTCCATGTTGACGTGGATAGGCCTTAGGTTCATACCAGAATGCGATCGGCGTTGCCAGTAGTGGGTTGTGCTCTATATTTAAATTTCAAATCCCGAAACAACCACATAATCAATGTTACAAATGCTTGAGTCTTTGAAATCCTGTTGGGCTTGTCCTTCTCGCCAGTATAGATCTATTAGGTGGTGGATCTGTAGAGTGAGTGTGGCTTGCCAACTCCTGATAACCTCTATCGAAATCCCATCCTTACCTGGAGCCTTGCTAGATGAAAGTTCATTTATAGCACACTTAACTTCTGTTATGGTGGAACGTGTGTCCAGGTGATCGACAGATTGCAGGGCCTCTATGACGTGGAGGGCATCATCCGCTAGTCTGGTCTCACTTGATTACAGCTCTGAATAGTGCTCTACCCATCTATCCATCTGCTGTTTCTTATCAGTGATGATTTCTCCAGACAAGGTTGTCAGTGGTGCACTTCTTTTGATCACTGGAACACAGGCTTTCGTTATCCGTTCATACATGCTACTGATGTGTCCATTATCACCGGTATTTTGAATGGACTGACATAACTGGATCCAGTAGCCATTTGCACACTGCCTGGCTGCCTTTTGCACGTCCTTCCTAGCTTGTTGCAGCTCACTGAGAGTGTTACGCGTTGTTCTTTACTTGTTTTTTAAGAGAGCTATCTTCTTTTTATCAATCAAGGGCTGCAGAGTCTGGCAGTTTTCCGTAAACCAGTCCTGCCGCTTATGATCCACAGTTACCTTACGTTTACCCCACTTTTCACTTGCTGTACAATTTTCTGATGTATCAGTGAAAGCGTCTTCAAGTTGCTGTTGGAATTTATAGCACTTATCAGGATCGTGGGTGTTAATAATATTAATCCTAAGGCTATAATTGTGTTTAGCTGTGTAGCTTCTCCTTGGTGTCACGAGGATCGCCGTGAGTTAACCAGATAATGATAATACCGACGTTTGCTTGGCGTAATTTTTCTAGGCCACAACAGTCGTACTAACAGAGTAAACACAGCTGCACGGGTTACATCGGGGCAGCACATATACACATTTGGTGGTGAGTGAGAAGGAATGGATACACCGAGTTGGCAGTTCATAAACAGTTAAAATCACATTGCCTTGCCCGGCTCAGTACATGGAACAGCCCTGTCTGTCATTTATAGTTCCGGACATCAGGCGAAGTGGCGGCTGGGATTGTCACCACTGAACAGAAGATTGACAGTTTATCAACAGGTCGGAAGTGCCCGACTAGGGAGAAAACGGTCAGAATGTCATTAGGTATTTCTCGACATCAAACGGAATGGCGGATTTGACTGTCACCACATGACAGAAAGTTGAGGGCTTGTTATTGAAAACAGTGGAACACCTGCCGGACATGAACAACGTCACGTGCACAATGTAAGCTTGTTTGGAAAACCATGATTGGCAGCTTGGTATCGAAACTCTTTGTTGGAACTCGACAGTAACTCTCTAGATTGTTTTGGATGTCTAAACCAGTGATGACAAATCTAACATTGAGGGAGCCAGAGGGGGGATGGATCCCTGACAGGGGATGATCTGCCAATGTGCCACCTGTGTGGGGGCATAAAGGATAACGTCACGTGGCCAACTTTGGTAGTTTGCCATATAAACCCGAGTTGGGGCCAACTAGGGGGACTTGGAAATGTGGCTCTAGTCGGAGTGCAATGGCACTGCAGTGCTTAGTGGAAATAATATCTACCGTGTGTTAATTAGTGACTTAATTTTACACGTGCCTATCATGGCAGATGTAGATATGATTGATAGGACTGCAGTAGTGCCATTTAAGGTTCCTCTGGTTGGAATGAAGAACCCGGACCCAATGTAACATCCGATCCCGGATAAATTATGATGTAGAGAGATGGGCCAGCAACTTTCGCAACGGAAGAAGTTAAGACACATTGCTCGGTGGAGTCTAATGGTATATGTATCCTACATGAGTGAATATCAATCGTTAACACACCTGAAGTGATGGAGGTTCAACCCATGTGGAACTAGATCAGTAGGGACTGATGTTCACAGTAGATGAAACCAAACATTGAAGTGTAGTTGTTCCACGTATCAAGGAAATCAGAACTTTCAGACTATATCTAGTGAATAAAGCAAGCCATTTTATTTCTAGATACATTAACTGTTTAATAGTGAGAACTAGTGAACATTTATCAAGAGACAAAAAGACTTGTTAGTAGGACAGTGTTCCATGTTTGTTTTCACTGCGCCGGAATTATGAAGCCGGAGTTTCTATAAACTATTAGGAACAGTTGCGTTAGGAAATATACTAGTATTTTCCACGGATTATATATATTACATGAGATTCAGATCTCATGGTCATCAGAGTTCCTGGAGGAGGACATGTCTGGAGAGAAGGATACGACTTCGGTGAGGTTCCTGTGACTGAGTCTTGAATGATGTCGTGTGATCCTTGCCATGATGTGTACACTATGATCCTGAACTTTGAAGGCTGACACATACATTTATGTTATAAGTACACGACACACCATTTTCTTCGCATACACGTCTCATATACGTTACACTTTTCTTTTAATAAATTAATCTTATTAATTTTTAGAAGCAAGAGTTGTTGAGTATGTTGCGTTGGGGAATTATGAGAGGGAGCATAGTACGACAGTGAGAGAGTGATAGGAAAAGGTGTCCACGGGCTGATGGAGTGTGTTGGACGGAAGCTGGTGGATTCTCCAGGATATTGATAAGGGAGAAAAATATTATAATGTGGGTGTTGACTCTCCTCACTCCAGGGACGACACTTTAAAGGAGGACACGACTCTTGGTCTCAGTCGAACCCTTGCAACAAACAAAGAATGATCCGTATCACAGTCAGCATTGTGGTAACTTCGAGTTAATGATGTTGTTAAGATGTTGTCTCCGTGTGATGATGAAGTCCAGCTGATGCCAAAGGCCGGATCTTCGATGTTTTCATGGGACCTTATGCAGCTTTTTTGTTTTTTTGTTTGTTTGTTTTGTTGTTCTTTTTTGTTTTTTGCTTTAAAAAAATAATTAGTTAGTTAGTTAGTTAGTTAGTCGACAGACCATTCTCATTACACATCGAACCATTCAGTCTATAAGTGCTCGGATCCTCTCCTCAGCACATCCCGCAGCGTGTAGCGGCTAACGACACCAGTTCTGTGTTGGTTTATCAATCTTCTTTGGCTTCCTACGTAGTGTTCTTGTTTGGCCACACCTCTTTTAATTTGCTGTTCTCGCAGTCTGGCCATGGTTGTAGATTCACATTCATCACTTGGTTCACGCAAAAGTCTTACTTCTCGTAGAGCATTCATAATGTCAGCCTGGTCCATGGCGCGTCCGCCCTAATACACAGGCCATTGTTTGTGCAATATTCCAGCAGCCTTTGTCTATCTTCATTCATGCGACCAATGTTGTATTTTCCAAGGCACACTGGCCATGAACTCGAGTCCTTGCCCACAAAAGCATTGAAATCAGCGAGCATATAAATAGAGTCTGATTTTGGAACTGCCTTGATCACAGAGACTAACTCCTCATAGAACGAACTCGTCACATCATCAGAGGAAGTGAGTGTCGGTTCATATGAAGTGATAATGGTGGCAAAATGGTGGCAGAGGTTGCAAAGCGCAGGGATAATAATCTTTCATTACCTCTAGTTGGAATTTCAGTCATTCACAGTAGCAAATTCTTCACTGCAAAGCCCACACCATGTTGCCATTGTTTTCTGAATGCCCTCTCCTCTTTCAAAAACAAGGTGTAATTGTTTTCCCTGCGTGACCCTTCCTCGGCGAGGCGAGTCTCTTGCAGGCCAGCAGTATCAATGTTAAGACGATTGAGTTAGGCATCAATGACAGCCGTTTTTCTCACAGCGGCAATATTCGTCAGGTCAGTGGAAATTCCTGGACACATGGTTATTGCGTTCCAGGTTGCAAGCCGTAGCTTGAGGTTTCTACTTTTTTTTTTTCTTTTTTGGTAATAGTACCTGGTGCATTGGTTTTACAGCCTGCGAATCAGATTTCGTAATATCCCTAAGCACCCATTGAAGCAGGCAGGCTGTGTCGGATCACCACCCAATTGGCCGGGGGATGCCCAACTTAAGGCAGGTGGTAGCTGATTAGTGACACCTGTAGGTGTCTCCCACCGTCAGAGGCAGCCCATGGCACCCCATATCTACGCCAATTGACAAGGACTTATAACCCGTAACTGCTACATCTCGCCTTAATTCCGAGACCGACTTAGACCAGGGATGGACCTCCCCATAGCACAAAGCCTGGGCTAAAATATTGAGACCATGTGTTGCCCATGCAGCATGATCCCTCTCTCGGCATGCCTAGTTCACTCCAGATTAATGGTAACACCAATATATCTGAAATAAGACAAGATGCAGAAGATGCCGGATCAGCAAAGCGATGCTCTAATTGTCCGCCTGTCTGAGCTTCGATTCTAGGCCAGCTTTTAACCAAGGCTTATGGCCTGGTCTGGTCTGCCCTGCCATGACATTTGTCTTTAGGTTTCATTTCCATGCACCAGGATGAGGCCTGTCCCTCCCAATTGTGATCCTTCGCCCGAAGCCGTTGGCGCAATGTGGGGTGTTGGGTTTGGTAAGCGCCGCCCAACATTCGGCGCTAAAAGAAAGCAGGTAGTACCGTCTACTGTCATACGGTAGCTCAGTCATATCTAAGACCTGACATACGAATGTTAAATACAAAATAAATAATATGCATGTCGTTGCGATCAACCTTACTTTGAGAGAATAACTATCTGTTCCACCCGCACTTGTATATGTGGATAATATAACACTATTTTAACACATGATATTGCATAAAGGAGGTATGTTATATCCAAATATCACAATTATTTTTGTGTAGAAGCTCTAGGTGTTGAGATGAAGGCATGCATGTATTTAATTAGAATTATTACATAATTTTCTATAAAAGGATCTGACCAAATAAAATATATATTGCTATCTACTCCCTTTCACAATATGGAACTCCAATGGTTTCGAGAGAGCCCAAGAACCACTATGATGGCTGTTATTTTTGTGTTGACAATATTAAGGGTATAAATGGGGGGATGGGGGTGGGGGGGGGGGAATAACATAAATGGAAATATTCAAATTTAGATTATGCTAGACGAATGTTCCTCACGGAGATGACATACCAATTCCAAATTTCAGTCACATTTCGGATTCACTGCTAGAAGATGAAACAGCAGTGGCATGTTGAACGACAAGTGCCATTGGTAGTGATTTCGAAGATGATTGTCTAGCAGCTCAGCGCATCGATCAGAGTGAAATAAATGATCTAATCCGGGATCTATATCTCTCCAAGGAATCTCCAGAACGTTGGGTTTCAAGATGGAGAGAAATCAAAATTGACTGCTGAAACACAAGATACTTTTTATCGCGGCAGAGTGCAAGGTTTTCTGCAATTCTTCTGTAAAGAAAACACCCTTGTGTTTTGTACTAATGTAGGAAGTCTTGTAAACGAAATGAGTGTAAGTTACACATCAAATGAGTGGCGCCGTTTCATTTACAACTCTCAAATACGTTTGACAAATCTTCTCTTACACAATTGTAACAAATATGGCTCAATTCCAATTGCCCATTCTATTACAATTAAGGAGGAGTATGGACTCTTCAATCTGGCTCTAGAGAAAGTTGTAAGGAAGGTAAAGGAGGAATGTGATATTGGAGGAACATCCAAGCTGCTTGGTTATGCAGATGATATAGATATTATAGGGGAAAATAAACAAAAGACATTAGAAATATTGACTCACTTAAAGGAAAAAGCCCAACAGATGGGGCTGGTTATCAACCAAGATAAGACCGAATATATGGTATTTTCAAGAGAAGGAATGGCTAAAAAACACTGGCCACATACATAAATAAATACCTAGATAATATGACCATTAAAAGAATGGAAACATACAAATACCTGGGTACAATCTTCAAATGTTCCAACATCATAAGGGAAGAAATACAAACTAGAATCAATTCTGGAAAAAAGATATACTATTTACTACAACATGTACTAAAATCAAATGCGCTATCTCGTAACACCAAAATCACAATATACAAAACACTGATCAGACCAGTTGCGCTGTATGGCTCTGAAAACTGGAGTACAACGAAAGGAGACGAAGCCTTGTTACAAACCTTTGAGAACAAAGTTTTAAGACGCATCTTTGGACCCATTACGGATACACAAATTCGAGAGTGGAAAAGAAGATGTAAAAAAGACATTTATGATCTGTTTAAGTCCCCGCTAATCACTGGTATCATGAAGACTAATAGACTACAATGGCTGGGGGATATAGAAAGAGTGGAATATAATAGGGAGATACAAAACTCGCTTACACTCAGGAAATAAATGACCGTAGACCCCGAGGTAGACCAAGAAGACGGTAGAGAGATAATATATACACAGACCTACAAGCACTTGGAATCAACGACTGGCAAAAGAAGGTCAACCAGAGAGACCAATTGAGACGGATTGTATCTGCAGCAAAGAACCTCAATGGCTCGGAACGTTTAAGAAGAAGAAGAAGAAGAAGAAGAAGAAGAGAAGAAGAAGAAGAAGAAGAAGAAGAAGAAGAAGAAGAAGAAGAAGAAGAAGAAGAAGAAGAAGAAGAAGAAGAAGAAGAAGAAGAAGAAGAAGAAGAAGAAGAAGAAGAAGAAGAAGAAGAAGATGGTCTTATATTAATATTAATTAGTATGGAATTATGAGGCGTACGAATAATAGTATGAATTTAAAGTTGGAGAAGAAAATAGTGTAAACACGCCTCTCATTCTTCGAAAAAGAGTTCTGCTGCCACCATTACATATACATCTTGTCTTCATGTAGCAATTTGTTCAGGCACTGAACAAAGATGATTCCTGTTTTAATTACTTATGCAGAACGTTTTTGGAATTGAGCAAAGACAAACTTAAAGCTGGAATTTTTGACTGACCTTAAATTAGAAAGTCAATAAACGATCCACATTTTATTTGGTAGATGAACACAACAGAACCCACAGCCTGGTCATCATTTGTTTTAGTAGTGCAACACTTTCTGGGTAACTTTAAAGCAGACACTTATTCTGAATTAGTTGAACATATGTTGTCATAGTTTTTATAAGCGTGGATACAGCATAAGCATAAAATAGAGTTACCTCCTTAATCAGGTACACTTCTTTCCCGAGAATTTTGGCGACTTCAGAGAGGAGCAATGTGAAAGATGTTACCAAGATATAAAAACAATAGAAGGGAGATACCAGGGACTTTGGGATGCCCATATGATGTTTGATTATTGTTGGGCCTTTAAGCATGACTGTCCGGGAATGTCACATTCCAGGGAGTCCTCGAACAGAAGCTGTTGTGTGTTGACAACAAATAACAAAGTGCTAGTGATCAAGTTTTAAAACATGTTTGGTGTTTTATATGAAGACAGTAAATGCATAGTAATTACTGTCACGAAAATTCTTGGAGATGTCGATCGATGAAGGACTGTCGCGCCATCCGTCTACAGGCGGCAGCCATCCTTTGATGTGGTAGACAGGCTGTCTGGGTAAAAGTCGGCAAGATCTTTTGTTGTGGGGGAAAATTTTCTAGATCACAGACAGGTAAGACTTTTTAAAGTGCCGGAGACCCCGGGAAGGTTAACCCGGTAAACAAATGCCCACAGAAGTCGGATGTGTCGGCCTAACGGCGCAAGAACACAGCTCTGTTGTAAACAGGCACAACGCAATCACATCCGAAAAAAAACTCCGGATGAACGAAGAAGAAGAAAGTGCCGGAGACAATTTCCCAGTCAGTTGTTTACATCGAGTTTGGAAAAGGAAAGAAAAAAATAGCTTCTAGACGCCTAGTGTCTAGACAGTTTTGTGACGTCATTCAGACACAGTATTGAAACAGTCTGGATAAACAACTTGGGGAGGGGGAGAGTCGACCAAATGTTGTGAAGCAAGACGGACGTCTGTGATATTCCTAGTTTGATTCTGGAGAGAGTCTACAGTGTCTATTGTTGATTTATATCGGCGGACATTCATCCAGTGTGTGATTTCGTAGTCTCAACCTCAAACAGGAATAACTATATGGTATTTAATTCAATAGACCTACATTAGATTATTCTTAGGAATCGAGTGCAGTAATGTGCGTTGATAGAACGTATTAGAAGAGCGTCGGCAACAGTAGCCTATCGCGTAGCTTAAACTAGCTGGTGTAAGATGTCAATTAACTATCAGTTAAGGGCAATGCAGTGGGGTGATATTTAGGGAGATTGAGGATGGTTGGGGGGGATAAAGGAAATGTCAAATGGTAGGATCTTCCAATAGGGTATCTATTGGGTTTCTGCCCTTTTCCTTTAGCCTTTCCTTGTCTTACCATGACTCAGACCGATGTGATGAGCTCCTCGGCCTTATGACAGAGTTTGGTTCTCTGTTATGTTTCTGAGTGCTGCCGTCGGCCTACACTCACCTAATAAAGGTTGGAATCGGGTTGCTCTCACCAGGTGTGTTCTCTCTTCAACAGGTTCCACTATATTTTACCACAAGCTAGAAGAAAAGTCATGGCTCGAGCATTGAACGCAGAGTTTACTAAGAGGCTTTTGCACTGGGCCCATAATCCAGAGGGTCTGTAGGGACCTGGCCTCTGCTGAGCGGGAAACGATGATTATATAAGTGTGTTTCCTAAGTGATAGTTTACATCACAGTAAAATAAAGACACTGAAAATACCACCAGTACCAGGAACACTAGTAGAGATATAGATACCTTGAAAATTAACATTGTGTGTTACAATTGGGGAATTCTTATGAGAAGTTAAACACTAACAGTTAGTTCCAAGGTGACAGTAAACATTTTTGGACTATACTAGAATTCTCTGAACACAGAACTTGTAGGGACATAGTATTTACACTGTGTCTGTCAGATTGATGGTCAGTATTGGACTATATCCACTATTGGTGACCAGGCATCCGGATTGTCCAAGCGCTATTGGAGGAAGTCGACACTTGGCCGGAGCGACACATCATTTGGGTGGGGTCTTCTCTCCTTGATATATGGTGCTGTTGTGTGGCCAGTACAGTGATGAAACAGACTTTGCTCCTGAGCTATTCGGTCTGATTCTACATACACACTAAATTATACAATAGACATTCTACACATACAGTTTGCACATACCTGACACTTTTCTTTATTACATTAATTTGTTATTTTGTTAGAAGCCAGTGTTGTGTAGTATGTTTTGGAATGGAATGAGAGAGGGCATGGTCCAAGGGTAAGAGAGAGTGTGATCCAAGGACTGACGGGGTGTTGTGGACAGAAAGCTAGGAGATCCTCAAGATAATGATATGGGGTTAAAAGAATGTGGGTGTTGATTCCCCTCACCCCAGGGACGACACATATTACGACAATTACGTCTAAGCAAATTTGCAGATTACAGTCAAAATTCCACTGATGGCACCTAATAGCAATTGCCCTGCTAAGAAGATTATTGTTAGTTATCTCAAAAAACTAGAGCTGATAGAAAGAATCTAATTACATTTTTGGTGGGGATTTGGGAATACACACAATTACACAAGAACAGCTAAAGCATATACGGCACCAAAATGTATGTAGACCAATCTTATTTATCGCAGAGACCAGGCAAAAAGATGCCTTGGTATACTCCACTACGAACCAAGCCCACAAGAAAATGTCTTTGTCTATTGATCACGAACATATTGACACTGCATCGTTTCTGGAAATCCGAATCCGATGTTCATACAATTGCACCTCCAAAGACATGTCTTCCATAAAGAATTATGGACGGGTCAATATATGATATGCAATAGTGTTGGACCTTTTGAAACGTTTCATTGTTAGGATCTTGTTTATTTGAGACAGAAAGATTTGCTCCACTGACAAACTACAAGAGGATCTGGATACCCTTTAGCAGACTATAATCTCATGGATATCAGCAACGTTATCAATCGTCAAAGACAGCAACCCATAGAGAATTATCGGTTCTCAAACTCCAAGTCTTTCTTTAGCTGACCATAGAAGGGAATGATGTAATGACAAGAAAAGATGGTCGACTTAACAGCAGTAAGCCAAACATCCGTTGCTCCTAACCCAAAGATCAGAAATAATACTTACTCCCTCTGTAAATGAATCATTAGCTCTACACCAAATCAAACCGCATATAAAAATTTCAATATAAGTGCCAAGTAACGGACATATGTAGAGCGGAAACACAATTAGCAAAATTAAGTAGCCGAACATATACCACCGTGGTTCGAATAGAGAGTTAACCGTCTTCAGGAGTATCGGTTCAATCGTAAGGCTATACAACGTTCAATAATTTGCCACTGATTTATGAACGAGAAATCAACGTGTAAGTCCAGCTTAATGCCACAGTATGGAAAACATTCCATAAACCGCCGTCACAGCACCAGACGATTAAGAGCGAGCTTTCGTATCCTTTCGGTCATGCTGAGTTATACATATAGGATGCAAAAGAGGAAATACATCCCTACGACAACGTATTGTTTGGTTGTCAACAACTCTCTTGCCAAACATAATTTACCAACTATGCATTGCATCAGATACGGGTGAGAAAACATTGAAGCCACGTGAACGGAGTTGAGTTGAGTTGAGTTAAGAACCGATATCACTGCACACACGACATTCCCATAAATGCTCAGTCCCCTCGTTCAACAGCCAGCGAAGAGTCATACTACTAATCGTTCCCACCGCTATCTGATTAAAAGTTCTCCTGGTCTTCCCTCTCAGTTTTGAGATTTTTCCAGAATCCCAGCCGATCCCCCGCAATCGCATTCTTTCCACATATGGGTTCTCAATCTGTTCTTCCGCCTTCTCCACCTGGTCCCACAAGCGCACGACCACCTTCCCCTTGTCCATAGACAAGATACCACCAAGAGATGCATTCCCTGCTAGCCTATCAGCCTGTTCATTTTCCCGTACACCCGCATGGCCAAGGCAAAATATCCATACAATTCTCACAATCTGTGACCTCTGAAGCGACGAGAGCCATTACACACGAAACATTCCTTTCTCCACCTTGCTAGGCATATTCTTTGAATCGTAATGAACACAACGTGTGTTGTAGTAGTCTCCTCTAGCCACCGGAATGCCGCTGTTACTGCCTCCACCTCCATTCTCATGCTGGAGGTCGTAGTTTCATATGCCAGGCTCTCCTTTTTCAAGACTCGCCCATTAGCCTTTGCAATAAAACTCCAGCCACTACGTCTGTTTCTCACCACCGACCCATCGGTGTAGATGACTGTCACCTTGATGTGTGTTGCTCTGGATCAGTTGTTGCACTTCAAACTCAGTGCGGCCAGCTGCCCATTCTCTGCACTAACGACCCAGTGTTATTATTACATTGTGCTAGTCCGTCATGTCACGTGAACGGAGCCAACTGTTAAATCTTGGCCAGTTGGTAACCGACAATAGTCCACTTGATCTTAGATACTTAACAAATATGCAATGTTGAAGCGCTACATGAGCATGAATGGTATGCTTAGCTAAAGTAAAAACATTGTGAATCATTTCCGGCGCTGCTGAAATTGTTTTGATGTTGTTCTGATGTAATTGTAAGTAAGTAAAGCACCTCTTCACAGCGTATTCACCACCAATGAAGAAGTATCTTTACATACAAAACGTACTGCAGTTTTAAAATAGGCGAAGGGTTATCAGTTGCATTCTTTATTACATAATGGTTACTAGTAATGATCTACACATAGTCGTTAACGTGTAATACTTACTCTTTATGTGACCACATAAAGTCGTTAATGTGTACTACTTACGCTTAACAGGACTACATGATTTAATTTTCAATACTTACTTTTAATTTGACAACATGTAGTCTGTAATATGCAATACTTACTCTCAGTGGGATTAAATATAATCTTAAATATTGTAATACTTACTCTTAACGGTGCTACCACACTAATGCATTTCTCAAACGTAATCATCGCCGTGATGATACTGCTCACTCGGGTGAAAGCAAAATGTGGCATCGCTGACACGAGGTACATAACCTCCATACTCTCGAATTGTAAATCTGCATCAAAAACAGCTGGGGTTAGGAAGACGCATGTCCAAGCCATAGTTATGAGGCTGCACAAATCAGAGATGGATAAACCTGTATAGAAACAACTAATATGTTGATTATTGCCATACAGATACGCGGTAAATATGTCCAAAGGTACAGCGCTTTGTATTATATAAGTGACAATTAACTATGGTAATACAAGACATTGTAAATAGTATGAATAATTTCATTAAATGGAAGAAGTGGATATATGGTTTCTAATAATGTTGAGAACATGGTGGAAAGACAAGAAAACGATCAGATGAAATGAGGTATGCACATGTTACAAGATCAATCATCAAAACCACCAGGAAAGAACGCAGAAGAAAAAGTATAGAGGGATTAGCCGTTTGTGAGATAATATTGGACAAGACAGGCAGAAGAGGACATCTCAGATGCGTGTGGTAAGCTTACAAAGCTAGGCAACAACATCAACAACAATTGGCGCGTTATGACAAAAAGTCACCTTGCCATAACAATTGTTCTTTCTTCTTTAGCTTTCCGAGCCATTGAGGTTCTTTGTTGCAGATACAATCCGTCTCCATTCGTCTCTCTGGTTGACCTTCTCTTGCCAGTCGTTGATTCCAAGTGCTTGTAGGTCTGTATATATATTATCTCTCCACCGTCTTCTTGGTCTACCTCGCAGTCTACGGTCATTTATTTCCTGAGTGTAAGAGAGTTTTGTTTCCCTATTATCTTCCATTCTTTCTATATGCCTAAGCCAGTGTAGTCTATTAGCTTTCATGATACCAGTGATTAGCGGGGACTTAAACAGATAATAAATATCTGAAGTTAACTAAATTGGAACCTGTCATAAAATCTCTTTGCAGCAAGTATCAAGCCAAAATCAAGGATCTCACTAAATTTAAATAATAAATAATTACTAATAATTAAAATAATACAGAAAAATCTTTCATTAAAATTATTTTGTACTTGAATTTCAGTTCTCCATTATATGTTTAATAATTTCATAGTGATTTCTTCCTAAAACCTATCATTCAATTTTCTTTAGTGAACATTTCAATTTTTGAATATTAAAAATTAAAAATGTATATGTTGGGAGGGAGGGGGGGGGGGGGTATAAGAGTTTTAGAAAGGCTTAGGTGGGGCATAGCACAAAAAAGGTTGGGAAATAATGGTTTAGAACATCTGTTCGACGGGTCTTGATGGTAGCGACATTCTGCAAATGAACGGCTATATCATAATAATCATGAAGATAACGTCATAACCGACTTGTGAAAATTCTTTGGAGTGACATTCAAAGACACTGGGTAAAGATGTAGATATCAATAGAAGCTGGAAGACATCACTGAGAAGTGGGATAATAGCAGTCTGTCAGTATACTTTCACAGCGAGTTCAAGTACAGTTAATAATCAAATTTTCCCCCGTTCGTTGGCTTTGAATTCGAGCGTAATCTATGTGCACGTTTCTACTTCTAGTAGTTGCTACTACGATTGCGTGCACTGGTTTGATTTTAGCGTGAGGGTTTGCTTTGCTTGTTATGTTATATCCCCGATCAGCAAGCAATCTCACTCCCTCGTATTAGACACTTGTAATGTACGTCCTCTAGTCAAGGACAGCCGTCTCCCTGGTGAAGGGTTAAGGATGTTGTTCGTAATCCGGAATACTCTCGTAATCCCGAATACTCTCGAAACACAGCTTCACGAGCTTCGGCAGCTGATCGAGTCGCGCTGGTTACTTACAAAGTTATGTGAGCCGTCGTCCAGAAATCAATTGCAAATTACTTAACGTAAAACTTGCCAAGACATCAACAGCAGCTGAAAAATGCTGGTGTTGACTGCAATGTCCTATCAAGTATATGCGCAAAAAAGGTCAAGGACAAGAAGTGAACATTTACATCCAGTTGCCCGGTGACTGGAATGAACCCACTTTTTTTTTGTTCGCATAGGCCTATCCTTTACAGGGCATCGGTGTCAATATCAGCATATTTAAGCTGATTGTTGATTTCGTGGCAAGATTACGCTCAGTAGTTTGCCATTGCTTTCTGAGCGACCGGCTCACATACCCCGGAAGTTACAGACTCGGTGAGAACCGCTACCGATTCTGGCACACGTCACGTTACTCACGAGAGTATTCGGGATTACGGAGAAAGACGTTAAATCCCCAATGCACCCATTACAATACGGTCATTGTGTAGACCTGGAAAATGTATTTATTGACAAATGTATCTTTAAATGAATAGCAAATGTAGTGAACAATCATGATCATTATTTATGTTTCCTACCTAGCAAAGTAATGTTGATCGTGTCTTTGAAACCTTGTTTTACAAAACACATAATATTGAGAATGTTTGTAACGATACCAAAAATATTTATTAACTGACATAGTCCATTTAACAAGATGTAAGTACATATATGTACTACTGCTTCATTTATTACTAAAGTTGTTGGAGATTCCTCTCTTTTCGGCAAGCTATCTGACTGAAACATCGTTTGATTCATAAAGTACATATTGTGCTCCTGATGTTAAAGCCGTGGTCGTATTTTAGTAAGTATGACTGTCTTATGTGTAAGACGATGTTTAGCCTCACTGTCAAGCGCATCTAAATTTAAGTTTTAACATCTGAATGAAAGTTGAAATAAAGTTAAAGTGCAGCGAGATTTCAAATCATTACTTAAAATGATACATATTTGGTTATCTGTATAATAAATCACGTTGTTATTTTCGAGAAAACTGAATGACAAGTAAAGGCAATGTGTTCATTAAACAAACATAAAAGTGAACATATGTGTAATTCAAAACGTAAGATATTAATAAACTATAACGTGCGGAGATTGCATTTTGTGATCGAACTAATCACAACCTGTCAGGTATGTTCTAGAAAGCCATTACATTTAACCAATGATATTGTTGCGCAAGTGCACCGTGATACTAAAAGTGGCATGAGGTGTGGTTGACAGTCATATATCTGGGTTAATTGTCTCTTGCCACATTCAGAGACGTATTGCTACATCACTACAATTTCCCCAACAATAAGATAGCATTTATTGTAGTATACTAGCAATAAATAAATAACCTTACTTACGAATCGTATGTAATGTTGAGGTCAACTGTGTCTCTTGTGGATGTGTCAAAGACCTGGCTATCTTAAAACCCTCACACACTAGTCTTGCATAGATAAATATTAATATTAGAAATAACTCCACTCGGGGACTAGCAGGAAATGATTCCTCTGTACATTTTAATATTTACAACGTGTTAAATAGCCATCTGACCACACGTTCACTCACTACAAAATTCACACCGATACTGCACACTCTTACGGTCTGGTCGCGATTCTCACAGTTATACACTGGGTCCGTCTTCACTAGTGCATTTATATAGACCCGTTCGCCTCTTGGCCAGTCATTACATTCTATCGTCATGCAAGTATATCACAGGTATCCCACGGCTAGAATACAGTCACACACGTCTATCACATTTTTTTTCGTCCAACAATATCGTTCTATAGTCCAGCTCTTTCTAATCTCAATATGCCCGTCTTCGTCCGTGATCACACACATTCTCCTCGGCCCGGTCCTGTCTTCCCCCTGTCACGTGGGTCTGGTCACGGTCTTCTCGTCTGATGAACTCTAGTCAGTCGCGCCTCGTCGTGTCCGTCCTGCATAGTTCTGTAGCTGTCCTTGACCTCGGCTACAAGTCTGTTCGCTTGTGTATTGACTGGCGGTCACTCTGTCTTTTCGTGTATGATTTAGGATTGGCAGGATGGAATGACAACTTGCAATTGTCTCTCCATATACACGTCCCGGATGCATTAATGGTATCGCTAGGTATTGTAGCTTGTCGTCCCTGGGGGAAAGTGGAGTCAACAAGCACACTTTTAAAATTCTTCTTATACTTTGGAACTATTGTCAGACCTTTGTCTACACTCCCCCGTTATGTCTTTTACTCACTATCTCTCTCTCTATCTCACTCTCTTTCATTCCTTCATAACATACCCCGACAACAGTTTCCTCAAACAATTAATAGCATATTTAATGCTGAAAACTATGTCAGATGTAGGTATTGAATGTGTATATGTAATTTGTGGTGTCGTCTATTGTGTAAGTGAGATAAGATTGACAGTCCCAGATTCATCTCACAGTGCTCATCACATAACGGCATATATTGTCACCACAGCACAGAACTTGTTTACTCTCACCCAGTATAGTGTCTCTCGGACTGATGATGATGATGTCTTCACAATATCCTAGACAACGTTAGAATTAAACAGTTAGTTCACCACTGCGTGTTTTAGTAGATAATGTCTTTCCTTGTGAACTATCCAATCACATGAACCACATGATATTCCAGGTAATGTTTATACCTCCGATATCATCGAATGACTTATCGTCTCTATATGGATACATACTTCCAACAAACAATGTCTATAGAATAACCATGATTCACGGTGTTCGTCTTATTCGTTACTGATCTGTTTATCCAATAATAAATTCTGGCCTTATAGCCTCTTCATTGAAAGATAGGTCAGGTGCACAATATTGAGCTTCCGGTCTATGTTTAGTTGCACTTTATTCTGCTGTAAGTCTCTTAGCCAGAATGCCTTATAGGTATCCGTTAATGCTAGAACTGGCTGACCTGTATGTCTGACATCCGATTTCAATCTGGACGATATTTATTACTTTACCAGATTAGAGTCCATTCTTTCTTTTCAGGAGTGTTGCTATTGCTTTGTTCATGGGAACCTGTCGAAAAGGCAATATCAGGTGCTATCAACCTAACTCAAACTCATTAGAAGTGAGAGTAGGCTTATGGCCGTTATCAGTTTTACTTCTATAGATTCAGAGAACTGACCTCTGACATAAGACATAGGAATTATAACCATAACCTAAGACTAGGTAAAGAATGAAATGTCATAAAAGAGCTCAGAAATCCCAGTATCCATCTATACTAGAATCTCGTATCATACTTATCCTATATTATCATAGTACTTATTCTATCGAGTGCACTGGTACTTTACACAATCCACTCCGTTACTTCTCAGCTAAATTCGGCCGACGCCCATTATTACGGTCTCACACTCAAATACCCTATGTTAGATTTATACTCCACACCACAACTACCTTATAATTATCCTCGGCTGAATCGGGAATATTAATTGCACAATAAATACAAAATGCTCGTCAGTATTATCCGACTTGAAACATTGTAACTCCCTTTTCATAATCACTCAAGAATAAACCACCACTTCTCGTGGAAACCAAATAGCACACTAAATTCCACTAGAATATCCAGCCTATTAATACTCTGGCTCTATACGACTATATGGGCTTATTCCACCAATTTTCCCCTGTCCTCTTCATCTGTTTCTCAATAACAACTGAATTGTTCTTTTGATGCCCGGTCTATTCGGGACATCAATGATTATCTACTCGTTTCCTCCGACCACAGATATTCTTCTCCGTTATCACAAAAGACCGTGATACGGCGTGATCGCGAATCTACGTTTCTCACTTCAAAGGTTTCTTGCAATTGCTTTATCGCGATACATCGGTGTTCAAAGTGTTGGACCTCGTCGTATTCCGTTGTCCGTTAGTTCCCGTAGACTTCGCTCCCGTCTTCAATCATTCCGATCGTTCAATCAAGGCTCTCTCAACAAACAAAATGCCGCGCCTGAGCACGCCGTTCGTTGTTCTAGTAACATATTGGATCGTTGACCTCTAGTATCGTGACAGGTATGCATGTCAGTTTTAATGAAACATAGACAATAACTGCAATAAATAACGACACACCCCGGTTATAAATCGGTTTTCGAATCGTTATTTAAGATGCGTATACATTTTTACTCTGCCTTTGACAGCCATTTCCGACTGTCAGGACAAGTGATTGCCCTGCTCTGCTCAGCTGCAGAATTGTCCACTTATTCCGGTGGATACTCGGTCCCCAGAGCTGTGTTAGCCACACCATAGTGTGTTTCCATCTTCTACCACGTGGAGGTGCAGTTGGGATTTTCCCATCATAAAGTTATGGTCTATGACCAAAACTCTCCAGTACTTTTAGAGGATTGTCAAAGGCAGAGTTAAAAGACCACCATGCGAATGTGGAAGGCAAGGGGAAACCACCACATTATCTTCCCAAGATTTCATGGCGACACACATTTCAGAAATAGTGAACGACGTTAATGGCTGTCTTAGGGTCATGAGCCACAGGTGAGACCAGACCGTCATCCAGCTACTGATGGCAAAACTAAAACTATAACTAAACTAAATAAATTCAGAGTAGGAACATGGAATGTTAGGACATTAAATGAGCTAGGAAAGTTAAACAATGTTTTAAGAGAAATGGAAAACATGAAAATGAATATACTAGGCATAAGTGAGATGAGATGGAAGGGATCTGGCAACATTATAACCGACAAACACACAATAATTTATTCTGGAGGGGACAAACATGAAAAGGGTGTAGGAATAATATTTGATGAAAAAACAGCAAAATCAATGAATGGATACTGGTGTATTTCAGATAGAGTTATAATGGTCAAAATCAAGGGCAAACCAATAGATATAAATATTATACAAGTATATGCACCAACAACAAGCAGTAGTGAAGAAGAAATACAACACTTTTACGATGAAATAGAAATGGCAATAGCTCAAATTGGATCACAAGAAACAAAAATAATACTCGGAGATTTTAATGCAAAAGTAGGAAAGGGAAAAATAGAGGATATAGTGGGGAATTACGGTTTAGGTACAAGAAATGAACGAGGAGAGAAACTAATAGAATGGGTTTAATATAAATGATATGATAATTGGGAACACATGGATTAAACACCATAAAAGACGACTATACACATGGAAAAGCCATGATATGAAAATGCATTAACTAATGTAAAGACAATGTAAAGAGAGAAAAATGGTTAAGAACCTGAGACTCAATAAAGAGGTTCTGAAAGTAGATAAAGCAATTCAAGAACAATACAGAGCGACTGTGAAAAATAGGTACAATGCAATAGCTAAAATACAAAGTATAAATGATCAATGGGAAATTAAGTGACTTCATTCATCACACTAGCAAAGAAATATTACCGGAGAGAAGCCAAAAAGCTAAGAGAAAATGGATGAATGAAGAAATCTTAATGCTGATGGACAAAAGGAAACATAATAAAAATGACAAACAAGAGTATGCTAAGATAAATAAAGAAATAAGAGATAAATGTTGGAAGGCAAAAGAAAGTTGGTTAAACAAACAATGCAAATAAATGGAATTAAATTCCATTAAAGATAAAACAAAAGTATGCACAGGCAAATCAGTGAGCTCACAGGAAGAAAAATAAGAATAAATACAGGGTGTTTGAAATCAAAAAACAGGAAAGATATTATTGGAGGAAGATGCTATAATGAAGAGGTGGAATGAGTATGTAAGAGAATTATATAATAGAGAAAGGGAAGAATTAACAGAAGAAAGTAACTTAGAAGGCCCACCTATTCTAAAAGAAGAAGTCGATGACGCTATGAAACATATGAAGAAAGGAAAGACAGCTAGGCAAGATAAAATCACAGTAGAAGAATTAGAAGTATTGGGAGAATATAGGGTAGATATATTAACCAAAATGATAAATGATATTTACAACAGTGGATATTTACCGAGCGATATGGTAAAATCTGTATTTATAGCAATACCAAAGAGACCAGGAGCAATTGGATGTGAAGATTTTCGTACAATTAACCTCATAAACCATGTCACTAAGCTTCTACTCAGAATTATAATCAGAAGAACAAGAAAGAAAATAAAAATGGAAATTAATGAAGAACAGTACGGTTTTATGGAAGGAAAGGGTACAAACAAAGCAATATATATATATATATATATATATATATATATATATATATATATATATTTTTTACGAACACTAATAGAAAGGTCAATAGAGAAACAGAGGGACATATATTTATGCTTCATAGATTATACTAAGGCATTTGATAAAGTAAAACATGATGAGCTGATTAAAATTTTGGAAGATATCAACATTGATGGGAAAGATTTAAGAATAATAAAGAATATATACTGGAACCAAGTAGCAGCAATTAAAATGGGAAATAAAGAGGGTAGTTACGAACAGATAAAGCTAGGAGTACGACAGGGGTGTGTCTTGTCACCCGATCTCTTCTCCCTATATAGCGAAGTAATAATAAGAGAGATCAAAGAGAAGCCAGGAATACTAATCGGAGGATATAATATAAACAATAAACGCTATGCAGGTGACACAGTATTGGTGGCGGATAGTACAAAAGACCTACAACGATTGTTGGACATTGTAGTATCAGAGAGTGCACAGAAAGGACTCTCCTTGAATATCAAGAAAACAGTAACAATGGTGATATCAAAGAAAATGGGGACACCAAATGTGACATAGAAATTGAAGGGGAAATTCTCAACCAAGTGGGTAATTTTAAATACCTAGGGGCACTTATAACATCAGATGGAAGAAGTACAGCTGAGATTAAGAGCAGAATAGGGCAGGCAAAAGCCGCAATTCTGAAAATCAAGAGTATCTTATGCAATAAGTTGCTATCAATGAATGTAAGATAGAGAGTGCTAAAATGCTATATAGAACCAGTTTTGCTGTATGGAAGCGAATCTTGGAATGTAAATGAAGAAATTAGGAAGAACTTAGAAGCAACAGAGAAGTGGTTTTTAAGACAAATGTTGCGAATTCCTTGGACTGCCAGAGTAACTAACAAAGATTGCCTGAAAGAGGCTAATGAAACTAGAACACTATATACAACAATAAGAAAGAGACAAACAGCTTTCTTTGGTCATGTGATGAGAAGAGAGGCATTGGTGAACATGGTGACAACTGGAAAGACCGACGGGGAGAGAGGCAGAGGCAGACCAAGAGAAATCATGCTGGAAGGATTGAGACGGTGGCATGGAGGAATTCATCAGCAGAGTTGATCCACAACACCAAAGACCGAGATCTGTGGAGAGCCATGGACGCCTACGCCAGCCGGCACGGCACTTGCTGATGTTATTAAAGTTTACTTTCATTGTTTCTAGTTTTTTAATTAGAATAGTATGATCTATCATATTGAATGCTTTTTAAAGTCTATAAACACCGCTGCACATAGAATATTGTTGTTAATATTTTGATGCCAGTTTTCTGTCATGTTTGTTAGTGCCGTATTGCAAGAATATTTTGGCCGAAATCCTGACTGACTGTCGACTATCAGTTTATGGCGAACTAAGTGATCTAGTGTTGTTTTGTGGATGCGATTTTCTAGCGGTTTGGATAATGAGGATAATATAGAAATTGACCTGTAAATACTCATGAGACAATCGTCTAGAGGACCAGCTTTTAAATGAGGATACACTTTAGCGATTTTAAAGGCTGATAGGAAGTGACCTTTGGTGAAACATTGATTATATATAAAAGTTAGTGACTCGTAGATCGCCGGTGCAGCATAGCGAAGGATCCGATTCCATCTAGTCATGATGAGTTATTGTTTTCTAGATTACTGAGATGAGTAAATACTTCAGTGGTAGTCATTAGCGATATGTTGGAGGGAATGTCTCCATAGCATTTGTTCTCGTAGAATGATGATAATAAAGATATGTCATGAGGCGCATCTGGTATTGCAGCCTTCAGTTGGTTTATGTCGGACTGAAAGTACCTACTGAATTGATCACATGTAACCTGATTTGATGGTAATGATTGTGATGATTTGTGTTTGTTTGTCAAGTTATTAATTGCTTTCCATATATCTTTAGTGTTGGTTTTATCTATTATTAAGTTCGTAAAATAGTTTTTATTTTCCTTCCGAATAACATATTGAACTTTGTTTCTCAGATTACGGTACATAGTTAGATCTCTATTTTTATGTGCCCTGCCCCGGTCTCTCATAAGTTCAACTACCTCCTGTGTGATCCATTAGGGCTTTGTGTGATGTTTAACACGAACTTCCTTAAATGGAACATGCTTATCAAATATACTTAAAAGGTTTTAGCCAGTGGTCCAGAGCATCGTCTGGGTCAGGAAGCTGGTAAACATAGTCCAGAGATGAGATGAGCAAATCTTTTCAGAAGACGTCTCGATTGAAATTTTTGTAATTTCTATATTATATACTTATATGTTTGTGTTTGAGTTTTGGTGCCTCTTTTCGACCACGTGTAACATACTGGGTAGTGATCGCTCATTGCATTAATAGGTACAGTAAATTCTGTGATGTTGTCAGCACACGTAGTATAAATATGATCTATAAGTGTTGCAGATGATTTAGTTATTCTAGTGGCTTGTTTGACTAACTGTTGGAAGTTATATGACTCTATTATGTTTTCCCATGTTTTGTTTGATCTGTTAGTGTCTATGTTGAAGTCACCTAGCGATATTATTTCCCTAGATTACTAAAGACTACATCCATCATAGTGGTGAATTTTTTATACCAGATATTTCCTGCTCTGGGGTTTCGATAAAGATAGCCAACTACTAGCGGTATGCGATTTTGAAGTTTAACCTCAAGCCATACACGCTCAATCTCACGGTGGGCGTTAAGCGAGTTGGAAATATAAAATGCAATACCCGTCTCTTGTTTCTGATAGTGATCTCTTCTAATGGTTTTAAAACCTCTGATAGCGGTGTCATCATCTGAGATGTTACCATTTAATCGACTTTCGCTAACGCCGAATATGTGAAAATTTTGATTAAGTATAAGTGATAGTTCGGGCAGGTTCCCTAATAGATGGCATATGTTTACATGCCCGATTCTGAGCCCATTATTCCTGAGCCAGTGTTCGTACTTATTAGACATTTCAACAATACGAAATCACAAGTTTAAAAGCAAAGCACACACACACACACACACACACACACACACACACACACACACACACACACACACACACACACAAAGTGAATACAACTTACGTCCCTTATTACAATACACACTCTAAAGTACAGAGAAACAGTAATATCTCTGTCAATATATAAAAATGCGTGCACAGATCCGTAAGGAAGAGCAGTGAAGACCCCATCACTCACAGTAAAAACACAATTAAAAGTATTATAAAGGATATACAGCTAAGTACTATCAATTAATATAAAGTCAAAACAAGTCAATGTTTGTAGTTACTTATAACCTAATACGTTACTAGATCAAGTAATAACCAAATATGCAGATAAACGTTCTATGAGAGGCTCTTTCTTGTACCTAGATCAGGTGTTGCTTAGTGCTAAGTTGCTTGTAAATACCAGGTTGTGTTGGTTGTTGGTATAGCGACATTATAAGTGCTTGACGAAGTGTAGCTGGGCTATACCGTGTGAGGTGCAACCATTCTGGGTTACAATGAAATGGGTACTGATGATGTCTCATGGGTATGTAATGACTACCAACTAGAACCTCTGGTTGGTGGCTAACAGGAGGTTGTTGTGGCACGTCGTTGTTGCTGAGAGTTGGTTCATTTCTGGGGAGAATAGGAAAAATATCTTCATAATTATTACCCACCTGTGTGAAAGACGACGTATTTAACGGACTTGGTGTGGTGGTAGTGTCCCGTCTGGCTTGGATTTCAGGTGCAGTGGTTATGAGTGGTCTGCACACTTCTGGCCTATTGGTACTTGATGTGACGGGAGTATGTCGTCTGGCTTGAGTTTCAGGAGAAGCTAAAAGTGTCAGGCGCGATCCCGTATTGGATGTATGGTATGTCCGTTCTGGATATTTTATATTCTTGGTGAGCGAACTGGCGCCCAATGTGGACAAATGTATTTGATCCGTATAAAGACTCCTTTTTGGTGCACCAGCCTGTGAAGTGAATGATGCTGTGTTGTTGATGAATTGTATCTTGTTTTGAGAACACAACTTCTGCAAAATGTTGTTATTTATGTCAGCTAGACGGCGCTGGTGTCCATATCTCGGTGATATGATGGAGGAGAAGAAAATGGATGAGTTAGGAAAAGTGTGACGTAATCCGTTCAAGAGTGCTAGCAGTTGAGACCCTGTGATTTGTTGGTTGTTCATGATGTCGGTGATACCAATATGTACGCTTGCCCTGTTAAACTCTGATTAACAGCCAACCTGCTAATCTTGTCTGTTAGCCCGTCTACACCAGCCCCAGGCAGTGGGATTATTGAAACAATGTCTTTGTCTGAAATGGCCATCCTGTCGCTGTATAAACCTTTCATTAAGGAATCGCCTAGTATAATATGTGCACAGTCAGGTCGTGCTGTCTGTACATGTTGGTTGTCAACACGTCTCGCCCGTTGTTTCATCCATTTCCGATTATCAGCAGTCTTTATGTCTCCATGTGGTTCTCCCGATGTATCTTGTATGCTTGTCTTGCCCGTTGGCAGCATGTTAAAGCACTGTACGTTTTCTGGTGACTTTTCTTGAGGTACTTCGAACCTATTGCTTATTTTGACGTCAATGGGATAGACTGCTTGTTGTTGTTTATCTTCGTCTGCGCATTGAGGTGTTTGTTGTTGTTTATCTTCGTCTGTGCGTTGCGGTGTTTTCATAGTGGTTATCTGTTCTGGGTGGGATTGAGCTTCCCCAAGATTTCCCAAGGATTAAGCGGTTTCTTCGGTTTGGTCGGTAGAGGACACATTCTGGAAGATTTGAACTGTATTTCTCAGCAGCAAATGATCATCTCGCAGGAGTGCGACTTCTGTCTTGAGAGCATTGTAATCACTGCTTATCTTGCTGTTTGCTTCAATGTTAGTTGAAACAGTGACAATGAGCGCCTTTAGTGATTGTTCTAGTTCCTCAATGCGTTGTTTACAGTCGCACGAATGTCCATTGATAGTTAAGATGCTATTGTTATCTGAGGCAGGTACTTCTTCAACAATGTCAACATTGGGTTCTATGTTGTTTTGGATGCGCTCCTATTGTGTATTCAATGGCCAAGAGCACTGGTGGGATGGCAGGCCTCGTGTTGATGTTGTCATGTACACTCATCGTATGAGTTAATTGACGAACATTGTTAGCTGGTGTGCTGTCGACAGCTGTATTTGTGGGCTGCGTAGATTCGGTGAATGTCTGTATCGAGTTTCCGAGTTCAACAAAGTCTACTTTTAGCCAAGAATTAATGTTTTCAATATTGCCTTGTGTCATGATCTTATTCTTACTGTGGTACAAATGTAGTGTAATCACTGGCGTCGTAATCAGTGCCTCCACGTGGGCCCTGCGCTTATCTTGCCTGTGTTCAATTAGTTCAAGCCTGTAGTAGTTGAGTAGGCAAGTTCGGAATGCTTCATAATGGAGTGTGTTGTTGAAGGAAACAGTAACACACTGTCCTGAGTTGGTGTGTTTGACGACTAGGCCGGTGGGATTCATGCACTTGAATAGCTTGTTCTTCACGGCCCTCTCTTTGTTTACTGTGTACGTTTTATTGGCAGCCGATCGTAAACATGATCGAGTCCTTTCACCATTCACTTTCAATGCGGAGCACTCTCCTTCCCATTGAAATTATTGCATAATATTACGAATAACTAAACTTGAAGAATGCAGCAATCGCATTGTTATCTAGCCACGCCGCGGACAATTTGAGGTACCGTGGATGTTTCTGACAAGCCTCGTGCACTTGACTGGTTAAAGTTTAATAGAGAGGTGGGGGGCAGAGAGAAGCGAGTAAAAGTGTTGTATTTGAATGCTAGACCGCGTCACTATATTTATCTATCTCTGCATATGTATTGATCGTACGATGACGTGTCAATAGGATAGTCACACAGTTCTATGGGAGGGCAAGTAAATGTAGTTGGTGCTTTCTACATTGTCATTAGGTGACAGCAACATCGAATGTTATATTCTCGTTCGTCATGTGGCGCTAGGTGTCTCATGAGCATGTGCATCGCATAAACAAAATGGCGATTGTACTTACCGAGTGTACAACCAAAGAGAAACGTGCTGTTATGCGTTGGTTGTGGGCAAAAGGACTGCCTCCAAAGGCAATTCATAAGGAAATGCTTCTTGTTTGTGCTGACAAATGTTTGTCCCGTAAAGCGGTGAATAGCTGGGTAGAAACATTTTCTCAAGGATGCTCTAAAATTGTTGATGAAATCCGATTTGGTCGTCCAGTTGAGATTGCAACAGAAGCATCCGTGCAGCTGGTGGAGAAGATGATTAGAGGTGACAGGCAAGTAACGATAGACTCTGTCATCATCATCAAGTGCCGTGCCGGCTGGCGTAGGCGTTCATGGCTCTCCACAGATCTCGGTCTTTGGTGTTCTGGATCAACTCTGCTGATGATATTCCTCCATGCCACCATCTCAGTCCGTCCAGCATCATTTCTCTTGGTCTGCCTCTGCCTCTCTTCCCCTCGATCTTTCCAGTTGTCACGATGTTCTCTAATGCCTCTCTTCTCATCACATGACCAAAGAAAGATGTTTGTCTCTTTCTTATTGTTGTATATAGTGTTCTATTTTCATTAGCCTCTTTCAGGCAATCGTTGTTAGTTACTCTGACAGTCCAAGGAATTCGCAACATTCGTCTTAAAAACCACATCTCTGTTGCTTCTAAGTTCTTCCTAATTTGTTCATTTACATTCCAAGATTCGCTGCCATACAGAAAAACTGGTTCTATATAGCATTTTAGTACTCTCTTTCTTACATTCATTGATAGCGACTCATTGCATAAGATACTCTTCATTTTCTGAAATGCTGTCTTTGCCTGCCCTATTCTGCTCTTAATCTCTTTTGTACATCTTCCATCTGATGTTATAAGTGCCCTTAGGTATTTAAAATTATCCACTTGGTTGAGAATGTCCCCTTCTATTTCTATGTCACATTTTGGTGTCCCCATTTTCTTTGATATCACCATTGTTACTGTTTTCTTGATATTCAAGGAGAGTCCTTAGTAGTACATTAAGGTTTCCAGACACACATTTCCAAGCTGAGTGCTAGGCTGACTGCTAGGCTGATAGTGTTTATGAAGGAAATATGGGGGGGGGGGGTATTTTTGGGGGAAAATGTCGACTCGGTAAAAAAAAAATTTGTGGGAACGGGATTTTTTCGGCCTGCCTGGTGGGAAAATCTGTGAAAGTAATTAAGGTAAAAGTAGTTGGTTCTGGAGAGGGTGTGAAGGGGAAAGTTATTTTGGTTACGTATATTAGTATGGGTAGTGATGTATAAACAAGGGTGTGATGGGTCGTGGTTTCTACTCATGGATATATGGTGGTGGCGTATATGAATGTATTAGTATGGGTAGTGATGTATAAACATGGGTGTGATGGATCGTAGTTTCTACTCATGGGTTGGATATATGGTGGTTACGTATATGAATGTATTAGTATGCGTGGTGTAGTGATGTATAAACAAGGGTGTGATGGGTCGTGGTTATACTCGATGAAGTAAGAGATGGTTACTATCATCTGAACAGTGTGATAGTAGTGAAGGTAAAGGGTGGTATATTCACCGATTACAAAGGAAATCTTATAAAGTTATAATGGGTATGGTGGTAAGGGGTGGGTATTAGTGATCAAGTAGGAGTGATATAGGGGTGGTCATAAATGTACTAAGAGGTGTTCGCAGTTACACACTGGTCAACCAGTGGTCAAGCAATGGTCAAGTAAGGGTCAAGTAGTCAAGTAAGGAAATTTTAGGGAAAAGTTATTGTAATGATATGGTGCTGATTAAAGAGTGGTAAATTAGAGGTCAAGCAGTGGTCAAGTAAGGAAAATTTTAGGGAAAATTGGTCGTAGTGACATGGTATTGTTTAAATTAGTGGTAAATTAGTGGTCAAGTAGTGGTCAAGTAGTGGTCAAGCAGTGGTCAAGCGGTGGTTAAGTGAGGAAATTTTTAGGGAAATTTTAGGGAAAAGTGATTGTAATGAGATGGTAATGATTAAAGAGTGGTAAATTAGTGGTCAAGCAGTGGTCAAGCAGTGGTCAAGTAAGGAAAATTTTAGGGAAAATTGGTCGTAGGGACATGGTAATGCTTAAATAAGTGGTAAATTAGTGATCAAGTAGTGGTCAAGTAGTGGTCAAGCAGTGGTCAAGCGGTGGTTAAGTGAGGAAAATTTTAAGGAAATTTTAGGGAAAAGTGATTGTAATGATATGGTGATGCTTAAAGGGTGGTAAATTAGTCCCAAAACATGACCCACAAAGTCAATTTCTTTTAGGCCCAATTCAACTTTGCTCGGTTTGACAGTGAGACCGAAGAGTCGCAACCTATCAAAGACATGTCTCAGTTTCAGTAAGTGTGTTGTCCAGTCATCAGTATGGACACATATATCATCTATATAAGTCACTGTATTCGTCACTCCATGCAGTAGGTCTCTAGTTAAGCGTACGAAAGTGGCAGGAGCATTTTGAAGACCGAAAGGAAGAAAACGCCACTCGTAAAGTCCTAAAGGAGTTGAAAAAGCAGTAAGATGAATGGATTGAGTCTGCATAGGGACCTGCCAATATCCCTTAGTAAGATCTAATTTAGAAAAAAATTTTGGAGGTGGACATGTCAAGGATAAGATCTTCGCAGGAAGGAATTGGTTCTGCGTTGATCTTAGTGACGTTGTTGAGCTTTCGATAGTCCACACACAGACGAATTGTGGAGTCTTTTTTTTAACTAGGACGATTGGAAAGGAGTACTCAGATGTAGATTTCTGGATGATCCCACTAGCTTCTAAATTAAGAATTTCCTTATTTAGATTTTCTCTATAGCTGAGTGGGATAGAGTACGGCCTGCATTTGATAGGCTTAGAGTCCGAAAGAAGAATGGAGTGCTCGATTCTGTCCGTCCTACCTGGAATGTCAGAAAATATGTCTTTGTACTCTGTCACTAATTGTACTAATTGTCGTCGTTGACTGTCTGTTAGTCCCTGTTCTATCTGTATGCTATCCATTGTCGCAGTCTTGTCTACAATGGGAACCGGTAGTTCCATTCCGTCGTCGTCTACCTGATTCAGTACGGTGGTGGTGCTAAGTGCGTATTCTGTAAGCTCACTAGGTGTATGGATATCGTCGGAATTGCCAGTCTCGCTAACTAGTGTAGTTGCGTTATGTACGTCTGTCGTCTGATTACTAGGTGTGGGTGCACTGTGTTCGTCTGTCTCTACTTCTGTCTGTTGTCGTGAAAAGTAAGGTTTCAGCATGTTGACATGGAATATCTTTAAGTGGCCGTTTATTGATATTTCATAGTCAACATCTGAAAGTTGTTGTATCACCTTGAGAGGCCCTTGTAATGAAGTTACCATTTTATTATGCTTGTCTGGTAGTAGCACCATTACGTCTTGATCAGTTTCAAGTGTTATGGGTCTAGCACTTTTGTTAGGATTGTGATGTTTGATGATATCTGCACTGTTCACTGGAGTGAAACCATTCTTCTCCTCCCAGACAGATATTTCTTCATCTGTACAGTGCCTTAGCTGGGGTAGACACCCAAGAATTAAATCTGTACAAGGGTTGTCTAGTATTGCACAAGTAAAGGTACCAGAAAGGAACGGGGTGTGTATATGGGCTCTTGCCAGAGGATAGGTTTCTATATTACCAGAAAAAGTCCGGCATTTTACAGAGTCACCAATATAATCCTTTGGATTAACAAGTTCCTTTTTCACACCAATAATAGAGCTCCCACTGTCAAGCAAACATCGGCATGGCTTATCATTGACTATTGCAGAGTGAAACAATAGATTGCCTCTGGAGGCTATAACTGCATTTGCATTCTCTACGGAGGATGTTACAAAATGCCCACATTCTAATTTTCCGTCTGCATGAAATTGTTGACAATGGACACAATTGTCAAAGCTTAATACATCGTTCACACAACAGACATCTTCAGATTGCTTGAAAGGTAATACATTTTCAATCTCACACTCAGTCTCACTACCACTATCAGAAGATGTATCAATCAAAATAGCATTGTTGGCTTTCATACGTTGACGGCCCAGGCACTTATTTGAATAATGGCCATAGCTGGAACAAAAGAAGCATTTGATTGCACGCCTGTATGTAGATCTTTTGTTTTGTTGCTTCTTAATAACATTTTCTAGATGCGCCGGGTAGTTTGGCGATTTGTCACACATAGAAGAAGTGTCATGGAAAAATTGACAGTAAATACATTTTGACACTTTCCTATCTTTCTTGTCGACTTTATGAAGTGGTTTTCTATTCTTCTGATAGTTTTTTGGTTGGTCTTTCACAAAAGAAGCTATCTCAGAGTCATTTGAGGTCTTAAAAATATCTCTGTTTGCAGAAAAATAAGCCGAGCCTTTCTTTTCAAATTGCTGTATGTTCTCAATGTCTGACTGCTGCAGAAATTTAGCAAAAGGAGATGGTATAGTGGATATGACTTTATCCATGGCTATTAAATTTTTAAGTCTGTCAAAGTCTTTTCCTATGTTAGCTGCTTTAAGCCACCTATCTAGTACAATTTGAACATTTGAGACGTAATCAATGAAAGTCTCACTAGGTTTAGGTTTTAAATTTGAGAACTGAACCTGATACCCAGGGGCATCAAGTAAAAAGTGTTGCATTATCCTATCATGTATGTATTGATAGTTAGATCTAAGATCAGATGGTATAGATTCTATCACTTTAAGGGGCTCACCACTCAGGTTCTTCATATAAATCATAGCCCACATGTCTATTGGAACTTGGTGATATATAAACTAATACTCGACATTTTCTGTCCAGACTGATATGGAATCTTCTTTACAATATGGTTTGATAATGTTTTTGTATTTATAGAACTTATTTACTTCTTGTTGACTTTTTAGTTTAGTGGCAGAGATCTCTGCGTGTGAGTCTACATTCATACCTTTCATCTTTAACTGTGTCTCTGATTCTACTTGAATTTGTTTTTCCTGAACTCTTGCCATTTCATCTATCTTTTTTTGTTTTAGTTCTCTCTCTTGATCTAGTTGCTTTTGCTTTAACTCTTTTTCTTGATCTAATTGCTTTTGCTTTAATTCTAGTTCCTTCTGTTTAATTTCCCTATCATGTTCTATCTGTTGTTGTTTAATTTCCCTAGCATGTTCTAACTGTCGTTGTTTAATCTCCTTTTCTTTTTGTTTTGTTATCTCAGCTAGTTGTGCCATCTCTTTTTGATGCTTTATTTCCATTTCTTTTCGTCTAGTTTCCATTTCGTGTTGTCATTTTCGTTCACGTTCAGCTGTCTCAGCATCTCTTGCTTCCCTATATTTTTGATTAGAATAATGCTCTAATTCTTTTCCTGTGTATCCTAATACTTTGCCTGCTTTTATAAAATCAAGCAAAGTTGACATGTTGTTGGATGCTTGTTGCTAGGCACTGAACTCTTTTAATCACTTCTTTATATTCGATATGTTATGTTTGTTAATATCTGAGCACTGCAAATTGTACTCTTTGTATATGCCCTGAAAAATTTAATCCTGAAAAAACAGAGCACAAAAATATGCTAATGCATCACAAGCTGAAAAAGAGATGCACTATTAATCACATTGCATGCCAAAAAATATTGAGTATGCTCAACTTAATGTTCCCGAGAATCAGGGAACACACTCCGGTAACGCAGGTCACCTTCTTTGCCACTTCGGCACAGACACGAGTTTTCTAATTAGGTCACCTGTTTGGTAGTTCGCACACACACGAATCTTCTATTCAGCTGTTGTTCACCCTGGTTTACAGAGCAGCAACAATTAACAAATAGTAACTGACATATTATTCGACAATTTGATACATCACCATGACATGCCCACAAACAAATAAGAATATAGTTAACTTAATATTAAATTGTCAATGTCCTGTCTTCGTTCTAACTTTTTTATGCCTTTCGTCACTAACCTAATTTAATCCATGCAAGTGTTGTGCAGACCAAGTCTAATTTGCATGGTCGAAAGTAGTGCCCTCGTGACGGTAAACACAAGAAAAAGTACGAAAGGAACAATAAAAATGCAATAACTGTTTTGAGATAAATAAAAATATATTAATATTGTTTAAATAAACAAATATATTCAATTACTAACTCAAATAAACAAATAATAGGTCATATAAAGCAACGATTCAGGCGGGCAGCAGCTTACCGAGTTGTAAACATTCAGATGCTGAATGCCAATGGCGTGGAACAACCGCTGGTCAACCGCAACACGTCAGAGGCGCAGCGCTATTTTTAGCTTCCAAAATCGATAATTTTGCTGGCTGTGTATCGCTCCGCCAAGAATCATTTTTGATAGTTATTCATAAATATACAAATAATTACATGAATAATTACATGAATAAATAAAGAAAATAATAATATCAATACTTACAACTTTGAAGAACACATGATTTAAGTAAATAATATCTTAATAAACACAAATAAGCATTATTTCGTCACGATAGGCACAGTTTAGCTCGCAACTTGTCCTAGTCTGCACACGTCATCGTCACTGACACAAATTAAATTTACTACTTCACTATTTGTAACCTTAGTCAAGAGCCGTGGGCCGTGGGTCGGTGTATTAGCTTGAACTTTCGTCCAAGCCACACTTCTGACACCACATTAATCCTTGCCTGTCAACAACTCATGTGTCAGGCATCATCGGATTACTTCTCCCACACCACACAAAAACTTGCAAGTCGTGTGAGAGGAAATAAATGGTACATTTTATTGCCGTTGGCTCTTTACAAGTATATAACAGTCGCTATCAAACCACACACAAAGCCACAGCATTGCCTATCACTAGTTTTCTAAACTCTAATGCTATTTCTATCTATTTGGCTACACAAAACTCCTATCAACGCTACACGAGGTGCTCCCTACAATGTCAGTCCCCAGTCTGACTAGTTCTCTCGCGTGGTCACACACCACGCGGAAGGACCTTGATGTGTCCTTCGGCTTTCTGCGTGCCGTTCCACTTGGCACGCTGACATTAGCTGTCTTTGGTTGAGTGGCAATCGTGGCGATCCCGTATGCGTGATTCCAGAGCGCTAGCTATCTGTTCAACGTCTCCGTGTCTCTTGAGAGAACTAGTTAATAGTCCCCCATTCTATCACCTACCCCGCCCTTATATCGGGGCACTGCATCACCGCTATCTATTTGAGGTTGACCACTCCTCCCCGTGGTCTTCTATCTTGAGAAGACCTCCGGCCTTTATGTACCAGTCTTTGACAACACTCACCCATAATCAATTACACAAATACACACCTACAAACACAAAGACAACCACACACAGACACATTTGTACATACAGACATACACATAAAGACAGACAAGCACAAAGACAAACCATACCATTACTACTGTCACAACAACAGATATACACATGTGCAGACACACTCAGCCATACACAAGAACACTCAAAGACAAATACAAAGACAGCCAAGTACACACACACATACACACCCATCGCCTAGGATTACTACTGTCATCACAACTATACTCAAGTACAGACACACCCATCGCCTAGCATTACTACTGTCATCACAACTATATACAACCACGTACAGACACGCGTACAACAACAAAGACAGACACAAAACACATACAAACACCCATACACACTTGATACACTTGTACATACAGACACATAAGTACACAAAAAACAAAGACACACCCAAAACATCACTACTGGTACCTCAACCAGTACAGATACACTTACCCATAAGACTAAACTATACAAACCACAGACCCCCTTTTGGTAAAGAACGCGGATGTCCGAGACAGCCCCTACGTCATCACCGCCATGTGCAAAAGTCATTAAGTGGTAGCATGAGTCATCGGTTTGTGGGAAGCAGGCGGGCGGCGTGAGAATAGCTTGTCTACAAAATTGCTACGTCAGCTATGTAGGGTGCAGACCCTGTGTATAAAATAGAAGGCGTCTCTTGTGAGCACAGTACCAGTTCACGGGCTGACTTGGCTATCTACAGAGTTATTTTTTTAAATCAGGCTGGTGTGAGCAGTTTTCGTGTAGTAACCAGATATTGTTCACGTACTGACTTGGCTAGCTACAACAGTGAAACTTGGTGTGAGCGTTATTCGTGTAGTAAGCAGATATTGTTCACGTACTGACTTGGCTAGCTACAGCGGTGAAACAGGTTGGTGTGAGCCTTAGTCGGGTCGTCGGCATCTGATAAAACAGTGAAACATTGTATACATCAGAACTTTTTGGTGTTGTAAGAAAGCGAAAGTGTGACTTATGACCAGTTTATCAATATGGCCACCAGATCTACTTTCACGTGTTCAATGTGCGACAAAGACTTCCGTGATGCGAATAATCTTAATCGTCACATTCGGACCATTCACGGTACGAAATCATACTTATGTCATATCTGTGGACAACTTTTCAACAGAAAAGACAATCTACAAAGACACATGCGAACACACCATCAACCACGTATGAATACATCAAACACTACAACAGCAGAGACGACAGCACCACGTGTATATTTACACCATCATCGTAGTGTAAGTCAAGTACCAGACTACCACCACTGTATCTTCAATGATAACCTTACCCGCTACAATGGGAACGTTCACAATGATTATCCCTGTCAGTTACGTAACAATCTATACAATTCGAAATTACAACGGTACTTACATCACCAGATACCACGAGAAAGAACGACACCCTTAGACACCCTGGCAACATGTCCACTCATAGTAGCAGAGGATATCCAACCAAATGATAGAGACAGCTTGGCAGCCCTTAAGGCGTACTGCAAGGACCTGTCGATTATGCTACCCAATCAAGTGGTAGTATTAGGAAAAAAGTGTCGACCACCGCTACCGGGTGGTTTTGGTATGAGACCTTCATAAAAAAGAAGTATTCAGATATCTCATGTGTGATGACTTCGACAACAACAGTGTTTTGTTACTCAATCAAGCTATATCAGAGCCCAGAAGAATGAAGAGCACTAATCCAGAACTTTTTGGTTTTTCACTAATCATGTATGTCATTGATTTTTTTCTTATGATATATCACTAAACTGTTTTGATGAATATGTTGTGAACACACATATTTTGGTGATAAAAATATTGAAATCAAGATTTTTGTTTTGTTGATTTTCTTTAGTGGGTTTTTTTTCATGACGTTGTCTTTTTTCGTGATGGAACAGAGACACATACAGACATGCACAGAGACATTTTATACAGACATGAACAAACTCGGGGGAAAAGTTATGGCAAATACAGAACAGTCAAATGTATGAAAAGTAGGAAACTAACCAAATAAGGGAAGATACTGACCAAAATATGAAATGTCTCGCCCAAATTTATGAAAAGTATGACAATATGATTACCAAATGGGAAGAGACTTTCAAGCAAATTTATAAATATTTCAACTAAACTTATAAAAACTAAGAAAATTTGTCAACCAAAAGGGAAAAGGTCAACCAAATACTGAAATATCTCAACCAAAACTTATAAAATTATCATCAATTCTTATAAAAAAATAGACAAATGCGTCAGACAAATCGAAAAACGTTGGCCAAATACAGATATAACTCGAACAAACTTATAAAAAGATAGGAAAAAATATTACCCAACACAACTAAAATGTTGACCAAAGTTATAAATAGCACATCCAAACTTATGAACAGTAGGAAACTTTGTTAACCTTATAAAAAATAGGAATATTTGTCAAATAAAATGAACCAAGTAAAGACATATTTTCAATCAAACTTATAAACGTGTCATCCAAAGTGATAAAAACTAGGAAAAGCTGTCAGTCAGTCTAAGAAATAACTATGGAAAAGTAAGAACTATGTCGACCAAACTAGGGCAAAGGTGTTACCAAAATTAGGAAAAATGTAACTTCTGTAGTTATCTCATACGTGTCTTGAACTTTTATCTGAAAACCCGTTATCAATGTCACCACTTTCTCGATTTTACATTACCGAAACCTCCAACTTCACCGTATCTGCTACAGAAACCCTTATACAGACTAAGCACTCATCTCTCCACACTCTTGGTTTCTTTCTAAGACAAACTGGTCACATCAACAAGAACTTCAACCCTCCATTGTACACGTGGTCCATTGAAACAGACATAACAACATTTATGGTAAGGTCGTCTATGCTTCCAACTAGTATAGTTTCTGTATCATCTAGGTATTCATCATCACGGAACCATTTCCCATGGCTGCCAGCTTCAACTTTCCATACCACAATGTCTGCTACACTATACTTTCATTGTTCCAACTTTCAAAAATTCAACGGTTTTTTTCTCGAAGTCTGCCTAAAATAGCATTTCTTACGGTGTCCACTCCTAGCGCACTTTACCATTTCACATCTGCAATAACGACAAGTCTGCAAGCAACCACCACTGTCTGTTATAAACTCGGCCTTTCTTAAAAACACGCCTACCATTAGTGAACTCATGAATACCAGCTACCACATCTTCTAACCGACTTTCAATGTTTCATAACAAATAACACTAACATTCGTTTTGATTACAGAACAATATAATTTCTGGTGACTAGGCAGATTTTCCAACCTAATGGAGGTAAAGCATCTGTTCCCCTAACCTACTAAGCGCTATTCTAGACAACGAATAAGGTCATCGATCAGCACCCCTAAGAAGAACTTGAAAAAACAACAGAGATTGGGTTCCTGAGACGAATTATTTGAATTCATTGGACTACCACAGTAATTAATGACGAACGCCTAAGGAAAATAGAGCATTATATACACCAAACACAACAAACTCTTTCTTACTAACCCTAACCCTAATTATACATCATTTAACCCTAACCTAACCCCTAACCCTAACGATTCACCAAACACAACAAGCTCTTTCTGTAAGAGACATAGACACAAACCACTGTTAGAAAGCGAAAAAGTTAAATTTTAATTAACACTTAAAAATAATAAATCGCAATTTTATTGCGCAAAATGTAAGCTCGATATAGTCCTATACATAACCTATACCTATACCTATACCTATACTTAGTCTATATCTGTATATTAAGTGAAGCGAAATAAAATTGCGATTTATTATTTTTAAGTGTTAATTAAAATTTAACTTTTTCGCTGTCTAACAGTGGTTTGTGTCTATGTCTCTTACAGAAAGAGCTTGTTGTGTTTGGTGAATCGTTAGGGTTAGGGGTTAGGTTAGGGGTAAATGATGTATAATTAGGGTTATTGTTAGTAAGAAAGAGTTTGTTGTGTTTGGTGTATATAATGCTCTATTTTCCTTAGGCGTTCGTTATTAATTACTGTGGTAGTCCAATGAATTCAAATAATTCGTCGCAGGAACCCAATCTCTGTTGTTTTTTCACGTTCTTCTTAGGGGTGCTGATCGATGACCTTATTCGTTGTCTAGAATAGCGCTTAGTAGGTTAGGGGGACAGATGCTTTACCTCCATTAGGTTGGAAAATCTGCCTAGTCACCAGAAATTATATTGTTCTGTAATCAAAACGAATGTTAGTGTTATTTGTTATGAAACATTGAAAGTCGGTTAGAAGCTGTGGTAGCTGGTATTCATGAGTTCACTAATGGTAGGCGTGTTTTTAAGAAAGGCCCAGGTTATAACAGACAGTGGTGGTTGCTTGCAGACTTGTCGTTATTGCAGATGTGAAATGGTAAAGTGCGCTAGGAGTGGACACCGTAAGAAATGCTATTTTAGGCAGACTTCGAGAAAAAAACCGTTGTATTTTTGAAAGCTGGAACAATGAAAGGATAGTGTAACAGACATTGTGGTATGGAAAGTTGAAGCTGGCAGCCATGGGAAATGGTTCCGTGATAATGAATACCTAGATGATACAGAAACTATACTAGTTGGAAGCATAGACGACCTTACCATAAATGTTGTTATGTCTGTTTCAATGGACCACGTGTACAATGGAGGGTTGAAGTTTTTGTTGATGTGACCAGTTTGTCTTAGAAAGAAACCAAGAGTGTGGAGAGATGAGTGCTTAGTCTGTATAAGGGTTTCTGTAGCAGATACGGTGAAGTTGGAGGTTTCGGTAATGTAAAATCGAGAAAGTGGTGACATTGATAACGGGTTTTCAGATAAAAGTTCAAGACACGTATGAGATAACTACAGAAGTTACATTTTTCCTAATTTTGGTAACACCTTTGCCCTAGTTTGGTTGACATAGTTCTTACTTTTCCATAGTTATTTCTTAGACTGACTGACAGCTTTTCCTAGTTTTTATCACTTTGGATGACACGTTTATAAGTTGGATTGAAAATATGTCTTTACTTGGTTCACTTTATTTGACAAATATTCCTATTTTTTATAAGGTAAACAAAGTTTCCTACTGTTCATAAGTTTGGATGTGCTATTTATAACTTTGGTCAACATTTTAGTTGTGTTGTTTAATATTTTTTCCTATCTTTTTATAAGTTTGTTCGAGTTATATCTGTATTTGGCCAACGTTTTTCGATTTGTCTGACGCATTTTTATATTTTTTATAAGAATTGATGATAATTTTATAAGTTTTGGTTGAGATATTTCAGTATTTGGTTGACCTTTTCCCTTTTGGTTGACAAATTTTCCTAGTTTTTATAAGTTTAGTTGAAATATTTATAAATTTGCTTGAAAGTCTCTTCCCATTTGGTAATCATATTGTCATAATTTTCATAAATTTGGGCGAGACATTTCATATTTTGGTCAGTATCTTCCCTTATTTGGTTAGTTTCCTACTTTTCATACATTTGACTGTTCTGTATTTGCCATAACTTTTCCCCCGAGTTTGTTCATGTCTGTATAAAATGTCTCTGTGCATGTCTGTATGTGTCTCTGTTCCATCACGAAAAAAGACAACGTCATGAAAACAACCCACTAAAGAAAATCAACAAAACAAAAATCTTGATTTCAATATTTTTATCACCAAAATATGTGTGTTCACAACATATTCATCAAAACAGTTTAGTGATATATCATGAGAAAAAAATCAATGACATACATGATTAGTGAACAACCAAAAAGTTCTGGATTAGTGCTCTTCATTCTTCTGGGCTCTGATATAGCTTGATTGAGTAACACAACACTGTTGTTGTCGAAGTCATCACACATGAGATATCTGAATACTTCTTTTTTATGAAGGTCTCATACCAAAACCACCCGGTAGCGGTGGTCGACACTTTTTTCTAATACTACCACTTGATTGGGTAGCATAATCGACAGGTCCTTGCAGTACGCCTTAAGGGCTGCCAAGCTGTCTCTATCATTTGGTTGGCTATCCTCTGCTACTATGAGTGGACATGTTGCCAGGGTGTCTAAGGGTGTCGTTCTTTCTCGTGGTATCTGGTGATGTAAGTACCGTTGTAGATTCGAATTGTATAGATTGTTACGTAACTGACAGGGATAATCATTGTGAATGTTCCCATTGTAGCGGGTAAGGTTATCATTGAAGATACAGTGGTGGTAGTCTGGTACTTGACTTACACTACGATGATGGTGTAAATATACACGTGGTGCTGTCGTCTCTGCTGTTGTAGTGTTTGATGTATTCATACGTGGTTGATGGTGTGTTCGCATGTGTCTTTGTAGATTGTCTTTTCTGTTGAAAAGTTGTCCACAGATATGACATAAGTATGATTTCGTACCGTGAATGGTCCGAATGTGACGATTAAGATGATTCGCATCACGGAAGTCTTTGTCGCACATTGAACACGTGAAAGTAGATCTGGTGGCCATATTGATAAACTGGTCATAGGTCACACTTTCGCTTTCTTACAACACCAAAAAGTTCTGATGTATACAATGTTTCACTGTTTTATCAGATGCCGACGACACGACTAAGGCTCACACCAACCTTTTTCACCGCTGTAGCTAGCCAAGTCAGTACGTGAACAATATCTGCTTACTACACGAATAACGCTCACACCAAGTTTCACTGCTGTAGCTAGCCAAGTCAGTACGTTAACAATATCTGGTTACTACACGAACACTGCTCACACCAGCCTGATTTTAAAAAATAACTCTGTAGATAGCCAAGTCAGCACGTGAACTGGTACTGTGCTCACAAGAGACGCCTTCTATTTTATACACAGGGTCTGCACCCTACATAGCTGACGTAGCAATTTTGTAGACAAGCTATTCTCACGCCGCCCGCCTGCTTCCCACAAACCGATGACTCATGCTACCACTTAATGACTTTTGAACATGGCGGTGATGACGTAGGGGCTGTCTCGGACATCCGCGTTCTTTACCAAAAGGGGGTCTGTGGTTTGTATAGTTTAGTCTTATGGGTAAGTGTATCTGTACTGGTTGAGGTACCAGTAGTAATGTTTTGGGTGTGTCTTTGTTTTTTGTGTACTTATGTGTCTGTATGTACAAGTATATCAAATGTGTATGGGTGTCTGTATGTGTTTTGTGTCTGTCTTTGTTGTTGTACGCGTGTCTGTACGTGGTTGTATATAGTTGTGATGACAGTAGTAATGCTAGGCGATGGGTGTGTCTGTACTTGAGTATAGTTGTGATGACAGTAGTAATCCTAGGCGATGGGTGTGTATGTGTGTGTGTACTTGGCTGTCTTTGTATTTGTCTTTGAGTGTTCTTGTGTATGGGTGAGTGTGTCTGCACATGTGTATATCTGTTGTTGTGACAGTAGTAATGGTATGGTTTGTCTTTGTGCTTGTCTGTCTTTATGTGTATGTCTGTATGTACAAATGTGTCTGTGTGTGGTTGTCTTTGTGTTTGTAGGTGTGTATTTGTGTAATTGATTATGGGTTAGTGTGTCTGTCCTTGTTTGCTTCTTTGTTTTCCTGTGTCTGTACTTGACTGGATGTTTATGGGTGTGTGTGGTTGACTTTGTGCTAGTATGTGTGTACACGTGTGTGTATAGTTGTGATGACAGTAGTAATGGTATGGGTTGTCTGTGTATGGTTGCCTTTTTGTTTGCATGTGTGTGTGTGACCCTCTTTGTGTCTTTGATTATGGGTGTGTACTTGTGTATAGCTGTTGTTGTGACAGTAGTAATGGTAAGGTTTGTCTGTACTTCTGTATATGTGTGTGTTTCGTTGTCTTTGTATTTGTGTGTATCAAGTATGTACTTGGTTGTCTTTGTGCATGTCGCTAATATTGGTAGTAGTATTATCACTACTATTGATTCTTCCTCACTTTACCCACCACCATTGCACTATACGTACTTTCCTCTACAATTTAAGTGGTCACTCGACTACTTGACCACTGCTTGACCACTGCTTGACCACGTCATCGATCACTTTAATCACTACCATAATCTTAGGCACATCGTCCTCTACAATTTAAGTGGTAACTCGACCACTTGACCACTACTTGACCACTACTTGACCACTACTTGACCACTAATTTACCACCCTTTAAGCATCACCATATCGTTACAATCACTTTTCCCCTAAAATTTCCTCACTTGACCACTTGACCACTGCTTGACCACTGCTTGACCACTAATTTACCACCCTGTAAGCATCACCATATCATTACAATCACTGTTCCCTAAATTTTCCCTAAAATTTTCCTCACTTAACCACCGCTTTACCACTGCTTGACCACTACTTGACCACTACTTGATCACTAATTTACCACTAATTTAAGCATTACCATGTCACTACGACCAATTTTCCCTAAAATTTTCCTTACTTGACCACTTGACCACTACTTGACCACTGCTTGACCACTAATTTACCACTCTTTAATCATCACCATCTCATTACAATCACTTTTCCCTAAAATTTTCCTCACTTAACCACCGCTTGACCACTGCTTGACCACTACTTGACCACTACTTGACCACTAATTTACCACTAATTTAAACAATACCATGTCACTACGACCAATTTTCCCTAAAATTTTCCTTACTTGACCACTGCTTGACCACTGCTTGACCTCTAATTTACCACTCTTTAATCAGCACCATATCATTACAATAACTTTTCCCTAAAATTTCCTTACTTGACTACTTGACCCTTACTTGACCATTGCTTGACCACTGGTTGACCAGTGTGTAACTGCGAACACCTCTTATTACATTTATGACCACCCCTATATCACTCCTACTTGATCACTAATACCACCCCTTACCACCATGCCCATTTTAACTTTATAAGATTTCCTTTGTAATCGGTGAATATACCACCCTTTACCTTCACTACTATCACACTGTTCAGATGATAGTAACCATCTCTTACTTCATCGAGTATAACCACGACCCATCACACCCTTGTTTATACATCACTACACCACGCATACTAATACATTCATATACGTAACCACCATATATCCAACCCATGAGTAGAAACCACGATCCATCACACCCTTGTTTTACATCACTACCCATACTAATACATTCATATACGCCACCACCATATACCCAACCCATGAGTAGAAACCACGACCCATCACACCCTTGTTTATACATCACTACACCACGCATACTAATACATTCATATACGCCACCACCATATATCCAACCCATGAGTAGAAACCACGACCCATCACACCCTTGTTTATACATCACTACCCATACTAATACATTCATATACGTAACCACCATATACCCAACACATGAGTAGATACCACGACCCATCACACCCTTGTTTATACATTACTACACCACGCATACTAATACATTCATATACGCCACCACCATATATCCATGAGTAGAAACCACGACCCATCACACCCTTGTTTATACATCACTACCCATACTAATATACGTAACCAAAATAACTTTCCCCTTCACACCCTCTCCAGAACCAACTACTTTTACCTTAATTACTTTCACAGATTTTCCCACCAGGCAGGCCGAAAAAATCCCGTTCCCACAAAAAATTTTTTTACCGAGTCGACATTGTCCCCCAAAAATACCCCCCCCCCCCCCCCCCCATATTTCCTTCATAAACCCTATCAGCCTAGCAGTCAGCCTAGTACTCAGCCTGGAAATGTGTGTCTGGAAACCTTAATGTACTACTGTCCTTTCTGTGCACTCTCTGTTACTACACTGTCCAACAATTGTTGTAGGTCTGTTGCATTATCCACTACCAATACTGTGTCATCTGCATAGCGTATATTGTTTATATTATATCCTCCGATTAGTATTCATGGCTTCTCTTTGATCTCTCTCATTATTACTTAGCTATACAGGGAGAAGAGATCGGGTGACAAGACACACCCCAGTCGTACTCCTAGCTTTATCTGTTCGTAACTACCCTCTTTATTTCCCATTTTAGTTGCTGATACTTGGTTCCAGTATATATTCTTTATTATTCTTAAATCTTTCCCATCAATGTTGATATCTTCCAACATTTTAATCAGCTCATCATGTTTTACTTTATCAAATGCCTTAGTTCCCATAACGAACATAACGTTCGATGTTGCTGTCACCTAATGACCCTGTAGAAAGCACCAACTACATTTATTTGCCCTCCCATAGAACTGAGTGACTATCTTATTGACACGTCATCGTACGATCAATACATATGCAGAGATAGACAAATATAGTGACGCGGTCTAGAATTAAAATAGACTCTGTAGCATCTGCAATAGGGTGCTCACATGATGCAGCATACAGCATAATGCATGATCGATTGAAATTTCAGAAAGTGTGCTCAGGGTGGGTACTTAGACAACTGAAGGAAGAACACAAAATGAACCGATTTGTCCTGTCCTTTGCATCATCTTTGTCGATACGAAGATAAAGGGGAAGACACGCTGAACAGGATCGTTACTGGGGACGAATTATGGGTTCATCACTACCAGCCTGAATCAAATCGTGCTTCAATGCAATGGAAACACCTTTCTTCGTCTTGTGTCCAAAAATTCAAGATTACGTCACCAGAAGGGAAGGTTATGAAGACAGTGTTCAGGGATTGTCAAGGAGTACTTTTAACCAATTTCAAGAAGAAACTTGACAATGTGAATTCTGAAATCACTTTAAAGTGCTATCGATGCTTCATGATGAAGTTCGAAGAAAACGTCCACGACTGCTGACTAGAGGCGTGTTGATTCTTCATGACAATGCCAGACCTTATACGGCTCAATTAACTCAGAAGAAAATTAACCAACTAAAGTGGGAAGTTCTGGGACATCCATCTTACAGCCCCGACTTAGCCCCTAGCGATTTCAACTTTTTTGGCCCACTGACAACCCACCTTGGCGGGAGACATTTTGCGAATGACGCCAAAGTTGAATGTTAAGTGACAACTTGGTTCAGAAAACAGAGCACGCAGTTCTATGCAGCCGGTTTGGGAGGATGGATAAAACGATGGGATAAGTGCATCCATGTTTGTGGCAATTATGTTGTGAAATAAAGTGACAATGTATGTATACACATTAATTGGTTTCAAGTTGTTATCATAATTTTTTCTCTACAGCCATTTGTGACTTATTTATTAACTTTCCTTCGTATTTGATATGGGTCGATAATATACACTACTCATGCCTGTTCATCTTTTCCTATCTCACACAGACTCCCAGCTTACACAATCCCGTTCCTTATAAGAATGAGGAACAAACCGGTTGAGACAGGTTCCCATTCGCGGAGAAAACTACCCAGCTGAACCAAGGCGAAACAGCATGCTGCGCCCTGTCTTCCTATTACAGAAGTAACATTGTAAGTTACGTATTTCGTCGCATTTATATGTTGTTGAAAGATCCTATGTTTTGTTCGTTATACTTCTTAGGACCGTATTTCACATTACTACCTATTTTATGTGCATGCATTGCGTCTCCAAATCATCAGTCTTCTATCATCAAGCCAAAAACCATCCTATTATCTTTAAACTATGATTTATTAATGGTATCGTGTAATGGCATATTATGAATGGGGATACAAAGACCAGCTACATTAACTTTCCTACGTGTCATTTCCAGCCGTGCACATATTTATCCGTCAACTGTTTTTAATCAGCCTTAAAGACACATTGTCTTGAGTTTACTCACTTGGATTGGGAGCTCCAGATAGCCCGCACCTCTACAATGCGTATGAAATCACTAAATTCATGCATGACAAAGTTGTCTGGTATAGAATCCAGAACAAAGACAATTATTGACAACATCCCTGTCTCACTCCTTTTCTAATTTAGAATGCATTGGATAGTTTCCCTTCATGGAGGACTCTGCACATCATGCCTCTATATGGCGCCTATACAAAGTTATCTTTTTTTCCATGTGGAATCCGATAATACTTCATCAGTTTGCAAGAAACTACCTTATCAAGGCCAGGAATTGACTGTTAAGAGGTAAGTGACATTCCATGTTTTGTGCAGTTATGTGCAGTGTGGCTATCTGAGCATAGAATGATCCTATTATCATCATCAAGTGCCATGTCGGTTGGTGTAGGCGTTCATGACTCTCCATAGATCTCGGTCTTTGGTATTCTGGATCAACTCTGCTGATGATATTCCTCCATGCCACCGTCCCAATCCATCCAGCATCATTTCTCTTGTTCTGCCTCTGCCTCTCTTCTCCTTAATCTTTCCAGTCGTCATGATGCTCTCCAATGCCTCTCTTCGCATCACATGACCACAGAGAGGTGTTTGTCCCTTTCTTATTGTTGTATATATTGTTCTAATTTGATTAGCCTCTTTCAGGCAGTTGTTGATAATTACTTTGCTAGTCCAAACTCTTCCTAATTTGTCAATTTACATTCCAAGATTCACAGCCATAAAGGAAAACATGTTCTATATAGCACTTCAGCACTCTCCCTCTAACATTCAATGATAGTGACTACTTAAACAGAAATTCTTCATTTTCTGAAATGCAGCTTTTGCTTGCCCTATTCTGCACTTTATCTCTGTTGTGCATCTTCCATCTGATGTTATAAATGCCCACGGGTAGTTAAAACTATCCACTTGATTACGACTTGTCCCTTCTATTTATATTTCACATTTTGGTGTCACCTTGTTCTTTGATACTACCATTGTTACCGTTTTCTTGATATTCAAGGTGAGTCCTTTCATTGCAGTCTCTGTTATTACAATGACGAACAATTGTTATAGATCTGCTGCATTATCCGCCACCAATACTGTGTCATCTGCATAGCGTATATTGTTTATATTATAACCTCCCAATAGTATTCCCGACTTCTCTTTGATCTCTCTCATTACTACTTAGTTATAAAGGGAGACACATAGAACCAGTTTTAACATACCGCTGCGAGATCTTGACAATTAGTACACGGCTAAAAATCCATGGAAGCCTTGGAGATGCGGTTCTATAGAAGCATGTTGAGAATTAGTTGGACAGCCAAAAAGAACAATCATGATGGTTTAAAGAAGATTAATTTTTACAAATATCAGAAAGAGACAATCATCGTTTTATTTTTTTTTGGCCACGTTATGGGAAAACATAAATTGGAACATGCTGTGATAACCGGAAACAAATTTGCGGAAAGAGAGATAGAGGAAGACAGTGTGAAAAGATTATTGACAGTCTTGTGTCATGTCATGGAATAGAGTCAACACACGAATTTTTTCCATGAAATCGGAGGTAGTAATTTGTGGAGATGCATGATCGCCGCAAGGCACTGAATGATAGAGGGAGAAGAGATTCGGTAACAAAACACATTACTTTCGTACTCCCAGCCCTATTTGTTCATAATTGCCCTCATTATTTCATTTTTTAATTGTTGCTACTTGATTACATTAAATATTATTTATTATTCTGAGATTTTTCCCATCAATGGGACATCTTCCAAAATTGTAATCAGTTCATCATATTTTATGTTATCAAATGCCTTACTATAATCTATGGAGCACAAATATATGTCTTTCTGTGTCTCTTATTGATATTTATATTAATGTCCGTAATGTATATGTTGCATTGTGTGTACTCTTTCCTTCCACAAATCCACACTGTTCTTCACCAATGATCTGTTTGGTCGAAATTCTTTTCGCTTATCATTCATTTGTTTGTCTACGGCATCTCTTTGTCTCTCAAGACTGACCACCGCTTAATATTTCCCAGAAACCGATAGTAACGTTATTCTTCTATAATTATCACACACACACACACACACACACCCACACACCCACACCCACCCACACCCCCCCCCCCCCCCACACACACACACATACACACATGTCCCCATTCTTTGACAGTTTCACCAGGTATCCATCCCTCCACTCTGATGGTATTTCTTCAGTTCACCAGAGGTTGATATGCTTTGTGAAGTCATTTAGTTGCAACATTTATGTCAGTGTTAACATTCTATGCTGATGTGGTATCTGGACAAGCTTTCCAGTCAGCTGAGAACTCTGAGAGGCTGTGCAATCTTTTATTTAGGTCTTAGTGAAATACGACTGAGCTACAGTATGACAGTAGACGGTAATGCCAGCTTTCTGTTAGCGCCGAATGTTTTGCGCCGCTAACCAAACCCGACAACACACACAGTGCCGACTTCTTCGGGGAAGGAGCACAATTGGAAGGGTACAGGCCTTATCCTGGTGGGAAGAAATGCAACCTGAAGACTAAAGTTATGCGAGTGCATTCAAAAGGCAAGTGATGAGGGAAACAGTAGAAGCATTTATTAAGAGATACAGATGGCCTGTGGTATAATTACAAGAAGTGCAACACTTAAAACCTTGACTGGAGTAATCATCACAGATAAGACACTGCAGATAGACATATAGGTCGAACACTATTTGGAGATTTAATCAAGCGAGACAAAACTAGAGAAGGATGCCGTCAACGTTATAGGGGCCCTTGCCAACTCTTAACCACATGGACACACTTACCACAATAATAGAAGTACTATTAATGAACTTGCGTCTGGCAAAGCTCGTGGTAAGTAAGGCATATAGAGGTTTCCAGGAGTGGGTAAACCTTCTCACTCTACAAATCCACCAGCTAATAGAGCTATGCTAGCAAGAAAGACAAGTCCACTGGATTTCAAAGTTTCAAGCAACATAACACCGTTCAAGAACAAGGGTGATCGGAGCGACATTCATCTATTCGTTGGCACCTTGCCGTCTTGACTGGAGATAGTTTGTTACATAATATCTACTACCCATGGCGGTAGCGAATGTGACTGATCAAATCAATTTGCGATGTAAATGTTCTTCCACAATGGATGCATGATAACACATGGTCATTTTCACCATCACGTACCATCTTACGCCTCATTCAATCGGTGTGTGACCTATCTGCAATTATTTCCCCCTTTGTCTTTATTCCATTTCTGATATTTGCCTCCATGCAACACGTCTGGTGGCTACTTTCCCTTACTGCCTGTATCAACCATGCGCCTCTTACACACATCTTTGTATCGTAGTAGAGGCCGTCCCCGAGATCTCTAACCCATCTGTAATTCACCAAAAAAGATGCCCTTTGATGTTCTATCATCACTCATTCTCGTCCTTTCCAATCATGATGTTGCTTTTCAGATCTATGGTTAATTTGTTTATTTAACTCTGACCCTATATATGTAAAATGGTCTACTATAACCATTTTGGCGTCGTCAATAAAGATTGATGGTACCCCATGTGCACCTTGTGACATAATCTTTGTCTTCTTTTTGCTAATTGTTAAAACAAATTTAGAACAAGCATTGGAGAATGCAGATAGTAGTCGTTGTAATTCTTCCTCAGAGTGGGTCGAAATTTCAGCATCCTAATTTTGGCTATAGCCTTCAATATCTCCGCATTGTAATGGCCGCCACCTGAGCGTGAGTGAATGTATATACCACTATCTTGATAAATCTGGTGCATGGGTTTTACAGACTGCGATTCTGATTTTGTCCTAGCCACAAGCACCCATTGAAACAGGCAGAATGTGGCGGATCAGCACCCAATTGGCCGGAGGCTGCCAGCTTGAGGTGGGTGGTAGCTGATCAGTGACACATGTAGGTGTCTCCCACCGTCAGAGGTATCCCATGTCTACGCCAATTGACAATTACTTATAACCTGTAATTGCTACCTATCGCTTTGATTCTGAGACCGGCTAAGACCAGGGATTTAATTATACAACTCCATAGCAGAAAGCCTGGACTGAAATATAGAGGTCATGTGTTGCCCATGCAGCATGATCCCTCTCTCGGCCTGTCTAGTTCACACCAGACGAAAGGTAACACGAATTCATTTAGAATAAGGCAAGCTGCAGAAGCTTTCATATCAGCAAATAATTTCTCTAACTGTCTGCCTGTCGGTGCCTCGACCTAGATCAGATGCCAAACGAGGATTAGGGCCTGGTCTGCCTTCAATGATAATTTGTCTTTAGGTTGCATTTCCTCGTACTGGGATAACGCTGGTACCCTCCCAATTGTGCTCCTCCGCCCGAAGCCGTTGACACAATGTGGGGTGTCGGGTTAGTTGAACGCGCCCAACATTCGGCGCTAACATAAATTAGGTAGTACCGTCTATTGTTATACAGTAGCTCAGCCATATCTAAGACCTGACCTGTACGCTTATCTCTGTCACCCACATAATTGATCAATCAAGCATATCTCTATCACTCACATACATAATCAATCAAGCCTGTCTCCATCACTCACATAATTCACTAATCAAGCATATCTCTATCACTCACATAATTGTTCAATTAAATATATCTCAATCACTCAAATAATTCATCAATCAAACATATCTCGATCACTCACATAAGTAATCATTCAAACATATCTCTATCACTCACGAAATTCATCAATAAAACCTATCTCTGTCACTCACATAATTCATCAACGACAATCCAGTATTCTGTGTAATATATCACTAGTAGAATAAATAAAGCCGACACTAGAAATAAAAATGCACTAGTAAAAGACATGATGCTCTGTTCTTCTATTATTATTATTATTATTGTTTTATATATCCTTTACAGGACATCGCCGTCAACATCAGCATCTTTCAGCTGATTGTTGATTTCTTGGCAAGATTATGCTCGGTAGTTTGCTATTGCTTTCTGAGCGACCGGCTTCATACTCTCATAAGTCACTGGCGCGACTCGAACCTCTTCCAATTCTCGTGCGCTCACGTCAACCACGAAAGTATTAGGGGTTACGGAGAAAGCTGCTAAGCACTCGACCAGGGAGACCGGCGTTTTGCAATTATTTATATTTAATTGTCTGCTCATCAATTCTAGTTATTTATTGATTTATTGATTATTGATGCAGTTTTATCTGATTTTATCTTGGCACTTAAGTCGCCCTCCAAACACATTTCGTATTAGAATTTAATTGATTACCTATCATTTTTTAAGATTTCATTTACAATTCCTCCTTAACTGATTCATATGCATCATTCGCTGTTGTAAAACTATCGATCTTGTTGTGGTTTCAAATGTTTGCGTGTGTGTGTGTGTGTTTTGTTTTTTTCCCTAGAACCCACTGATCCCCATGCTATTAATGCTTTCTCTGTTTAGTTAAAGATAATTACGGTTTTCCCTTAATTAGGAGGTGGGGGAAAAAAGGGGGCGGGGGCGATTTTCCTTTGAATGACTTGACAACAACAGTTTAACTTTTGTTGAGAGATTCGTTGCCTTCTCTTTCTCTCTTTTAATGTTAATATATTGTAATTTCATTTACTATATGTTCTGTTTTTCCTAATCCGTTCATATTGTTTTTCTTTTTTTTAAATATTCAGGTTGATTTTAATGGGTCAAGTGGTCGTAATCAGGGATCCAGACTCCATGTAGTTTTCCACATCACTTACAGAAGCGCTTTCGTTCCTATTGGTTGGCTGTGGTATTGTGTCCTTAATGTGGCATATTCTTGATGGACTGCATTTTGCTGCTAAAGTTATCTTTCTAGACGAGGTATCTTGCCATAACTGCAACCATTACAACATTGTCTATTACAACATGGATATGGTACGTTGTATTGTTAGGTACTTCAATTTTAATTCACCGCAACAGACGTCATTAGGCTATATTTAGCTTTAGCAGCTATATATAGCGTAGTTATTATTATTTGCATAGACGGGCCAATACAATGAGCTGTGAACGAATAAAAACAAAACAATGTCCCTTTACATTATCACACATGAATAAGTAAACGAAAAATATCATCGATCCCTGTCAAAATCACATTACGTAGTGGGTATATGGTGCCATATTTCGTGCAATGTGCACTGGATGTGTAATGTATTTGGTGTTATTACCACGTTTGCCGGCGATACTACCTATGACGTTTTATTATTACCAGTTGGAGATGTGTCACTCTGCAAGGCAAGGTCAGTCAAACAACAGCTTCACCTAGAAAGGGATTTGAATACACGACAACTGGCCGGGCAAACATGTGTAATAGCCAACTGTCATGTCTCGTCAAGCAGCAAATAGCAGGGGTTATCATTCACTCGATAAGATGCGTTATTATCTGTATAGTATTACATACCAGCTGAGTCATTATACACAAGGCTAGCAAATTTACTCTTGCATCGCTTGTTAAAGACAACGTGTAATTTTCAGATATATTGGAATTGCGTTACAACTTGGGTATTTCCGAGTGAATCACCATATATATATATATATATATATATATATATATATATATATATATATATATATATATATATATATATATATATATATATATATACATGTGCGTGTGTGCGTGCGTGCGTGTGTGTGTGTGTGTGTGTGTGTGTGTGTGTGAACACGATTACTGTAATATAAATAACGTAGATATGTCTAACGAGAGAGGGTACATGAACTGATGGTCGGAAACACGTGGTTTAAGCAACATCACAGAAGATTATGAAAATAGAGATGTCCTGACAATTGGAATAGAAACCAGATCGATTACATCGTGATTAACAGAAGGTTTTGAAGTGCATTAACAGTCGCAAACACAGTTCCGAATGCAGACTGTTACAGTGATCAGAAATTTATTATAGGCACATTGAAGGTAAAGATAAAGAAAGTCAAGTACTCACCAGAACACACACACACAATGATAAGGAAATATAAGACAAGTTTAACATAGAAGTAAAGAATAGATCTGATGTATTGTCTGATATAGAGATTTTATTTCAAGATGTGGATGATCAGTGGGAAATGGTGAAAAATTCAATCAATTTTGCAGCAGAAACAACTATCCCAAAATTAAAGAAAGTAGGTCTTAAGAAATGGGTGACTGGAACGAACGAACGAACGAAAATCTTTATTTTTAAAGGGTTAAGAATTGGGCACGCATTCCCGTCTGACATTCTGCCCTTCTTCTCTATTTCCTCTCATACATTCTTTCATTCAACATTTCTAATGTCTCAATTCTTTGACAACACAAGAACAATAAGCATTAAAAAGCATGAAAAATAATCAATAATACATGACTCATTGAGGCAATGCTTAACATGGGCATCATAAATACCCAAGGTGGATGTAACGTGCTATACATATGGGTTTTTTTTATTTTGGCTAGTTGTCGTTCGAGATAATTTACTATTATTATTGTCTTTGTTGCTGTGTGTTTTGTTTTTCTTCAAAGGGGGCATGTAGTCTGTCCTGAGGTAGTGTTCAAACAGGTTGCGACTGTATGTATAATGATTGGTGGTGTCTTTGATTTCTTGTGGAAGATTGTTCCACAACTGAGTGGCAGAGTATGCTAAGCTGGAGAAATTTTTAAGACTAATGGAAATAAGAAGACACAACAAAAAATAATCCTGACAAATATGAAACGACAAAAAAAATATTAAAAAAAATAAAAAAAAACAAAAAACCGAGTAGCACATATCTTGAAAACTAGAGCCAATCTTTATTTGTTAGTGTCCTTTTCGATTTCAGCACACCAAAATTAGTTAAGATCATAGTATTTCTGCCCAGTATAACTGTCTTGTTAACTAGTGTAATAAGCAGACATCATGAGAACAATTTATGCCAATGAATGCCAGTGAAAATGATGATTCTGAGGACAATGCAAACAATACTCCAAGATGCTGCGTTATGTTATAAGTGTCTGGAAGATACATATAATATAGAAACATTTAAGGGCAGGAAATCAGACCCTTTGCAAATAACATCTGGCTTGAAACAGAGTGATGCACTGTCGCCGCTCCTTTTCAATCTGGCTCTAGAGTAAGTTGTAAGGAAGGTTAAGGACGATTGTGCTATTGGGGGAACATCCAGACTGCTTGGTTATGCAGATGATATAGATATTATAGGGGAAAATGAACAACAGACATTGTTGAACAACAGCAAATTATAAACAGAATGGAAATTGTCGCGACCATTTTAACAATTTTCTGGTTTCGTTTCGACATTTTATGAGCCAGCGTGGCATTGATTACTGTATTTGTCCATTCTTGTTGTCTACGTAGTTCTGTTGTCAGAATTAATGTGCAGATTGTAATGATTATAAATGCGGAAAAAGGGATCATAAAGTTATTGATAAAAAAAGTAATTGTCTCAACGGGGACTTTGTCTTCTCTGGAGATAAGCCCAACAATTGTCTTGTTTCTGACAGGTGAAAACTTCAAGCCTAGACTGTTCACAGCATACACAGGTGTGCTGCTAAATGCAAAGACGATGAAGATGCCAACCGTAGCCACAGTTGTTCTTTTTGCGGTCACAATACGCTTCACCTAATTGTAAAAAAAAACATAAAAACAAGGCAACACACAATTAATAAAATGTGATTGTGGCAAGTAGTTAAAACAAAGAATATATGATGAAAGAAATCAAAACATAACCATTTTCTGATTTAGAAATGTAAGGCAATCTTATTTCTAGCATTCCCAAAGAAATGACATGCGCTCGTACTATGGTAACGTGTTATTCACTCTTCTTCCAAAATTACACGTTTACATTGGAGTGTACACTAATGATATATGTATTTTGCAGGACATTGCAATAAACTCTAGGTTGATGTTATAGTTACCGTGCCTCTGTTGTGTAATATGACACATGCAAATCAGTAAATAAGCATATTTCTTAAATCCACCCACATTTGAAAAACAAGAGATGAACTATAGAAGAACAAGGTAGTGAAATTGGGAATCATTGTTCTAAATACACATTTCCGTTAAATACAACGTTTATTTAGTTGTGGGATGGGGTGGTGGCTGAGGACGGGGGGCGGGGGAGGGGCTTTGGTCTGTCGACTTATAAAATATATCTTTTCTCGTCACATTAGTTCACATACTATTCTGAGTTAATGCTATGTTTCAAAGTTAACCGTTAAGCTATTTAAGACACATATTGAAAGATTGCACAGAATACATAATGTTCAAGACGTTGCGATCAAACTCAGGTTGAGAGATTAACTCTTTCTTCCACCCATACTGGTATATGTGGATGATATAGTATTCATCTCAGAGACCAGACAACAAGCTGACTTGTTCTACTCCACCATGAACCAAGAGTACAAGAACATCTCTTTGTCTATTGATCACGAACATAATGACACTTATAGTTCCTGGACCTCCTTATCCGACATCGATACAATGACACCGTCCAAAGAGCACTCCATTGAACAGAAGCCTGGACGGGTCAACACAATATTTTCAATAGCTTTGTACCTATTGAACATAAGCGGGATCTGGTTAAGACCCTGTTTAATCAAGCCATGAAGATTTGCTCCGATGACACACTATAAAAGGAACTGGACACCGATTAGCCGACTCTACAATATAAATGAGAACAACAGCAAACGTCATCAATCGTTACCCAAACAAAATAACTTTCGGTTCCTAGACTTCAAGAGTTTCTTCAGCTGACCATTCGAGGGGGCGACGTAAAGACAAAAATACACGATCGACTTAAAACAGTAGTAAGCCAAATATTCTTTCCTCCTGAATCAATAATCAGTTCTAAACACACAAATGTACTTATTCCATATGTAGAAGAATCACTGTCTCCGTACACCAAATCAAACCGCATTTCTCAATTCCAGTGTGAGTGTCATGTAACTTACATAGGTAGAACCGAATGAGAATTAGCAAATCGAGTAGCCGAAAATATACCAGTGTGGTTTGAAAAAAGATGCAATCAGTCTTCATGGGTCTTTCTGCTGTCGAAAGGTTATAAAACGTCATTGCTTTCTGAACGAGAAGTCAACGTCCCAGTTCAACGTAATACCGCTTTATGGAATAAACTCTCCTACATCGCAGTGACAGCTCCGGTTTTTAAGAGCGAGCATTCTTATCCTTTCAGCAATGCCGAGTTCTGAAGACAGGATACAAAGGGGAAATCCATCCCTCTGACAGCGTATTGTTTTATTGTCAATGATTCGCTTACCAACCAGAGGTTGCCTAATATTCATCACATCAGATACGAGGGAGGAAACATGAAGCCCACATGGACTAGCTAAATGTGATCACTTGGCAGGTAATAATTGAAAATGGTCCACCTGCTCTTAGATACATGACGCATATATAATGCTGAAGCGCGCCATAGACACGATGTTTTTTTTTTTTTTTTTTAGCATATCCTTTACAGGACTTAGCTGTCAACACCAGCATCTTTCAGCTGTATGTTGATCTCTTGGCAAGATTATGCTCAGTAGTTTGCCATTGCTTTCTGAGCGGCCGGCTCACATACCCCGTAAGTTACCGATGCGATTCGAACCACTGCTGATTTGAACCGTCATCACGTTACCAACGAGAGTATACGAGATTACGGAGAAAAGTCATAACCTCTAATCCACGAAGCCGGCTAAGACACGAATGGTATGCTTAAATAAAGTAAAAACATCGTTCTGATGTAATTTTAAGTGACTAAAACACCAGTTCAATATATAATCGAACGTGCTGCCGTTAAACATCACGACACACGAGTGTAACCCATAAGTCCTCCGTTCTACTCCTTACTCAACCTTAGTCCGGAGAATCTCTGCTCAGTGCGCGAACTCCGTAGCACAGGCGAGAATCCTAAAATACTTTGGGTTGATTTTTATCTAGAAATATTTGCCCAGGTAGCGCCGTTAGGCTACTTACTCTTTTTTACATTTCTATTTGCCAAGGGGTATTTTACATGCTCAACAATACACATGGGCGTCAGATCTCACTACCCAGAGACCAGGGGAAATGTTGTTACTAGAAGTCCACGTGAACAAAATCCCGTCCTCACCGGGGCTTGAACCCAGGACCTCCAGCACTAAAGACGGACACCATACTTCGATTACATATATAATACCACATGTAAACGTTTTTAAATTAAATTGTAATACTTACTCTCAAGGGGGCTACCACAGTAACACATTTCTCAAACGCAATCATCGCCGTGATGCAACTGCTCACTCGGGTGAAGGCAAAATGTGACATCGCTGACATAACCTCCATACTCTCGAATTGTAAATCTGAATCACAAACAGCTGAGGTTAGAAAGACGCATGTCCAAGCCATAGTTATGAGGCTGCACAAATCAGAGATGGATAAACCTGGATAGAAACAACTAATCTTTGCATTATTGTCAACACATACGCAGTAAATATAACCCAATGGTTCATTGTGCATTGTGTTATATGTGTGATAGTTAAATATGGTAATACAAGATAGTCCATTTCTTCTGTATTGAAGACTGATACTTTGTAATGCAATGTTACATACATGGAGGAAGTGGATATGTGGTTGGTGAGATTGTTGAGAATATGTTGGAAAGACAAGAAAATAAGAGGAAATGAGGTATACAGTGTTGCACGATAACTCATCAAAATCACCACGAAAGGAAACATGCAATGGCTCGCGAGATATCAAGAGGTGGGACAGTAGGATTAGCCGTGCGAGTGATAATACTGGACAAGGCAGGCAGAAAAAGACATATCCAGATTGGTGTGAGAAGGTTACAGCACTAGGCAACAAATAATAATATGCAGCAGTATCAAAAACAATGTGCACGGTATGACAAAACCGTAACGTTACCTGGCAATACAAATGTAACATTTAAATAGATTCCAATCCGATGTGGGTACATGTCCAGATTGGTGTGAGAAGGTTACAGCACTAGACAACAAATAATAATATGCAACAGTAAGAAATCAACTTTATCAAATCAATTTTATTTTAAAAGGGTATGCAGTATTTTGGGCACGCAGGCCCGTCTTACATTCGGCCCATCCAATCACTCGTCTTTCGTTCATCAAGAGCATTATACATTTACATAAGAATAAAAATAAACATTGTGAAATGAATGTTGTGAACATAAACAAGGCAAATTACCATGTTATGAGGCCAGTCTCCCACCTACACATACATCACCCAACCCACACACACACCCCGACCTACCCACACACACACACACCCAGGTACACATACATACCCCACCAACCGACCTATCCCCCTCCCGCACATCGCCCACCCACACACACTGCCCTCACCTGTTCCCCCATCAACAACACACTCGCCACCCACAAACATCCCCCACCAACCCATACATCCCACGCCCACCCACATGCACATCCTAACCATCACATCCTCTCCCCACCCACACCTCAAACCACCCATCCCCCAGCCACACCTCCATATACCACATATTCCTCACCCACGCAAACACATCCCTCACCAAACCACACATCGCACATCCACTCACACATCCCCAAACCACACACACACATCCCCACCAACTAACATCTCCCTACCCACGCACACACACACACATCTCCCTAACCACCTATACATCCCCAATCCACTCATACACACCCGACCAATAACACATACATCCTCCACCCATCCATACATGCCCTAACCAAATCCCCCACCACACACATCCCACACCGACACATAACATACATCCCCTACCACGCAATATTTCCAACCCACGCACCACACACACAAACATATCCCTCACCAACAAATCCCACACCCACATACCACCACACATCCCCACCTACACACCACACACATATTCCAGACCCACATACCACACAATATCCCCACCCACACCCACACGGATACGCTCACCCAATCACCGCACATACTGTAACAGTATTGGGTTTTATTAGGATCTAGTGGGAAACATAAGTACAGCACGATTGAGCATTGAGACTGAAAGGGGTGGGAGATGCTCAATCGTGACGTATTGGGTTGGTATGGGCAGTTAGAACCCAGTTTGAGTAGCGAATGGAGGTGTACATCGGAGCTTTGTTATATTAAGCCAATAAACGTTTTATCAACAAACAAACGACCGGCCTTCGTCTTATATTACACTGTTATAAGAGGCGAAATGGAGCCACTTGACCAGGATGCGAACCTGAGGATGAGAAAGACAAAACTATGCAAAGTCGGAGTTGAATAACGTCGCGGAAAGATTCAAGAAGTAAACAAACAAACAAAATACTAGCGGCACGTGAAAGAACAATTATTGAACCTGATAACAGCCGCACCAAAAGATGGCCAGCAAGTTATAAGACGAGATAGTAATAATATCTGAATACAGAGGCCAAAAGCTCGCCCAGGAGTGGTCCTTTGTAAGTCTTTTTTAAGACTTCAGATAAGAAGTTTGTTATACCAGCCGTTTTGCAGAGGTCACGGTGAAGAAAGTTTGTATGGCCGCCCTTCTGCAGTTTGACTGTTAGCAAGAGCCATCAAAGCCGCTGCCTTACATCATTTTGATTGACCAGGAGTGATCCTGTCCTGAAAGTTTAGGCAAACCAGCAATTTAAGTTGCTCAAAGTTAAAGAGCTAATCAGGAGTTGTCAGGACAGCATGATCGTTGATCGGGCCATAAGTTCTTAAGACACGCAATTATCGCTGGGCCTTGGCTGATCCTGATCCATTTCTGGGCCTTGTTAATCCTACGACCCAAACACCTGATCCATTTTTGGGCCTTGTTAATCCTATGACCCATTCCAAACGACGTTGAAGTACCCACCTGAGAATCAAGGAAGGGACCCAACCAGGGGTTGAAGATTTTCCGGCAGCCCATGAGATGTGACCCAACCAGGGGTTGAAAAATTTTCTGGCAGCCCATGAGAAGGACGAAAATACCTGAGGGAGGAGAAGTGATATCTGAACTCCACCACCTGAATTCTGAGACTAAGTTTCACCTAATGCGGGATCTGGTTGGTTGAACTGAACTGAAGGTAACGGATTAATTTAGGAAATAGACTCAGAGTTGTATATTTCGAGGTCTCCCGTGAGGTTCCGAATTTCTTAACTAAAGTGGAGTACAGGACATTATATTGGTCTACAATATCTACAAAGAACCTTCTGATTGCCACAAATTTGAGTTTCTTATTAAGGACAGGGTTCATTCTTCCTATGCTCAGACAGGACATAGTTGGTGCTTCTTCTGGTTAATGTAATATCTTACAATATTATAACCAACTGAATTGTGCTGGTTGGGATTTAGGAAATTATAATTGTGTGATTGGTTGCTTGCTTGTTTTAGTATTTTTTTCAGCATAGCGGAACAGGATACCTTAGGAATATTTCAGCAGAGCAGATTCATCACGACACAGTTGAGAATTATTTCGGCTGAGATAGCATAAAGAGTAAAAATGTACCTGAGCAGAGACTTAGGACGCGTGACCACATGGTTAGGAGAGTTAAAGGAGGCAGTCAGCGAGGTAGAATGTTTTGTACACTGGTTACAGAGTAATGTAAGAGGAGGTAATGAGATAAAAAGGAACAACAAGAATAACCAAGGACAGCCACTGGTTAATGAAAATAGAGGGCAGTATAGAAGTATTTATGAAAATCCAAAGATGACTAAGGTCAAGAGCTGGTATAATGATCAGAGATACAGAATTGGACATGAGAAAGACTGTTATAGGAGTTGGCCATCCTATACTGTAAGCGCTAGGAAAAAACGTGACGAATGGTTTGAAAAAAGACAAAGACAATATCTAAACTCAGGTGTAAGAGACAGAGTTGAACCTGTAAATAAAATACAGACTAATCCTAAAATGGTTGCGAATGTGACTAGTGGACAGGAAAAGAAGACGACGGGGTTAGTAAAGAAAAGAAATAGAGAGACACAGACGCAAGCAGGTAATACGATAGAAAGTAGTACGCAGACTCAGGTACAATCAGTCAGCAAGATGACAAAGGGAACTCAAACGGATGTAATAGAGACTCAGTCAAAACCTACTCATTTGACTAAGAGAGACAAGGTTGAAGTTAGGAAAGATGGACAGACAAGGACCAAGGACGAAAGGAAGTCAATGAAGAAAAGTGTTAGTATGGTTGTAAATAGAGGTAGTACCATGTCAACTTCTTCAGCTATAGACAAGAAACTAATTCCCAAATGGTGTAGGAATATTAGCTGTCAAAGTTCAAGTTATGGAGAAGATATTCCCACAGCTGAATATTATAGTGATGCTGAATCAGATATTATTACAGATGATTCGGAGAAGGAGAGTGTTACACTACGGGCAGGTCCTGAATCGAGGCGTGATGTTCCATCATATGGAGTAGTTGCTAGTAGACAGACGGACAGAGTTTTGGGTAGTGACTCTTTGAAACAAAATACTGGTTTGTATGACAAGACAGTAGGGAAGGCTAAGGGACGAAGACCGAGGAAGAAAGTCAGACGTTTTAGGGACGACTATAGGAATAGAGCCGACGTGTTTGCAGTAAACTATGGTGAGTCTGATGAGGGAACTATTATTAGTGTGTCATCTGAGGACGAGATGGGAAGGTACAAACGTTACGTAAGGTACACAGAAAACAGTGAACAGACTAACGTAAATAAGAAATTTAAGAAGAAGAATAGTGGTAGACAGTTAGCGGAAATTTATTCAACAACAGAAAGTGACTTAAGTAAAATAGAAGATCTTAGGACCTTAAGACCTGAGTACTTTAGTAACTTGACAACAGATAGTGAAGATGACATTATAAGTGAAAGACGGGTTAATGTATTGAGAGACAGTGAAGTGTTCAACTTGGACACACTATATGACTAAAATAGAGTAGATACAGCATAGAATTAGTAGAGTATTAGAAATAGTTTGACTCAGAGCTATGACGTGATATCCAAGATAGTTTTGTTTGTTGGTTTGAGAAGAAAGAATAGTATTGTTGATAGGTGAACCGAGACTGACTGGTAAGGAGATATAGATTGAGAAAGTACTGAATATCCTGTGTGTAAAGTAGACAGTTGAATGTGACAGTTAAGACTGTAGTAGTTGTGTGTGAAGAAGTATAGAAGGATAGTTACGAGATTAGGGATCTGTTGGAATGAGGTTTGTTTTGAAGAGATAGTAGATAGTGCTGTGAAAACAATATAACTTGCGAGAGTGTCATGTATAGGGTCTGACCTTCGTATAGAAGTAGAGATATAAGAAAGCAGTGAATTGAGAGAGTCCTCTGGAATAATTCGTCTAGTTGTGCGGCGTTCATACGTGAGTATAACCGTAGTCAGACAGGTGTTCGTCGTGATGAAGGAAGTTAGAGAGAGGTGTGATGACGTCGCATAAGTAAAATACATAGATAAAATATAAGAGTGGCGTTAACATGTCTTGTGTCAATGTGTTTTGAGGAGATCAATACGTGTTGATATGTGGTGAATGATTGATGGAATGTTGAGGTGGCGTCTAAAGAGCTTTTTGTAGTAATAGAAGAGACATGTTAGATTTGTCGTGATGCAAAAGTAGTCGTGAGATGAGAGCGAGGTTGTGTATCATTGTCCGTGTGAATATGAGAAGAGTGATTGATAAGTCCAGAGAATTGAACAGCCTGGTTACACCTGTTGTCAATATCATTTGTTTCGTTTCGTTTAGCTGAATTGTTGTTGTTCTTCTTTAGCTATAGTCCTCGCCTCTGTTTTGTTTGTGCTAAACTGTGATGTCTTTTGTTTGGAATGTGTGATCTTGGAAGGAAATTATAGAAGTCGTATGACAGAGAGTTAATATTCTGACTGACAGCTCACAAAACATCTTTAGTATTTTTGACAGGAACATGCCGAAGCAGGAGTGACTAATACGGAGATGTGAGAAAAATGAGGTCCGTTGTCAGTTATCAGGACATGAGTTGCTGTTCCGAAAGAATCCTGATAAATAGGAGTGAAAGATACGAAGGTAAACAAGGTGAGGTAAATGAAAATTAGAAAGGGTGTTTCGACTGGTTTGACTGTCGTCACGATGTGAAAAGGATAGGAGAGAATTGAGGTAATGGTGCTGAGATACAGAAAGTACTGATGCAAAAGAATGAAATATTAATTGCGTCGGATAGATGAGAAACTTAAAGGTTGAATTAGTTGTCAGGACAGGAAGTAGATGTGTTGGTGAGAGGTCTATACTAGGTAGACAAAGTTTTGTTGGACGTAGGAGGATGAAGATACTGTAGTTAACAGTAGTGATTAATAAGTTTGGTACAAAGCCAAGGGAAACAATTGGTGTGTCGAGCCACAGGTACAGTTTCTATTGATAAATAGTGACGGCTGGTACATTGAGATGACATTGGAATAATCCCCACATAATAGAATAAATGTGTCGACCTGTAGTTTACAGTGCTGGATTAAGAGGATATTTTGGATGTGATGACGTATTAGGAGTGAGGCTGGAACAAGATAGAAAATTGTGAGGGGAGATAATCAATGTTTGACTTCCAGAAAAAGGAATGGTCAGTTGTTGAGTAGTGATTTTGCTTGGAGGGGAACAAGTATGGTTCCGCATTATGATGGTCTGTAGATAACAGATAGATATTTGTATATATGTATATACGTATTTTGGCATTAATGCTTGGTATGAAGTTGTTTTGTTATATATGACTTGGCTAAATAGATAGGTGTTACATTGGTTAGCAAAGGAGACCAATGCTGCTGGGTCACTTTACGTGGTTAATTCTAAGAGAATTATATTTTTTTTTGAAAACCTTCCCTTTAGTGAGAAGACAGTTGTATTTATTGTAATTGAGCTTACAATGCCTCATATATATAAAGTTAATTTTGCTTGATTTGGTCCTGTAAAATTGATTGTAAATTATTTTAGAGTAGGGATATTGTGTCCTTAGACTTTCATGTGTAAACTACTGGTCCGTAAAAGAGACCAGTAGTAGTAGAAAAAAAAATAGATTAGGATGTATGTTGTATTATTTTAATCATCGTCACCATCATCATCACTATCATCATCATACTTTTAGTTGAATTGCGGGGAAACATAAATGAATGTTACAAAAATTTGGGGGGGATTTGATGTCCTGTTGTGATTTTATTTCACTGTTTTGTGTGTTAAATAGTAATTAATTAAGTTATGTTTAAATTATAGGGTTTTTGTCGAGAATAAAGACAATACAGGGGGCTGTAATTAGGACCCTTCGTTCAGAAAGTTATAATAAACTACTGTGAGCTAATAGAGAGACACATTCTCTTTGTGAAGAATAACTTCATGGGTGTATATTACTGGGATAATCAGCATAGTGAGGTTGATGGGCTTATGAAGAAGTGGAAACATATACCGGGGATGGTTATGGGAAAGGTTAGAGATACACTAAAGTAAGCATTAATTAGAAAAATATGGGATTAGAAACCACATGGGAGAAGAAAAGATTAATGAATATATTCAGTGGGGTAAAGCTGAGAAAAGTTTTGAACATAGTTTCCGGGGGTTCAGAAGAACCATGATATACACGAGATTGCGGGGTTATAGAAGAATAAGAAAATTACCCCAGACAAAGAGTAAACATGAATTGGATCCATGTTTGACTAGACACTGTAGATAACAGTACAATAATAAAGAGGTGTTAGGGTGTAAATGAGAAATGAACATAGGGGAGACATAAGGACATGGAGTGTTTGTGGGTCAGTAATAAAGGGACTGAGATTAAAGTTGATTACAAGCAGTCACAGACATGAGTGGTTATTTTCGCTGCTGTAGATTACGGCATGAATTATGAATTGAGAGGTGGAAGATTTTAGAGAGACATTGGGTTACATAGCCTGGGCAGGATGTAAATGTTTATAAGTGGGTCAGATTACAATGTTGTGTTTGATGGTTAATATTTAAGGGGAGATTTCAAGGTTACTAGGTTGCTGTTGATAACGGCATAAGTGGAGCATTTTAGTAGATATGCCCATAAGAAATGGACATTAAGAGTGAACCTGAGGTATTGGAGAAGATTACTTATACGAGGTGATGAGGTTATGTGAGGTGTTGTGTTGGAGGAGGTCTTAAGGGATAATAGACCTTTTTAATTGTGTCTTCGGGATGTGTTTTATGGTTTACATTACAATGTGAGGTTGAGGGTAGGTAGTGTATGTTATACAGACACTTAGAAGTGAAGAATATTTTTGGATGATGGTTGGTAATTGATGCTGTAGATAGCAGCGTAAACTGTTACCATAATGAGTGGTACTGGAGATATAGTGGTTTAGAATTTATTGCATAAATTCTCAAGAACATGGGGGTGTAAAGGGGTGTGTGATTTAGGTGAATGTTGTTTTGAAAGAGTTCTATTTCTTCTTTTAAATTCCGGTGGCCACCGATTCTTTATCTTCCTATCGTATGAAAGTGATTTCAGGTTAGTTGAAAGTGGGGAATTAGTAGTGTTGGTGATAAGAATAAGGAGTTGGTATCAGCGTTTGAAGTAGAAAGCGGATTGCTTATTGAAGTGGAGAAGGAGTATTTAAGAAAACGTGTTATGGTGTTATGATGTATTATAAAGTGAATTTGAAATGTTATATGTAAATATGTTATGTTTGGTTGAAGGACCAAGAACGAAGAAGAAGTGGGTTGACTATAAAATGTTGGGGAAATAAAAAGGAAAGAAGGACTGGTTGGATTAACCGTGGTATTATATAAATAAAAGGCGAAGAAGAAGTATATGGGGAGGTTGTTGGCAGACCATGTCACTGGGAGAAGAGTAAAAGATGTATTGTTTACTCAAACTTGGTTTTAGCGAAGGTTAGAAGACAAAGAGGGAATAGAGTATGGGGATTTAGAGTAAAGATTTTTCCTTTATAAGGAAAATTCTTTATTAAACATGGGGAGGTGTAACAGTATTGGGATCTAGTGGGAAACCCAGATACAGCACGATTGAGCATTGAGACTGAAAGGGGGGGAGATGCTCAATCGTGACGTATTGGGTTGGTATGGGCAGTTAGAACCCAGTTTGAGTAGCGAATGGAGGTGTACATCGGAGCTTTGTTATATTAAGCCAATAAACGTTTTATCAACAAACAAACGACCGGCCTTCGTCTTATATTACACTGTTATAATACCTTACCCAAACACCACAATCCCCCACCCACATACACATACTCCACCCACACACATATCCCCAACCAACACACCACACACCTCTCCCAAGCCATACACACATTCCCCACCCATCCTCCAATACACACTCACTCACCCACACATCCTCCACTACGCACCCAAAAAACCCCACCCACCCACCCACAACCAAACATCTCTCGATCACAATACCCCTACCCACACACATCCTCCACCCACTCATGCATCCAACCCCGACACATACACATCCCTCACCCACCTACACATTGCTAAGCCACTCATACACCCCCACCCACATATTCCCCACTCACGCACACATCTCCCACCCACACACCCCACCACCCACACATACTTCCCCCAACCACCACACATCCCTACTCACCCACACATATCCCCCACCCATACACACATTCCCCGCACCAATCACACACATTCCCACACCACACACAATCCTCCACCCACACACATATCCTCACCCATATCACCACAAACCTACCCCCCACCCACACACCATGCACACATCCCCCATCAACACACTGCACACATATCACAAAACCACACACCATATACTTCTCCCCACCCACACAATCCCCTACCCACACAACCCCGCCACCCACACATACTTCCCCAAATCATCAACGCATCTCCACCCACCCACACATATCCCCCACCCAAACACACATCCCCGCACCCGTCCCATACACATATCCTCCACCCATGCACACATCCCCCACACCCATTCCCACACCCCTGCTTTCGCCCCTACACATCCATCCACACATCCCAACAACACCCACAAATATCACTAACCACCAACAACCACACACCCCAACCCATCCAAACTCATACCCCCACCCACACATCCCCCACCCACACATATCCCCACACATATCGCCACACTCACACACATTATCCACACACACTCACATATCTTCACATTTAGACACATACAAAATGTCTCACGTGAGCACTGAAACTAGTATGAACAAACTCCCATACTTTACTCATACACATACACTGACAATTGTCGTGAGCAGTCTCATAAAAATGTTAAACATGGAGAAAAATGTGTACATAAACAGTGTGTGACGTAAAAAATAGTGATGCTCCCACACACAGAGATACACACATAGAAGGCACACACACAAACTCCCACACTTTACTCATACACATACACTGACAATTGTCGTGAGCAGTCTCATAAAAATGTTAAACATGGAGAAAAATGTGTACATAAACAGTGTGTGACGTAAAAAATAGTGATGCTCCCACACACAGAGATACACACATAGAAGGCACACACACAAACACACACACAGACACACACATTCACTCTCACGCTCACTCATTCTGTCTCTCATTCACACTCACTGACTCTCTCACTCAAACTACAGTAATGTACATAAGTTTATGTTATACATGATAAAATCAAACAGTATTCAACTGATAATATGACAGATGAGAAAACACAAACATATGGCTTCGCGTGTTACATAACATGCGTGTTACATGACATGCGTCTGCTCAACTCTCTCTCTCTCTCTCTTTCTCTCTCTCTCTTCTCTCTCTCTCTCTCTCTCTCTCTCTCTCTCTCTCTCTGTATTCTTTCATATACACACACTCACACGCATGCGTGCGCTCACGCACACACACTAACACATCAACTCTCCCACTGACTCACTCTCCCTCTCTCTCTCTCTCTCTCTCTCTCTCTCTCTCTCTCTCTCTCTCTCTCTCTCTCTCACTCACTATTTCCCCCATTCATTCACTCTGTCCATCTTCATTCACTTTATCTCTCTCTCTCTCTCTCTCTCTCTCTCTCTCTCTCTCTCTCTCTCTCTCTCTCTCTCTCACTCATACACAGACAGACACACACCCTCACGATATCACTCAATGTTTCACTTACCCTAGCGCACTCACTCACTCACTCTTTACTCTCTCTCTCTCTCTCTCTCTCTCTCTCTCACTCGCACACACACTATAACACTCATTCACTCACTCACACACACGCACTCTCTCACTCATTCACTCCTCACTCACTTACTCTCTCTCTTTCTCTCTCTCTCTCTCTCTCATACACAATCCTTCACACACACACACACTATCTCAATCACACTCTCTCACACATAAACATACGCATGAATGCACGCACACAATCCCTAACTCACTCTCACACATACACGTACGAATGCATGCACTGACACATTCCCTCACAATTTCTAGCTCAATCACTCTCTCAACACACACGCATGCACGTGCGCACACACACATTCAATCTCTCACTATCTCTGACACCCACTTTCTCTCTCTCTCTCTCTCTCTCTCTCTCTCTCTCTCTCTCTCTCTCTCTCTCTCTCTCTCTCACGCACACACATATATATAGTGAACAGTTTTAGTTAAACAATTATAATGAACAATTATACCAGTACATGAATTATGGTGGCATATAGTCGGTATGGATTAAGTATTGAAAGAGTTTTCAGTTAAATGTTTAGGGACTCATTGGAGTTTTCATATCTGGAGGAAGATCATTCCATAAGTGAGCACCAGAATAGGCGAAACATGTTTTGTATAGGTCCAATCTAGGCTTTGGGACATGTAACAAATTTAGGCGCTTGCTGTTCATTGCATTAGATTGAATCAGCGGCTAGAAGATACTCTGGGGTATTTTGAGATATAATTTTATTCACTAATTTGGCTTTGTTAAAAAGGAAGCGCTTTCGAAGTGGTAGAAGTCTTAGATGACTGTATAAATTATTACTTTCAACGTGCTTTATGCCAGAAACCTAGACGTAATAGCGCGGTTTTGTAGAGAACATAGTCGTTTTAAATTAGATTTAGGGCAACCATCCCAAACTGTGGAACAGTAATCGAGATGTGATTGGATATAGCATGTATAGAATATTTTTCGTGTGCTTTCGTCCAGGAAGTGCTGAATTTTAGCAAGTTGGTAAACTTTTTGTGCTATTTTCTTGGTAAGAACGTGAACATGAGAGCTCCAGCTCAAATGGCTGTCAATTAAAAGACCTAGTGTTTTATGTTCATTCACATTAACTATAGGTAACGTGTCCATGCGGAGTTCGAGCGGTGCTCCAGTTATGGCTAGTGTCTGTAGTTTTTGTCTGGTCGTTATTAGCATGGATTTGGTTTTGTCGATGTTAATTTGCATGCGGTTTTCATTGCTCCATCTAGTAAGATTATCAAGTTCCTTTTGTAAAGAATTCTCTAATTCACTACGGTTTTCTTGACTAGTATATATAGTACAGTCGTCTGCAAATAGATCACAAGTTGTATTGATATATAAAGGAAGATCATTAATATAAACTGCAAAAAGCAGCGGACCTAGTATTGAGCCCTGAGGTACACCAATATTAAGCTGTGTGGGTCTTGATAGACAGTTGTTGAAGGACACGACTTGTTGTCTGTCGGATAGAAATGACGTAATTATGTTCACCATGTTGGTGCTTGTCTTCATTTGTTTTAGTTTTCTAATTAAAATATCGTGATCTACCATATCAAAAGCTTTTTTTAAAGTCTACAAACACCGCTCCACAAATTCTACCGTTGTTGATGTTTAAGTGCCAGTTATCGGTCATTTTTGTTAGAGCACTATGGCAAGAATATTTAGGTCGAAACCCAGATTGACTGTTAATTATTAGATCGTTGTTAATTAAATGGTGTAACGTTATTTTATGAATGTGTTTTTCTAGTGGTTTTGATAGCGACGATAGTAAGGAGATAGGTCTATAATTACCCAAAACGCTATTATCGATTGAGCCATTTTTAAGTAGAGGATACACTTTAGCAATTTTAAATGCAGATGGAAAGTAGTTTTTGGCCAGGCACTGGTTATATATGAACGTTAAGGACTCACTAATGACTGGTGCAGCACAACGAAGAATTCTATTACTGATACCATCTAGGCCGTGTGAATGTGTTGATTTGAGGTTTAAGAGATATTTATAAACTTCTGCAACAGACATTAAGGGGAATCTCAGCGGGAATATTTCTGGTGCACTTCTCCTTAAAGAATGATGCCAGTGAACTTAAATTGCACGATGAGTCTGGTATTGAAGACTTTAGATTCTCTATTTCTGATTGAAAGAACCAACTGAATTCATCGCATGTTATAAAATTTGATATTGCTGATTCTGTAGGGCGTTTCTTATTGGTTAGCAAGTTAATAGCCTTCCATATATTTGTACTGTTTGAATTATCTGCAATCAAATTTGTTAAATGATGTTTTTTTATCCTACGAATTTCATATTTAACTTTATTCCTTAGTCTACGGTAATTGATGAATTCTTTATTTTTGTGTGCTATATCTCGCTCTCTCATGATTTCCAGAACTTCACTAGTGACCCATGGGGATTTACGTTGATTATCAAAAACATTGTGCACGGTATGACAAAACCGTAAAGTTACCTGGTCATACAAATGCAACATTTAAATAGATTCTAATCCGACGTGGGTACAGCACAAGGTTCGATCAGCGTTGCCAGTAGTGGGCTGTGCTCAATCGCCAAACCTCACATTCCGAAGCAACACAATAAATCAACTTGATAATTGCCCGCTGGACTTTAGGCGCCTGATGTGCTTTACCAAATACACACCGGTTCTGTGTGGGTTAATCAATCTTCTTTGACGTCCTGTGTAGTGTTCTTGTTTGGCAACACCTCTTTAAATTTGCAGTTCTCGCAGTCTGACCATGGTTGTAGATTCAGTCATCGCTTGTTTCTGGCAACAGTTTTACTTCTCGTAGAGCATTCAGAATGCCAGCCTGGTCCATAGCTCTTTATAGTTATGCTCTTTAAGCGACAATAAAGCCACACCTTCAATTTGCGAGGGGGGAGGGGGAGAGGGAGGACAGCGAAGTTTGCCCCAGTGTTGCCTGGGATCATAATTTTTTACATTTACACACAGCTCTTTGCCTGTCGGTTCCATTTCATTTCACATATTCACATAACTAGCTAACCATATACTGGTCCATGTCTTCTACGATATACATGTTTCTTTATACTATATGATACCTACTGAACATCTTTTCAAATGTGATTCTGTATTTGCTACTCATGCGATGATATATGAAGATATTCATTGACGAGTTTATGCCTTCCATTATATAAATAAACCCGCCAAACGCTAACGTAAAGGTAAAGTATTTTCCATTTATTGATAGCTCGGGTTCAAAAGCAACGGCAAGCATGATGACTGTAGTTGGAACAAAGCAAATTATAAACAGAATGGAAATTGTCGCGACCATTTTAACAATTTTCTGGTTTCTTTTCAACATTTTATGAGCCAGTGTGACATTGATTACTGTATGTGTCCATTCTTGTTGTCTACGTAGTTCTGTTGTCAGAATTAATGTGCAGATTGTAATGATTACAAATGCAGAAAACGGGATCATAAAGTTGTTTATCAAAAAAGTAATTGTCTCAACGGGGACTTTGTCTTCTCTGGAGATAAGCCCAACAATTGTCTTGTTTCTGACAGGTGAGAACTTCAAGCCTAGGCTGTTCACAACATACACAGGTGTGCCGATAAATATAAAGACGATGAAGATGCCAACCGTAGCCACCGTTGTTCTTTTTGCGGTCATTATACTCTTCACCTAATTGTAAAAAAAAACAAAGGCAACACAAAATTAATCAAATTTGATTGTGGCAAGTAGTTGATGAACGACATCAAAACATAATGGTCTGATTTAGAAATATAAGGCAAACTTATTTCTAGCATTCCCGAAGAAATGACATATTTCTTACTATGTTAACGTGTTGTTCACTCTTCTTCCAAAATTACACGTTTACAGTGGAGTGTACGCTAATGATATATTTCTGTTGCAGGACGTTGCAATAAACTCTAGGTTGACTTTATAGGTAAAGTACCTCTGTTGTGTAATATGACACATGTAAATCAGTAAATAAGCATATTTCTTAAATCCGCCTACTTTGAAAAAAATAAGAGATGAACTATACAAGAACAAGGTAGTGACACTGGGAATCGTTGTTCTAAATACACATTTCCGTTAAATACAACGTTTATTTAGGTGTGGGAGGGGGGAGTGTGGGTGGCTGGGAGCAGGAAGGGGTGGGGGCGGTGATCTGTCGACTTATAAAATATATCTTTTCTCGTCACATTAATACACTTGATATTCTGAGTTAATGCTATGCTTCAAAGTTAACCGTTATGTTATTTAAGACACATATTGAAAGATTGTACAGAATACATAATGTTCAGGACGTTGCGATTAACCTCAGGCTGAGAGATTAACTCTTTCTTCCACCCATACTGGTATATGTGGATGATATAGTATTCATCACAGAGACCAGACAACAAGCTGACTTGTTCTACTCCACCATGAACCAAGAGTACAAAAACATCTCTTTGTCTATTGATCACGAACATAATGACACTTATAGTTCCTGGATCTCCTAATCCGACATCGATACAATGACACCATCCAAAGAGCAGTCTATTGAACAGAAGCCTGGACGGGTCACTACAGTATTTTCAATAGCTTTTTACCTATTGAACATAAGCGTGATCTGCTTAAGACCCTGTTTAATCAAGCCATGAAGATTTGCTCCGGTGACACACTATAAAAGGAACTGGACACCGCTTATCCGACTCTACAATATAAATAAGAACACCAGCAAACGTCATCAATCGTTTAAAAAAAAAAATTATTATTCACATATACTTTACAGGACATCGCTGTCAACAGCAGCATCTGTCAGCTGTCTGTTGATTTCTTGGCAAGATTACGCTCAGTAGTTTGCCATGCTTTCTGAGCGGCCGGCTCAGTTATCCCGCAAGTCACCAGCGGGGGTCGAACCGCTACCATCTCTCCCCCGCTACGAGACTGCGTGATAAACGGGATTACGGAGAAAGTATTGTAACTCCTCGGCCATAGAGACCGGCCATAATCGTTACCCAAACAAAATAACTCTCGCTGACCATTCGAGGGGGCGACGTAAAGACAAAAATACACGATCGACTTAAAACAGTAGTGAGGCAAACATTCTTTCCTCCGGAATCAATGATCAGTTCTAAACACACAAATGTACTTATTCCATATGTAGAAGAATCACTGTCTCCGTACACCAAATCAAAAAGCATTTCTCAATACCAGTGTGAGTGTCAAGTATCTTACATAGATAGAACCGAATGAGAATTAGTAAATCGAGTAGCCGTAAATATACCAGTGTGGTTTGAAAATAGATGCAATCAGTCTTCATGGGTCTTTCTGCTGTCGAAAGGTTATAAAACGTCATTGCTTTCTGAACGAGAAGTCAACGTCGAAGTTCAACGTAATACCGCTCTATGGAATAAACTCCCCTACATCGCAGTGACAGCACCGGGATTTTAAGAGCGAGCATTCTTATCCTTTCAGCAATGCCGAGTTCTGAAGACAGGATACAAAGGGGAAATCCATCCCTCCAACAACGTATTGTTTTATTGTCAATGATTCGCTTACCAACCAGAAGTTGCCTAATATTCATCACATCAGATACGAGCGAGGAAACATGAAGGCCACATGGACTAGCTAAATGTGATCACTTGGCAGGTGATAATTGAAAATGGTCCACCTGCTCTTAGATACATGACGCATATATAATGCTGAAGCGCGCCATAGACACGAGTGGTATGCTTAAATAAAGTAAAAACATCGTTCTGATGTAATTTTAAGTGACTAAAACATCAGTTGAAAGGTCAATGAAGATGTACCTTACAAACCAAAACACACACTAACCCTCATATCGCTTCGCCCAGACCCTGATGGGGAGCATCTCATTTAATTCATATAAGTAGTCATATAAGTTCCCGTTCCCGACTGTCTGTCTGTCTGTCTGTCTGTCTGTCTATCTATCTGTCTGTCTGTCTGTCTGACCCGGCCCAGCCCATGGTGGAGAGCATCTCATTTAAATCATATAAGTAGTCATATAAGATCCCGTTCCCGACTATCTGTCTGTCTGTCTTGGGTAAATGGAGGAGGGAGGAGGAAGAGGGAGGTGGAGGAGGGAAGAGGAAGGAGGAGGAGGGAGGAGGAGACAGGAGACAGGAGGAATAGGGAGGAATAGGAGGGAGGAGGAGGGATTAGGAAGAGGAGGGAGGAGCAGGGAGGAGGAAGAGGGAGAAGGAGGAAGGAGGAGAACGCAGGAGGACGAGGGAGGAGGAGGAGAGGGAGGAGGAAGGAGAGGGAGGAGGAGGGAGAGGGAGGAGGAGGAAGGAGGAGGAGAGAGTAGGAGGAGGGAGGAGGCGGAGGGAGCAGGAAGAGGGAGAAGGAGGGAGGAGGGAGGAGAAGGAGGAGGAGGAGGGAGGAGGAAGAGGGAGGAGTAGGGAGAAGGAGGGAGGAGGATAACGCAGGAGGAGGAGGAGAGGGAGGAGGAGGGAAAGGGAGGAGGAGGGAGGAGGAGGAGAGAGTGGGAGGGAGAAGGAAGAGGGGGGAAGAGAGAGGAGGAAGAGGGAGGAGAAGGAGGGAAGAGGATGAGGGGGAGGAGGAGGAAGAGGGAGGAGGAGGAATGTGAAGGGAGGAGGAGGGAGGAGGTAGAGGGAGGAGGAGGGAGGAGGAGAGAGGAGGAGGAGAGAGGAGGAGGAGGGAGGAGGAGGAGGGAGGAAAAGGAGGGATGAGGATGAGGGAGGAGGAGGAAGAGGGAGGAGGAGGAATGTGAAGGGAGGAGGAGGGAGGAGGTAGAAGGAGGAGGAGGAGGGAGGAGGAGAATGGAGGAGGAGGGATGAGGAGGAGAGGGAGGAGGAGGAAGGAGGAGGGGGAGGAGGTGGAGGAGGAGGGAGGAAGAAAGAGGAGGAGGGAGGGGGAGGGGGAGGAGGGAGGGGGAGGAGGGGGAGGAGGAGAAGGGAGGAGAAGGGAGGAGGAGGGTGAAGGAGGAAGGAAGAGGAGGGCGAGGAGGTAGGAGGAGGGAGGAGGAGGAGGAAGAGGGAGGAGGAGGGAGGAGGAAGAGAGTGAAGGAGGGAGGAGGAGGGAGGAAGCGATAAGGTGAGAGAGGAGGAGGAGGGAGGAGGAGGAGTAGGGAGGAATAGGAGAGAGAAGGAGGTAGGAGGAGGGATTAAGAGATGGAGGGGGGAAAGGGGAGAAGGAGGAGGGGGGAGGAGGAGGGAGGAGGAGGAGGGAGGAGGAGGAAGGAGGAGGAGGGAGGAGGGTGAAGGAGGAAGAGGAGGAGAGAGGAGGGTGAAGGAGGAGGAGAGGAGGAAGAGGGAGGGGGAGGAGGAGGGAGAAGGAAGGAGGAGGGAGGAGGGAGGAGGAGAACGCAGGTGGGGGAGGAGAAGGGAGGAGGGAGAGGGAGGAGGAGGGAGGAGGTGGAGGGAGAAGGAGGAAGGAGGAAGACGTAGAAGGAGGCGAGAGAAGGAGGAGGGGGAGGAGGAGGAGGAATGATTAGGAGGGAGGAGGAGGAAGAGGGATGTGGAGGAAGGAGGAGGAGGGAGGAGGTAGAGGGAGGAAAAGGGAGGAGGGACTAGGAGAGAGGAGGAGGAGGAGGGAGGAGGAGAAGGGTGTAGGAGGGATGAGGAGAAGGGGAGAGGAAGAGGGAGAAGGAAGAGGGAGAAGGAGGAGGGAGGAGGGAGAGGGAGGAGGGGGAGGAGAAGGGAGGAGGAAGAGGGAGAAGGAGGGAGGAGGAGAACGCAGGAGGAGGAGGGAGGAGGAGGAGGAGAGGGAGGAGGAAGGAGAGGGAGGAGGAGGGAGAGGGAGGAGGAGGGAGGAGGAGGAGAGAGTAGGAGGAGGGAGGAGGCGGAGGGAGCAGGAAGAGGGAGGAGGAGGGAGGAGGAAGAGGGAGAAGGAGGGAGGAGGGAGGAGAAGGAGGAGGAGGGAGGAGGAAGAGGGAGGAGGAGGGAGAAGGAGGGAGGAGGATAACGCAGGAGGAGGAGGAGAGGGAGGAGGAGGGAAACGGGAGGAGGAGGGAGGAGGAGGAGAGAGTGGGAGGAGGGAGGAGGCGGAGGGAGAAGGAAGAGGGAGGAAGAGGGAGGAGGAAGAGGGAGGAGAAGGAGGGAAGAGGATGAGGGGGAGGAGGAGGAAGAGGGAGGAGGAGGAATGTGAAGGGAGGAGGAAGGAGGAGGTAGAGGGAGGAGGAGGGAGGAGGAGAGAGGAGGAGGAGAGAGGTGGACGAAGGAGGAGGAGGAGGGAGGAGGAGGATGGATGAGGAGGAGGGAGGAGGAGGAAGAGGGAGGAGGAGGAATGTGAAGGGAGGAGGAGTGAGGAGGTAGAAGGAGGAGGAGGAGGGAGGAGGAGAATGGAGGAGGAGGGATGCGGAGGAGAGGGAGGAGGAGGAAGGAGGAGGGGGAGGAGGTGGAGGAGGAGGGAGGAAGAAGGAGGAGGGAGGAGGAGGGATGAGGGGGAGGAGGGAGGGGGAGGAGAGGGAGGAGGAGAAGGGAGGAGAAGCGAGGAGGAGGGCGAAGGAGGAAGGAAGAGGAGGGCGAGGAGGTAGGAGGATGGAGGAGGAGGAAGAGGGAGGAGGAGGGAGGAGGAAGAGAGTGGAGGAGGGAGGAGGAGGGAGGAAGAGATAGGCGGAGAGAGGAGGAGGAGGGAGGAGGAGGAGTAGGGAGGAATAGGAGGGAGGAGGAGGGAGGAGAGGGATTAAGAGATGGAGGGGGGAAAGGGGAGAAGGAGGAGGGAGGAGGAGGGAGGAGGAGGAAGAGGGAGGAGGAGGGAGTAGGAGGGAGGAGGAAGGAGGAGGGAGGAGGGAGGCGGAGGGAGGAGGGTGAAGGAGGAAGAGGAGGAGGGAGGAGGGTGAAGGAGGAGGAGGAGGAGGAGGAAGAGCGAGGGGGAGGAGGAGGGGGAAGGAGGAGGAGGAGGAGGGAGGAGGAGAACGCAGGTGGGGGAGGAGGAGGAGGGAGGAGGGAGAGGGAGGAGGAGAGAGGAGGTGGAGGGAGAAGGAGGAGGGAGGAAGAGGTAGAAGGAGGAGGGAGAAGGAGGAGGGGAAGGAGGAGGAGGAATGATGAGGAGGGAGGAGGAGGAAGAGGGATGTGGAGGAAAGAGGAGGAGGGAGGAGGTAGAGGGAGTAGGTAGAGGGAGGAAAAGGGAGGAGGGAGGAGGAGAGAGGAGGAGGAGGAGGGAGGAGGAGAAGGGAGTAGGAGGGATGAGGAGAAGGGGAGAGGAAAAGGGAGAAGGAAGAGGGAGAAGGAGGAGGGAGGAGGGAGAGGGAGGAGGGGAGGAGAAGGGAGGAGGAAGAGGGAGAAGGAGGGAGGAGGAGAACGCAGGAGGAGGAGGGAGGAGGAGGAGAGGGAGGAGGAAGGAGAGGAAGGAGGAGGGAGAGGGAGGAGGAGGGAGGAGAGAGTAGGAGGAGGGAGGAGGCGGAGGGAGCAGGAAGAGGGAGGAAGAGGGAGGAGGAAGAGGGAGAAGGAGGGAGGAGAAGGAGGAGGAGGGAGGAGGAAGAGGGAGGAGGAGGGAGAAGTAGGGAGGAGGATAACGCAGGAGGAGGAGGAGAGGGAGGAGGAGGGAAAGGTAGGAGGAGGGAGGTGGAGGTGAGAGTGGGAGGAGGGAGGAGGCGGAGGGAGAAGGAAGAGGGAGGAAGAGGGAGGAGGAAGAGAGAGGTGAAGGAGGAAGAGGATGAGGGGAGGAGGAGGAAGAGGGAGGAGGAGGAATGTGAAGGGAGGAGGAGGGAGGAGGTAGAGGGAGGAGGAGGAGGAGGGAGGAGGAGAGAGGAGGAGGAGAGAGGAGGAGGAGGGAGGAGGAGGAAGGAGGAGGAAGAGGGAGGAGGAGGAATGTTAAAGGAGGAGTGAGGAGGTAGAAGGAGGAGGAGGGAGGAGGAGAATGGAGGAGGAGGGATGAGGAGGAGGAGGGAGGAGGAGGAAGGAGGAGGGGGAGGAGGTGGAGGAGGAGAAGGGAGGAGGAAGGCTAAGGAGGAAGGAAGAGGAGGGCGAGGAGGTATGAGGATGGAGGAGGAGGAGGAAGAGGGAGGAGGAGGGAGGAGGAAGAGAGTGGAGGAGGGAGGAGGAGGGAGGAAGAGATAGGCGGAGAGAGGAGGAGGAGGGAGGAGGAGGAGTAGGGAAGAATAGGAGGGAGGAAGAGGGAGGAGGAGGGATTAAGAGATGGAGGGGGAAAGGGGAGAAGGAGGAATGAGGAGGAGGGAGGAGGAGGAAGAGGGAGGAGGAGGGAGGAGGAAGGAGGAGGGAGGAGGAGGGAGAGGAGGAGGAGGAGGAGGGAGGAAGGTGAAGGAGGAGAGGAGGAGGGAGGAGGGTGAAGGAGGAGGAGGAGAAGGAAGAGGGAGGGAGGAGGAGAAGGAAGAGGGAGGGGGAGGAGGACGGAGAAGGAGGAGGAGGGAGGAGGGAGGAGGAGAACGCAGGTGGGGGAGGAGGAGGAGGGAGGAGGGAGAGGGAGGAGGAGGGAGGAGGTGGAGGGAGAAGGAGGAGGGAGGAAGAGGTAGAAGGAGGAGGGAGAAGGAGGAGGGGGAGGAGGAGGAGGAATGATGAGGAGGGAGGAGGAGGAAGAGGGATGTGGAGGAAGGAGGAGGAGGGAGGAGGTAGAGGAGGAGGTAGAGGGAGGAAAAGGGAGGAGGGAGGAGGAGAGAGGAGGAGGAGGAGGGAGGAGGTGAAAGGAGTAGGAGGGATGAGGAGAAGGGGAGAGGAAGAGGGAGAAGGAAGAGGGAGAAGAAGGAGGGAGGAGGGAGAGGGAGGAGGGGGAGGAGGTAGAGGGAGGAGGAGGGAGGAGGTAGAGGGAGGAGGAGGGAGGAGGCGGAGGGAGGAGGATGGAGGAGAAGGGGAGAGGAAGAGGGAGAAGGAAGAGGGAGAAGGAGGAGGGAGGAAGGAGAGGGAGGAGGGGGAGGAGGTAGAGGGAGGAGGAAGTGGAGGAGGGTGGAGGGAGGAGGTAGAGGCAGGAGGAGGGGAGGAGGTAGAGGCAGGAGGAGAAGAGAGGAGGAGGGAGTTCGCCATTCCTAATTCATACTCGTCTAGGTTCTGTGATTTCGGTCCTTCCATTGATTGTTCTTCCCTTCTACACGACTGTAGATAACTTCCTTACACATAAAAAGATGAATTGTTATTGATATTGCCGTGGTATGGAGGCATATATATCAGCAACAGAGTTGAACGCCTACGCCAGCCGGCACGGCACTTGATGATGATGATGATTGCCGTGTGACGATTCTGTGTAGTCACGTCATTTTCTTCCCTTTCCCTAGCGTTTTGGTTCGGGGATTCTTTCATCATCATCATCATATATTTACGTACGTATTTTGGGAATGGGAGGAGGGAGGAGGAGGAAGAAGAAAAAAAAATACGACAGTTGGCAGCTCTGGAATGAAAGGAAGGCGTGTAGAAAATTTCATCTCAATCGGATGGGCCGTTAGCGAAAAAATAAAGGACATACATATTTACATACATATTTACATACATACACTTTGTTTTATATATATATATATATATATATATAATATATATATATATATATATATATATATATATATATATATATATATATATATATATATATATATATATATATATATATATATATATATATAAACAAAGTGTATGTATGTAAATATATATGTATGTCCTTTATTTTTTCGCTAACGGCCCATCCGATTGAGATGAAATTTTCTACACGACTTCCTTTCATTCCAGAGCTGCCAACTGTCGTATTTTTTTTCCTTCTTCCTCCTCCTTCCTCCTCCCCCTCCCAAAATACGTACGTAAATATATGATGATGTTGATGAAAGAATCCCCGAACCAAAACGCTAGGGAAAGCGAAGAAAATGACGTGACTACACAATACAAGGAAGAAGGAAAAAAAATACGACAGTTGCAGCTCTGGAATGAAAGGAAGGCGTGTAGAAAATTTCATCTCACTCGGATGGGCCGTTAGCGAAAAAATAAAGGACATACATATTTACATACATATTTACATACATACACTTTGTTTTATACATATAGATATATATATATATATATATATATATATATATATATATATATATATATATATATATAAAACAAAGTGTATGTATGTAAATATATATGTATGTCCTTTATTTTTTCGCTAACGGCCCATCCGATTGAGATGAAATTTTCTACACGACTTCCTTTCATTCCAGAGCTGCCAACTGTCGTATTTTTTTTTCCTTCTTCCTCCTCCTTCCTCCTCCCCCTCCCAAAATACGTACGTAAATATATGATGATGATGATGAAAGAATCTCCGAACCAAAACGCTAGGGAAAGCGAAGAAAATGACGTGACTACACAATATCGTCACACGCCAATCATCATCATCATCAAGTGCCGTGCCGGCTGGCGTAGGCATTCATGGCTCTCCATAGATCTCGGTCATTGGTTTTCTGGATCAACTCTGCTGCTGATATTCCTCCATGCCACGGCAATATCAATAACAATTCATCTTTTTATGTGTAAGGAAGTTAACTACAGTCATGTAGAAGGGAAGAACAATCAATGGAAGGACCGAAATCACAGAACCTAGACGAGTATGAATTCGGAATGGCAAACTCCCTCCTCATCATCTCTCCTCCTCCCTCTACCTCCTCCCTCCACCCTCCTCCTCTCTCCTCCTCCTCTTCCTGCTCCCTCTACCTCCTCCCCCTCCTCCTCCCTCCTCCCTCTCCCTCCTCTTTCTCCCTCTTCCTCTCCCTTCCTCCTCCATACTCCTTCCTCCTTCTCCCTCCGCCTCCTCCCTCCTCCTCCCTCCTCTTCAATCTCTCTCCTCCTCCCTCCTCCTCCTCCTGCCTCCTTCTCCCTCATCCTCCTCCCTCATTCTACTGATAGTTGACAGTCAGTCAGGATTTCGGCCAAAATATTCTTGCCATACGGCACTAACAAACATGATAGAAAACTGGCATCAAAATATTAACAACAATACTCTATGTGGATCGGTGTTTATAGACTTTAGGAAAGCATTCGATATGATAGATCATACTATTCTAATTATAAAACTAGAAACAATGAAAGTAAGTTTTAATATAGTGACATTAATAAAATCATTCTTATTAGACAGAAAGCAAGTAGTATCACACAATAAAGTTTTATCTCAAGCCATTACCATTAATACTGGAGTACCTCAGGGGTCTATTCTTGGCCCTCTATTATTTGCCATTTATATTAATGATCTTCCATTAAATCTGTCGTCGTCCTGCGATCTATTTGCTGATGACTGCACAGTATATACAAACGCTGTTGATCGTAATGTGCTAGAATTAGTGTAGTTAACTTGAGTCATGCAAACCGCATGCAAATTAACATTACTAAAACAAAGTCTATGTTAATAGGAACCAGGCAAAGACTTCACACTCTAAACTCGCAGAGAACTCTTCAGCTGCACATTGGCAGCACGCCTGTAGAAAGTGTCACCGAGCACAAGACACTGGGTGTTATCATAGATCAAAATCTAACTTTTAACTCACATGTTCATGCTCTAGTTAAACAAATAGCCAAAAAAGTATACCAACTTGCCAAAATAAAAAATTTCCTTGACGAAAACACAAGAAAGATATTCTATATTTCTCATATACAAACACATATTGATTACTGCTCCACAGTCTGGGATGGATGCGCCAAATCAATAACAAAACGCCTATATTCACTCCAGAAAAGGGCAGTGCGTTTAATTAATGGTGAAAAGCTTACCGACAATTCTAACCTATATAAACGTCTCCGGTTACTGCCACTCCACAAGCGCCTGCTTTTTAATAAGACCAAACTAATTCACAAAATCCTATTTCAAAATGCTCCAAGCTACCTTTGGCCATTGTTTAAATATAACGCTAGACATAGCGAACGACTAAATATACTTCATGTCCCTAAACCTAGGATAGACTTATATAAAACAAGCTTAGCATACTCTGCCGCTCAGTTGTGGAACAATCTTCCACAAGAAATCAAAGACACCACCAATCATGATACATACATTCGCAACCTGTTTGAACACTACCTTAGTACAGACTACATGCCCCCATAACAAACAACACAAAAAAGACAATAATGGTAACTGATCTCAAACGACAACTAGCCAAAAAACATTCCCTTATGTATGGCACGTTACACCCTCCTTAGGTATTTATAATGCCCATGTTAAACACTGCCTCAGTGAGTCATTTGTTATTGATTATTTTTCATGCGTTTTAATGTTCTTTTGTTGTCAAAAGTTGCTTCATAAGTGATGTTGAATGAAAGAATGTATGAGAGGAAATAGAGAAGAAGGGCAGAATGTCAGACGGGAATGCGTGCCCAATTCTTAACCCTTTGAAAATAAAGACTTATTATTATTATTATTATTATTATTATTATTATTATTATTATTATTATTATTATATTATTATATATCTTCTCCTTCTCCCTCTTCCTCCTCCATCCTACTCCCTCCTCCTCCTTTCTCCTCCTCCCTTCTCCTCCTCCCTCTACCTCCTCCTCCTCCCTCTACCTCCTCCTCCTCCCTTCTCCCCTCCCTCTTCCTCCCTCCCTTTTCTTCCTCCTCCTCCTCCCTCTACCTCCTCCTCCCTCTACCTCCTTCCTCCACTCTCCTACTCCTCCCTCCTCCTCCTCTTCCACCTCCTTTTCTTCCTCCGTGCTCATTCTCCCTCCTCCTCCCCTCCTTCCTCTCCCTCCTCCCTCCCTCCTCCTTCCTTCTTTCCTCCTCCGCTCATCCCTCCTCCTCTCCCCTCCTCCTCTCCCCCTCTCCTCCTTCTTCTCCTCCCTCCTCTCCCCTTCTTTCCTAATCTGCCCTCCCTCCTCCTACCCTCTTCCTCTTTCCCTCCCCCTCCTCCCTCTCCCTCCTCCATCCTCCCTCTTCCTCCGCCTCCCTCTTTCCTCTCCCTTCCTCCTCCCTCTTCCTCCCCCTCCTCCCTCTCCCTCCTCTTCTTCCTCCATCCTCCTCCTCCCTCTTCCTCCTCCTCCCCCCTCTTCCTCCTCCTTCCTTCTCCTCCCTCCTCCTCCCTCTTCCTCCTCCTACCTCCTCCCTTCTCCTCCTCTCTCCTCCTCCCTCCTCCCTTTTCCTCCCTCCTCCTCCCTCTACCTCCTCCCTCCTCCTCTCCCCTCCTCCTCCTACCCTCTTCCTCTTCCCCTCTTCCTCCTCCCTCCCCCTCCTCCCTCTCCCTCCTCTTCCTCCTCCATCCACCTCCTCTCTCTTCCTCTTCCTCCTCCCTCTACTCCTCCTCCCTCCTCTTCCCTTTTCCTCCTACCTCCTCCCTCCTCCTCCTCCTCTCTCCTCCCTAATCCTCCCTCCTTCTCCTCACTCTACCTCCTGCCTCCTCCTGCCTCCTCCACATACCTCCTCCTCCCTCTTCCTCCTCCTCCCTCCTCATCATTCCTCCTCCTCCTCCCCCTCCTTCTCCTCCCTCCTCCTCCACCCTCCTCCTTCTACCTCTTCCTCCCACCTCCTTCTCCCTTCACCTTCTCCTCTCTCTCCCTCCTCCCTCCTCCTCCTGCGTTCTCCACCTCCTTCTCCCTCTTCCTCCTCCCTCTTCCTCCTCCCTCCTCCTCCCATCCTCCCTCTCCCTCCTCCTCCTTCTCCCTCCTCCTTCTCCCTCCTCCTCTCTCCTCCTCCTCCTTCCTCCTCCTCCCTCCTCCTCCCTCTTCTTCCTCCTCCCTCCTCCTCCCTTCTCCTCCTTATCCTCTTTCCCACTCCTCCTCCTAATCCCTCCTATTCCTCCCTATTCCTCCGCCTCCCTCCTCCTCCCTCCTCCTTCTCTCTCCGCCTATATCTTTCTCCCTCCTCCGTCCTCCTCCCTCTTCATCCTCCTCCTACTTCCTCCCTCCTCTTCCTCTCTCCTCCTCCCTTTTCCTCCCTCCTCCTCCTCCCTTCTCCTCCCTCCTCCTTCTTCTTCCACATAACTCCTCCTCCCTCCTCATCATTCCTCCTCTCCCTCCTCCTCATCCCCCTCCTTCTCCTCCCTCCTCCCTCCTCCTTCTCCCTCCTCCTTCTACCTCTTCCTCCCTCCTCCTTCTCCCTCCACCCCTTCCCTCCTTCTCTCTCCTCCTCCTTCCTCCTCCTCCCTCCTCCTCCTCCTCCCTCTCACTCTTCCTCCTTCTCCTCCTCCTGCGTGTTCCTCCTCCTCCTGCGTTCTCCTCCTCCCTCCTCCTCCTTCTCCCTCTTCCTCCTCCCTTTTCCTCCTCCGTCTTCCTCCTCCTTCCTCTTTCTCCTCCTCCCTTCTCCTCCCTCCTTCTCCTCTTTCCCCCTCCTCCTCCTAATCTCTCCTCCTCCCTCCTCCTCTCTCCTACTCCTCCCTACTCCTCCTCCCTCCTCCTCCTCTCTCCGCCTATCTCTTCCTCCCTCCTCCTCCTCCCTCCTGCACCCTCTTCCTCCTCCCTCCTCCTACTCCTCCTTTTTCTTCTTCTTCTGCTGCTGCTGCCGTCGCTCCATTTACCCAAGTTAATTGTTGGGGGAATATGTAAAGATCTTTCAAGTGCTCTTTCTAATGCTTTTTGTAAGTTGGTCTTCGTTTATCTAAGGTTGTTCTAACCGCAACCAATAAATGATTAACTGACAGACAGACAGACAGACAGACAGACAGACAGACAGACAGACAGACAGACAGACAGACAGACAGACAGACAGACAGACAGACATATAGTCGGGAACGGGAACTTATATGAATTAAATGAGATGCTCCCCATCAGGGGCTGGGCGAAGCCGGGCCGGGTCAGACAGACAGACAGACAGACAGATAGACAGACAGACAGACAGATAGTCGGGAACGGGAACGGGAGCTTATATGACTACTTATATGAATTCAATGAGATGCTCCACATCAGGAGCTAGGCGATGCCGGGCAGGGTCAGACAGACTGACAGACAGACAGACAGACAGACAGACAGACAGACAGACAGACAGACAGACAGACAGTCGGGAACGGGAGCTTATATGACTACTTATATGAATTAAATGAGATGCTCCCCACCAGGGACTGGGCGAAGCCGGGCCGGGTCTGCTAGTATATATATATATTCGAACGTGCTGCCGTTATAAACTACCTGAACTGCTTGAACTTAAGTATTTTAAATGCCAACATGATAATATACTATCAGTCACTTTCTGTAGCATATTAGTGTAGTTTAATTTAGGTTAGTTTAGTCGATGGATAAACATCACGGCACACGAGTGTAACCCATAAGTGCTCCGTTCTACTCCTTACTCAACCTAACTCCGGAGAATCTCAGCTCAGTGCGCGAACTCCGTAGCACAGGCTACCCACAATACTTTGGGTAGATTATTATCTACAAATATTTGCCCAGATAGCGCCGTTAGGCTACTCTTTTTTACATTTCCATTTGCCAAGGGATATTTTACATGCTCAACAATACACATGGGCGTCAGATCTGACTACCCAGAGACCAGGGGAAATGTCGTTACTAGAAGTCCACGTGAAAAAAATCCCGTCCTCACCGAGGCTTGAACCCGGGACCTCCAGCACTAAAGACGAACACTATACTTCGATTATATATATAATACCACATGTAAACGTTTATAAATTAAATTGTAATACTTACTCTCAACGGGGCTACCACACTAACACATTTCTCAAACGCAATCATCGCCGTGATGCTACTGCTCACTCGGGTGAAGGCAAAATGTGGCATTCCTGACACGAGGTACATAACATCCATACTCTCGAATGGCAAATCTGCATCCACAACAACTGGGGTTGCAAGGATACATTGCAACACCATAGTTATGAGGCTGCACAAATCAGAGATGGATAAACCTGGATAGAAACAACTAATCTTTGTCAACACATACGCGGAAAATATAACCCAATGGTTCATTGTGCATTGTTTTATATGTGTGACAGGTAAATATGGTAATACAAGATAGTCCATTTCTTCTGTATTGAAGACTGATACTTTGTAATGCAATGTTACATACATGAAGGAGGTGGATATGTGGTTGGTGAGATTGTTGAGAATATGTTGGAAAGACAAGAAAACAACTAGAGGAAATGAGGTATACACGTGTTGCACGATAACTCATCAAAATCATCAGGAAAGGAAACATGCAATGGCTCGCGAGATATCAAGTGGTGGGATAGTAGAATTAGCCGTGCGAGTGATAATACTGCACAAGACAGGCAGAAAAAGACATATCCAGATAAGTGTGAGAAGGTTACAGCACTAGGCAACAAATAATAATATGCAGCAGTATCAAAAACAATGTGCACGGAATGACAAAACCGTAACGGTTCCTCGCCATACATATGCAACATTTAAATAGATTCCAATCCGACGTGGGTAAAGCCCAAGGTTCGATCAGCGTTGCCAGTAGTGGGCTGTGCTCAATCGCTAAACCTCACATTCCGAGGAACACAATAAATCAACGTGATCATTGCCCGCTGGACTTTAGGCGCCTGATGTGCTTTACCAAATGGAGAAGACATGATCATTCGGGGATAAAAATCAATTGACGGATGTCGGTTTCGGCAATAAGGCAAAACTTTGAGGTATAGCCTACAATGGGTGACGTTGTGACAGTCTAGTGTGATAATTTGGTTGTGTCTAGCGTGATCTGCGTGGTCAACTGGTTACACATTCGTCAGTGATCCGTAGGTCGAACCCGGGTCATGTCAAGGATATGCACTGCTGACGAGCTCAAACGAGACCAAAACTCGGGTGTAGTGCTTCTAATCCGACTTTGACAATTCCCACGGTTCGTACTGGAATACTATCAGCGTTGCCAGTAGTGGGTTGCGCTCAATCGTCAAATCTCAAATCCTGAAACAACCAAACAAAGCAATGTGATCATTGATCGCTTGTGTTTAGGCGCCTGGTGTGCCTTATCAGATCGAGAAGAACTGATCATTAGGTGCCACAACGATTGACGAATGTGAGTCGCAGCGTTCAGGAAAAACTTTGAGCTATACCCTACAATGAGTGACGATGTTACATTCTAGTGTAATAATTTGGTTTCGTCTAGCGTGAACTGGGCGGTCAAGTGGTTACTTGCTCGCTCACACACCAGTGATCCAGAGTTCGATCCCTGGTCCAGTCAATGATATGCTTTTCTGACGAGCTCAACCGAGTGCAAAAGTCGAAACTAGTGTTCTTATCCGACGTGGACAAGGCCGTCGGTTCATACCGGAATACGATCAGCGTTGCCAGTAATGGATTGTATTCAATCTTGAAACCTCTAATCCCGAAACAATCAAACAATTCAATTTTAACTAGTAGTATTAATCAATTGTACAACACTAATAATCACGTTAATTTAAACACATAAGCACATAAACTATCTTGCCCGATTTATAAAGCCAGCAAAGAACCATACTACTAATCGTTGCAACTACCATCTGATGTTATCGTAGTCTTCCCCCCTCAATTTTGAGATTCGTCCAGAACCCCTGCCGATCCCCCGCCATATCCGTGTTCTCAGTCTGGTCAGCACCTTTCTCCACCTGGTCCCACAGGCGCCAGTCACATCTTCCTTGCCCATAGATGATCTACAATAGAGAGGTGCATTCTCCAGCCAGAATATAAGCCGGATCATGCCCCCGCACTCACTCTTGATCTGCGCAGAAAATCCGTACAATTTTCACAATCTGTGACTTCTCAAGCGAGGCAAGCCATTATACACGAAACATTTCTGTCTCTACCTTACTAAGCGTACCCCGTGAGACCGTAATAAATACAATTGGTGTTGCAATGGTCTCCTCTTACCAACGGAATGGCGCTGTGACTGCTTCCACCTCTTTTCTCATGCTGGAGGTTGTTGCCTCATATTCAAGACTCTCCTTTTTTTTTTTTCAAGCACCGTCCATTAGCCTTCGCAATAAAACCCCTGCCACTATGTCTGTTTATCACCATTGACTCATTGGTGTAGATCATTATGTCAGTTTGATGAGTATTGCACTGGATAAGTGGTTGCATCTCAATTTATGTGCGGCCCACTACCCATTCTCTACACTCACGACATAGAGTTTCTATTTGTATTACCTTGTTCCAGGCCGGCATGTCTTCTGGTACATTTAACCACTCTTTTTTTCCCGTTTAATGTTCTCTATTTCAAAAATTTGAATGAGAGACATTTCTGGCTTTGCTATCCAAGACCTGCATGTTCTCAGCATGTGACCCTTGACCATGGCTCATGCAGGGAAACATCCCTGTCTGCAGAGATTCTCAGGTACCATTCGGCTTGAAGGACCCTGCGCCTGTCCGCAATTGTTGGTAGTTCAAGAATATATCCCATGCATATAATTGGTGTATCCTGTGTGCACTCTAGGATCACCCGAATGGCCGCATATTATATTCGATCGAACCTTTCAAGCTGACGGAAATTGGACTCTATTATAATAACGTGCTGTACGCGTAATCTACGTCTCCTTTTTCATTGTTATTCAATGAATCTATTAACAACGTTATAATTGTTTGATATGCTGTTAAATCATAACATATTCCAGTCCACACGCACTGTTTTATCATATAAAAACCTATGTAAGTGTTATATAAACACTCTTCATATGTCGTCGACAAAGAATGAAAGAATATAAAACTCATACATTGTTGGGTATACGCTGAAAAGGGTTCATAAACACGCAGTGTCTTGGACACTGTTATGCGTTGGCCACAGTAAACGTAGTATTGCCTGTGACAAAACTGTGATACAACACACGATTTCTGGAGATTGAAGCAAGGGTCGACAGCCACGAAGACAAACATAGGGCATAAAAGAAATTGGGGACATAAAGGCGCATGCAGCAGAGGATCTGTCAATGTTTAGAAAATCCTGTCGACTGGCCTTAATGACGTTCTGCAAATGAAGGGCTACATCATAATAATCATGAAGATGAAACGGCATTACCGACTGGGAAAACGCTTTGGGGTGAAATTTCAAAGACAATGAGTCCAAACGTAGATGTCATAGAAGCTGAAAGACATCACTAAGAGAAGGGATAATATCATTATGTCAGTATACTTTCAGATAGAGGACATAGACAGTTAGCGATCTTTGAACTCGACCGGTGTCTACAATCATGCTACAACTGCCAGTAGCTGCTACTACGATTGGGAGCACTGGATTGGATGTAGCGTGAGGATTATATTGCCTGTTATCAATATCCCCGGCCAGCAAGCAAGCTCACCTGGACCTTCTAAGTTACTTATAATTTACGCTCCCTAGTCAAAGATCAATATTCACCTTTTTAAACCAGTTGACCGGTAACTGGAATGAACCCACTACAACGCGATCAGTCGGAAGCCGGATCACATTAATTTGTTGACAAACGTGTCTTAAAATGAATATCAAACGTAGTGAACAATCATGTATATGATTTATGTTTCTTACCTAGCAAAGTGATGTTGATTGTGTCTTTGAAACCTTGTTTCTTAAAACACATAATATTGAGAATGTTTGTTACGATACCAAAAATATTTATTAACTGGCATAGCCCAGTTAACAAGATGTAAGCACAAACATGTACTACTGCCTCATTTATCACTAAATTTGTTGGAGATTCGTCTTGATTCGATAAGCTATCTGACTGAAACATCGTTTGATTCAAATAGTGTACATGTGTACACTACACATACATATGTGTATATTTATTAGTCGTGATGATAAACCCGTTCTCGTATTTGAATAGATATTACTACTGTCTTGAGTGTAAGTTGCTATTTAGCTTCACTGTATAATTCAATAAATTTAAGTTTTAACATCGTAATACAGTTTGAAACGAAGTCATTATGCATGTAAAATTTCAAATTTTCAACTTAAAATGATACACATTTAGCTTTGTAATAAATTGTGTTTCTATTTACGTGCAAACTGAATGACATGCAAATGCAATGTGTTCATTAAACATAACGTGTATGTATATAAATAGAAACATAAGATAATAATAAACTATAGCGTATGGAGTATTGCATTTTGCTTTCGAACTAATCATATGACGACAGGTATGTTCTAGAAACCCATAACATTTAATAAATGATATTGTGCTGAGACTAGTGCACCGTGATAATATAATAACAGGACCACAGTCAATACATCTGTATTTTCGGCCTGTCACGAAATTCAAGCTAGTCTCCGGCCAGTCAACTAAACCCCAAAATTAACGACCCCTCTGTGGCTCCAACCCCCAGGGACCACACTAAGACCTGGTGTACATAATTAAATGGGATGTAAAGAGACACTTACACAATATATACTCAAACACAAGCACGGGTTTATCATCACAAATAAAATATGTAATAATATTAACCAAACGTTTCAGTCAGATAGCTTGCCGAATCAAGAGGAATCTCTACCAGCTGTAGTAATAAATGAGGCAGAAGTTCACATATGTGCTTACTTCTTATTAACTCTGGTATGTCAGTTAATAAACATTTGTGGTATATGTAACAAGCATTTTCAACATTATGTGTTTTGTAAAACAAGGTTTCAAAGACACAATCAATATCACTTTGCTAGGTAGGAACCATAAATAATGTGAATGATTGTTTACTATATTTGATATTCACTTTAAGACACGTTTTTCAACCAGTTAACTTGCTCCATCTTCACAGTGACTGAATGTGGGTTATTCCAATCACCAGCCAATTTAAATGTTGACTCCTCATCCTTGACCCATTCATTCGTTCATTAGCATGTACTTTGCAGAACCTCGCTCCTATAACAACATTCCGTCAAATCTATCGATCACAGTCAAGGTGCCCCGCGTCCGATACACTCATCTGGAGATCATCCATCACATCCTGCACTCATCTTCTCTATGACTTTCCTCTTATTCTTTTCCCAGGCACACCCCCCTGAATTATTGTTCTCTCAAAACTTTCGGGATGTTTAAAGTGACCAAAATATTTCAGTTGTCTTTGTGTTATCGTCTTTTATAGCCAACCTTGATTTCAATATTAAAATCTCGAAGTATGGGGGTATTTGTTCTTTTCTTTGCCCAAGGTATTCTTACTACCCGTCTAAAACATTTATATGCAAAGACATTTATTCGCTGTTCGGCTTGTTTAGTAGTGTTCCTTGACTAGAGGACGTAAATTACAAGTACCTTGAAAGTTGGGGTGAGACTGCTGCTGGACGAGGATATTGATAACAGAGAAAGCTCACCCTCGCGCTAAATTTAGTGCAGTGTTCCCAATCACGTAGCAACTTCTAGAAGTGTAGCATCCATGTAGACGTCGCTCGATTTCAAAGATCGCAAACTTTCTATGCCCTCGCTCTGAAAGTATAATGACAGACTGCTATTATTCCCTTTATTTATTTATTTATTTATTTATGTTTTGTGTGTGTGATATCTTCTAGCTTCTATTGACATCTACGTTTGGACTCATTGTTTTTGAATGCCACTCCATAGATTTTTCTAAAGTCGGTTATGCCGTTTCACTGTCATGATTAGTATGATGGTGCCGTTCATTTGCATAACGTCGCTTTCATCAAGTCCAGTGGAAAAGGCTGCCAGGCAGTGTGCAAACGACTATTGGATCAAGTTATTGAAACTACATTTAAAATGCAAGTGATAAGGGAAACATCAGAAGCATGTATGACGCGATTAAGAAGTCATGTGGCTCAATAATTCGAAGACGTGCACCACGGAAACCTTGACTAAACTAACGGATGATGCAATCAACGCCATAGAGGCCCTACCAGCCCTTGACCACCTGGATACACCTCCCATCATAACACAAATTAAGTGTGCTATTAATAAACGTATATCTGGCGTGGCCGTGGTTATCAGGAGTGGGCAACACATACTCACTCTACAGATCAACCATCTAATAAAGCCATGCTGCGAGAAGGACACGTCCCACAGGATTTCAAAGATTCAAGCATCATTACACTATACAAGAACGAGGGGGATCGGAGTGACCGTAACAACTATAGGAGTATCACACATCTGTGTATCTTTTGGAAAATATTTGTCAGAATTATTCGGCTTTGATTGCTGCAAAAGGAAAAAAAAAACATTCCGTGAACAGAACCAACCACTGTTTACTGCCTTCATTGATCTCACAAACGAATTTGATTTGGGTACTCGTTAGGGTCTGTTCAAGGCACTAAAGAGGATCGGCTGCCCTCTTCTGTCCATTGTAGAATCGTTCTACACAGGCATGGCGGGTATGATCAAATATAATGGTGCAGCTTCTGACGAGTTTCAAATAATGAGTGACGTTAAGCAAGGTTGTGTACTAGTTCCCACCCTCTTTGGAATATATTTTTCACGTCTGCTGGATCATGCCGTTCTTGATCAGTATAACAGTATATACATTCACTCAGGCTCAGATTAAGGCCACTATAAATGTGGCAAAAGCCCTTGTACAACCACTCCATCTTGCCGATATTAAAGTAGTTCTATTAATGTAAGTAGTTATAGTATAATTTAATTTATTGTGTACGCCAAAATAAGTTGTTTGACTGAGTTTGGCTGAATTTGGCTCAGTTAGGCTGGGTTTGGTTCAAGCATGCAACCTGGCACCTTGCTACGGCAATTCCGGTCAAGGACTTACCAAGCGGATTCTATCCTAGTCCAAGCCTTATTTTCTCATGCCTCCCGGTTGCGATAGGATGTGTGGTCTCTGTATTAAACTGTCCACGTGTAAGACGTTTTCTAAAGCAGCATGTGCAAGTATAAAGGGGCACAATTATCGCCACATGTTATTAATTTATTCAGACCCCGACCATCGTTTTGAGAATGGCAAGGTCGGAAACTTGATACAAAACCAATATTATAATGTGTATATGTTAATTCTGAAAATAATGTTTGGTAAAGAAATATTCCAACATAGAAAGCGTGAAGCTGCAATTTAGTCGCTTGCCAGAAAGGAGATAGAGGAGAGTGACAGAAGCGAACTAAGTAAAACGCGTATTTTAATACAATATTCAGGAGGAATGAATTCATTCAAAATATTCAGGCCACATTGTGTATCGGAAAATGGAACTTCGACTTATAATTATTGGCATGTAGGAATGGATAACAAACCACGCTGGCTAACGTATCCAGGGAAAGGGATATTAAATAAATATATAATGGTAATGATTATAATAATTCATAGCTTTATAATACTAATTTTCCACAGGAACGAAATGTATGTTTATTATAGGTAATAAATATGTTAATACAAGTGTAATTACTTTATAAATTAAGATTTAGCGACGCCACGTGGGACACCAATGTCACCCACGTTCGACGCTAGTTCTAGTAACAACTGCTGTGCTATTCCTAGTCTTGATGGTTGAGTAGTCACGACTATTTCATGGAAGCGTCATCATGCTTGTATATTTATGTATATTATCAGGAAATTTAAATACGGCAGTCTGGAGTAACATCATGTCACAGCCAAGCTGTATTCTATTGTGTGTGTGTTTAGAAGATTAAAGAGCACCAGTCTTGCCCGATTAGAAATAGAATCAAGTTCTGTTTATGTGACCTATTCACTCTATAAAGCTAGCTATTTGGGATCTGTCATAGTTATTATATAGAATATTTTGATATGAAAGATAGGTCGGCATCATCCACATAGAAGGATGAACGATTTACATACAGACCCACAATTCACCAGATGTGTTTGCTTTCTGTTTGAATCTCTTTGCAGAATTGGTGTGGTATATCACCCACAAGCTACATGCCATGCTTCAACGTCAACATTTTAGACGAACAAATATTTAAAAAATATATGATAATAAAATTGTGGCTTACTTACTAGTAATTATACAGCGAGGACAACAGCCAAGGGCAGATTATCATCTCAAGGGTGCCAAATAAGCTAACCAGACAAGTTTTCAAAATTTATTAGAAAATTAGAGGGAACGCTAATCAGCCCTCCAACACCCAACAACAGTCAGCGGAGTAGAGCAGTGGTCAGTTGACAGAGAGAAGTGTAAGAGTGACCTCTTGACAGCATAGAGGAAACTCGTGGAGTGCTGGATCGAAAGCTGCGTGGATAGCAAACCTACTGACACAACCCATTTCACCTTCACCGTAGTCACTGATCTAGAATCTTCATGATTCCAATGACACAATACAGCATTTATGCTGCATACTATTTTACTACAGTTTAATCAACAGTAGCTGTTTTTATAGACATAAAATATAACATATTGGCATTCTATTTGCATTCTAGCTTAACATAAACAATTAGATAACTAGTATAGTGTGACAGAGTGAACGTTGTCTTAAAGTTGTCTTCCTATCGACCTGTTGTACTAAGGAAGACAGGGATTCCTTTTGTGCAGGTACCGTGTAGCGGGACATAATTAAGACTGCTCCGTTTTCAAAGTTGCGGCTGTTTGCTTTATCTTTCCCAATCCTGCACCATTGATTTCCACTGGCACCGGTATCTTCATACCTCTTGGAACTTACCGAGCAGACTTTATCTTCTCAACTTTCCAAGGGGGGTCTTTTTGTGATTCTATTTTATGTGTGGGGGTTCTCTTTACCGTAAGTGACCGCAGTACTGATTGGGGGACCATCCAGAATATAACTTTTGCCACAATCCTGAAGATTGGCTGATCGCTGTGGAATAGTTTTCGAACACAACCTTATAACCTAAACGTCGATAAATATGTTGTATGTTTGTAAATAAATTGTGAAATTGTGAATATGTTTTTCCATACAAATACCAATTATTTGTATATGAGTAAGGGATAAGTGTTAGGTTATAATATATTAAAATATAAAACAAAATTTAATAATATAATCAGAATAAAACTACAAATAAGAAGCACTTGAAACTATACGTATAAAATTCAACCATTAAAGGGTAGCCACTAAATCTTCAAGAATAAACATGTAGTGGCGGTAACAGAAGGGCAAGCTTGTTTGTGGTTGCTGTAATGATTAATTAATTAAGTATTTAAGAGTAATTACAAGTTGTGTATAATATATGTTTCTATTTTAGAATAATTAATTATACTATTACTTATAGATACTGTGTGAATTAGTTTGAATGTTTTCAGATTTAGGGATATCGTCTTAGTTATATACCATCATGTTTTACGACATACAACCAACTGCAAAGGATTTGACGGAGAAAGAGACTTTGATTGGATATACAGATGATAAGTTGAGGAAATACTTCAAAGAGGCTGAACGAGTGTGGAGAACAGAGCAAAATAGAATAATCAAGAAGAGAGAGAAAGATGGCTGGAATGAAAGATTAAGGATGGTCGAAATAGAATTCAGAAAGAAGATGAGACTGGCTGAACTGGAAAAGGAGATAAAACTAGCCGACGTGAGGGAGAGGAGGCAATACAAGCTAGATTTAGAACACTGAAACCACAAAGCCAAGAAACCTTTAGATTCAGTAGTGTGAGGTTGCCAGTCTACAGCATAGACACTCCTTTAGTGCATACTGTTTTTATTGGCTCAATGATAATTCCACTGCTTCCATTTGATGATAAGACGGAGCAAATGTGTTCATATATTGATAAATTCGTTTTGATGGCCGACGCATAGTCTACCCACAGACATGTGGAATTTAAATATTTCACAAGGACTCCGAGGAGCCGCCTACAACGTCTTTGCAAAACTACCCCCAAGACACGAACAGCACATCGAATCTTTTTAAAAATGCTATATTTGAGAGTTATGAATTGACGAACATCCCTTGAAACAAGTAAAGTTTTTCAAGTACATAGGAAGTATAATATCATCAAATGGCAAATCAAAAGACGAGATCGAAAGTAGATGCAATAAGGCAAACCAAATCATTGGACAAATGGTACCAATATAAAGGAACAAACATGTATCAATAACTACAAAGAAAGCACTTTACAACACAATCTTCCTACCAACTCTATGCTACCAATGATAAATCTGGAAAATGACAGAAAAAGAGAAAAGAAAAATTACAACAGAAATGAGATTCCTGAGAAGAATACTCAATGTATCAAGAAGAGATAAGATCAGAAATTTAAAAAATTAGGACTAAAGTGGGGGTTATAGCTGCACTAGATTTTATTAGAAGGCAGCAAGTCAAATGGTTTGGCCATACATGTAGACTACCAACTAACAGTATGCCACAACAAGCAATGATGTACAGGCCAAAGTGTAGCAGAGGAAGTGGCTGAACGAACAAGTAAACGATGGACGCATGGAATAACATTCCTTGGGAATATCGATACACGAGGCCATAAGCGGGCACTCTCCCGCTGTTTATACTTCACCTCGACACCGCAAAGTACAAGAGGAACATGATGAGATGATGAGAGATACGTTGACTTCATCTGCCTATCGGCTCAAGTTCGATACTAAGCGCTCTCAGGGTGAGTGGTACGCGCAGTTCACATCCTGCCTACATACGGATTTATCAAAAGAGGTCGGACTGGGTGATTACGAGGCGACCGATGAGGGGCTAGAGGGAATAATTGTGGCAGTGCAATTAAAATAAACTTTACCTAAAGCTATGAATACTTTTATCACAGAAAGCGGTGGTGCTCTGCTAACAGAGGTGATCTCTCTAGCCGAACGTTGTCTGACGGATCACGGTGATGAGTGTACCACACAAGCTGACTTATATACTCATTCCACTTATTCATTAAAGCCCTTTCTTCCTATGACATCTTTCCTGATGTTAAAGCCAAACACCACGTATTTATTCTTAATTTTCTTTCTCAGAGCTCACTGATTTGTCTGTGCATATTTTTTGTATCTTTAAAATAATTTAATTCAATGTTCTTGCGATGTCGGTCTCCGTGGCGAGAGGTTACTGACGCGATTCGTAATCCCCTATACCCGGGCTCGAAACACTGTCGTGCTGTTTTATTTTTCGAAAAAGGTATAGGTGCCGGCCGTTCAGAAAGCAATGACAAACTACTGAACGTAAAACTTGCCCAGGAATCACGAACAGCTAAGATGCTGGGGCTGACTGCTGCGTCCTGTGAAGTACATGCAACTAACTTTTGTTTTCTTGCACTGCTTGTTTAACCAACATTCTTTTGCCTTCACACATGTACCTCTTATTTCCTTATTTTCTTTATCATTCTCTTGTTTCTCATTTGTATTGTGTTTTCTTTTGTCCATCAACTCTATGATTTCTTCAGTCATCCATTTTGTCTTAACGTGTTGACTTCTTTACGGCAATATTTTAATTAGAATACACAAAAAATAATGGTCCCTTTGGAAAGGCCTTGAATGTTACTGAGCATAAGATGCGCATTACGTATAATTGCAGAACAATGAGCTCTCGAGTATGATTTAATTTATATCACGCAGGCTGCGTTTAATTCCAATAACATGGCCGCGTCGACCAGGAAGGAGATTCGAGACAGCGAAATGAATAAACTCTACTTGCTGACCTGGTCGTCATGAGTATTAATTTGCATCAAGGCAGATGTCTAAACTTGACTCGAATCCGAAATTGACCCAGGCTATAATGTTTATCAGGGCAAGCCTTGGAAAAATGAAGGCGGCCGGTGGGATATTCACATGATTACTCTTCGAGCGAGGAGCGGCTGGCCGACTGGCTAGACCGCCGGACTCTCCTTCGGGAGACCCGGGTTCCATCCCTCGGTAAGGTGTGGGGGGGGGGGGGGGGGGGGTTTCTGTCGGGGGCAAAAAGAAAATCCTAACCTGCACAGTTCGCGGCGACTGCACTAGCCAGGCGGCCTTAATTCCTCAGGCTCAAAGACCCCTCTGCCATACACCACATGGTACTATATTGGCATTAAATGAGATGTTTGACTCTTCGAGAGCCCATTCATGGATTCGTATTGTATTTACTCGGTATTCTGAGATACTAGGTCAGATTAATAATTTTGAAAAAAAGGATACAATTTGTCGCGGTATAATTCCCACACCTGGCCAACAGGCGTTCGGCAAGCGCATTTTAAATAAAATAAAGTTTAGATGCATATCGTTTACACGGTATCGCAGTCAACACCAGCATTTTTGGACTGTTTGTGATTTCTTGGCAATTTTACGTTCAGTAGTTTCTGAACGACCAGCGCATACTATTTAATGACAATCAACGCAAGGCTGTATGTTGTCAAATAGCCCACAGCTGTGATTAGAACGTTGTATGCGGGATTACGAACTGAGTCCGAATTATAGCATAAACATTTTTAAACACGCCTGAAGTTCCGATTATAAATGTCGTGTGTTATTATCAGTTGTCTTCCTTTGTGTCATTGTTTAGAGCTGCTAGAATGCGATATCTTCGTGTCTTATTCAATATATTATAATATATATGGACACTGAAGACAAATGGCTAAGGAAATATTGACATGTCTCTGAAAGGAAAAATAATATCGAAGTATTAACCTGCGTGGAATAGAACGGCGACGGAATGCATTATTTCTTATAGAAAAGGCAGGGGCCAACATGCTCGAAATTGGACACACTACATTAGATAGACGTATACTATACTGAAGGATGCTAAAAAACACCACATGTATAATCCAGAAACAGAGTGTGAAATGTAAATGTAAGTGTTTACACGGCTATGTATGTGGGATCTTTATTCATAGTCCTATGAATCCACTCTGTTCATTAATTTGTACATTTTATTATTGTGTAATTAATTACATTCTGTGCAGGCAAGGTAGATAACCAAAAATTACAACCATTAACATAAATGCATTCTCATTATCTTCATTAGGTGGAATTGTCAAATCTGACTCCACATGGAAGGCACAAGTCTCTGAAAAAAGTCCGGGGCATCAACTCCCATTCACATGTAAGAGCAACTTCGAGCGGTTGCAGATTAGCATCAGAACGTTGCCTATAGGCTGTATGTCCCGCCCACAAATGTTCTATAGGGGACATATCTGGTGATAAAGCAGGCCAATCAATCGCCGCAATGTTCTTTTGCTATAGATATTGCTTCGTAATGCATGCGGAATGCGTTATCCTGTTAGAGAAGCTGCAAGTCTGGATAATATGTGAACGCAGGAGCAACCAATGCGCCCAGCGCTTCGTCTCGATATGTTACATCATTGACATTTACACGCAAGACGTAACGAACGAACGAACGAACGAACGAACAAACAGACATTATTTTAAAAGGGAATCAACTTGGGCACGCAGGCCCGTCTTACATTCGGGCCTTCCAATCACTCATCTTTCTTTCGTCAACAGTGCATAGGAAACAACATTGTCACATGAATTTTGTAAACATAAACAATGCATATTACTATGTTATGTGACACATCCACCACCCACCCACACATCCCCCATTCACTCCAACTCCTCCACCCAACCACACACATAACCCACACACACATACATTCCCCCACCCATCCACCACATCCCTACACCTACACATCTCCCCACCCACACACACCTCTCACCCACCACACATCCCATCCACCCACACCCCAAGCACACATACATTCCCCAACCCACACATCCCCCACCCACACACATCCACCCACCTACACACATCTCCCCACCCACTCACATATCCTCTACCCGTCCCATTACCCACCAGCAATCACTCTCCCACATATCCTCCTTCACCCACACACCTCCAACCACCAAGCCAAACACACATTCCTCAGCCACACATCCCCCACGCACACACACATCTCCCCGTCAACTCACATATCCCGCACCTACCCACACACAAATTCCGAACCCACCCACATAATCTCCCATCTCCCCCAGCCCACTCACAGATCCCGAGCCCACCCCTACAAACATCCCCCACCATCTCCTAACCTACACACACTCACCCACCCTCATATCCTCTACCCACCCACACATCCTCTACCCACCCATCCCCCAACCAAACATCCCTTAACCACACACCCTTACTCATATACAATCACCCACCCACACATCCTCTACCCAACCACACATCCTCCACCCACCCATCCCCCAGCCACACATCCCTTAACCACACACCCCTACCCATATACACACACATCCCCACCCACGCACAATCTCCCCACCCATACACACATCCCTCACATACATCCCACCCACCAACACATCCCCCATTCACAAACACACACCTCCCATCCACGCACAACCCACACACACATCCCCAACCCATACACTCATCCCCTCACACATTCCTAGACACACGTACTTATCCCTCAACCACTAACACCCACACATCCCTCACCCACTCATCAACACATACATCTCCTATCTACCCACCCACACTCACACACCCCAACCACCCATCTAAACACACATCCCCCACCCTCACACACATCCTTCACCCACCCGCACACCCAACCACACCCCCACCCACACACACATCCTTTATCCACTCCCAGCTCCCTCCCACACAACACCACACCCACACACATCCCAAAGACACATCCCTCACCCACACACACATCTCCTCACACATCTCCTACCCATCCACACATCCCCAAACTACAATCACCCTCACTACCCACACATACATCCTCCATCCAGCCACACACACCCCCACCCAGCCAGACATATCCCCACCCACACACACATCCCCAAATCCATCACCCACACCCATCACGCACCCCTCCCCAACCCACACACATCCCCACACACATTCACCCACACATCTCTCACCCACACACACACTCCCCACCCATCCACCCAAACATCCCACACCCATACACATCCCTCACCCACACACACATCCCCAAACCCACAACCACCCCCACCTGCACACATCTCCCACCCACCACATATCCCCACACCCACATCTCCCCACCCACACATATATCCCCCACCCATCCCATAACCCACCATCAATCATCCACCCACATATCCTCCTCCACCCACTCACCCACAGCCACCTAGCCAAACACACATCCCCACCCACACACACATCTCCCCGCCAACCCATACATCCCGCACGTACCCACACACAAATCCCCCACCCACCCACACAATCCCACCCCGCCCACCCACACATCCTGAACCCACCCACACACATCACGAATCCACCCACACACACATCCCCCCATCCCCCAACCTACTATTATGATCAAACTCCCACACTTTACACACACATACAGTGACGATTGTCGTGAGCATTGTCGCAAAATTGTAAAGAAAATGGAGAAAAATTGTACATATACATTTTGTAACTTAAAAATTAGTGATGCAATTCAACTCTCTCTCTCTCTCTCTCTCTCTCTCTCTTCTCTCTCTCTCTCTCTCTCTCTCTCTCTCTCTCTCTCTCTCTCTCTCTCTCTCTCTCTCTCTCTCTTCTCTCTCTCTCTCTCTCTCTCTCTCCCACTCACTAACGCTCTCGCTCACATTACAGTAATGTTATATTATACATGATAAAATCAAGTGTCATACATACAAAATTGATAATGTGAAAGATGAAATACACAAAAATATGGAATGGCATATTACAGGACATGCGTGCACTCAACTCTCTCTCTGTCCCTCCTCTCTCTCTCTCTCTCTGTCTCTCTCTCTCTCTCTCTCTCTCTCTCTCTCTCTCTTATTACACAGGCACACACTCACACTCATTAACTCTCTCTCTCTCTCTCTCTCTCTCTCCTCTCTCTCTCTCTCTCTCTCATACTCCCTAATTCTCTCACCCACTCTGCAGTGATGTACATGTGTTCATGTTATAAATTATAACATCAATTGGCATTCAAAATGGTAATATGAACATGAGAATACATAAGATATATGGAATAGCATGTTACATCATATGCGTGCGCTTAAATCTCTCTCTCTCTCTCTCTCTCTCTCTCTCTCTCTCTCTCTCTCTCTCTCTCTCTCTCTCTCTCTCTCTCTCTCTCTCTCTCTTCTCACCAACACACACCCATAGACACTCACAAACAATGCGCGCACACATACACACACATTAACAGATCCATTCTTCCACTGTCTCTCTCTCGTTTGCTCCTCTCTCTCTCTCTCTCTCTCTCTCTCTCTCTCTCTCTCTCTCTCACTCGCAATCACTATTTCACCCATTAAGTCACTCTCTCCATCTTTCATTTACTCAATATCACACTCTCTTTCACTCTCACTCACACACAGACAAACACACACCCTCTCGCTATCAAATACACCCTTCCTCGCATACACACGAAAGCATATACACATACATACACGACCATACACACAATATACACACGCAAATACACACATATCCCCTCGCACACATACACACATCCACACCCATACACACATACTTACACACACACACACAAATACACACTCCCTCGCATACACTGCATGCATGCACACATACACACAAACATGCACATACATACACGAACATATATATATATATATATATATATATATATATATATATATATATATATATATATATATATATATATATATATATACGCACATACACACATATACACACGCACATACATATAAACACACGCACACATGTACGCACACATAAACAACATATAAACATACTTACACACAAGCACACACACAAACACACATTTACACACACTTACATATACACACCCACACGCACATTCAGACGTGCACACACATACACCCACATACACACACATAAACACACGCATACACACATATGGACACACGTACACACCAACCCATCCACCCACACACTTACTCACACATACACGCTGCCTCACATAATCTCACCCTCTCACTCACTCATTTACTCTCTAAACCACACTAACTCACTCTCTTACTCGCACAGACAAGTACACAGACACACACACTCACCCACTCTCTCTCTCTCTCTCACTCATTAACTTCTCATGCACTCTCTCACTCACCCACTGTCTCTCTCTCTCTCTCTCTCTTGCACACTCACTCGCTCTCACACTCACTCACACACGCTTATACACACATACTCACAAATTCTCCCCCTCACTCACTAACTCACTCTCCCTTACTCACTCACTCACCCAGCGGCTCTCCAACTCACACTCACTCACTTTCTCACTCTCTCACACAGACAGGTATACACACAACACAACCTCTCTCTCACACTCACTCATCCTCTCACTCAATCTCTCACACATACGTGTACACAGACATTCACTTACTCTTTCACCCAGACGTAAAGAGGCAAGCTATGGTGAAAACTCATCCCTCCTCAAATGTGAATACTGCCACTTCCATATCGGTTGTGCTGACGTACACAGCAATCTGCAAAGCGCTCTCCATACATTCGCCAAATCCGAATATGTCCACCAGCAAAGGATAGGTTGCATCTGCTGTCGTCTGTGGATAGGACGGCATTCCACTGCAGTCTAGTCCACCTGACATATTGCTATGTCGATTGCGGGGGCTGCTGATGATGTTAGTTAGTTAGTTAGTTAGTCGCAGTTCCTACTTCACAGCAACGGGTCGCCCCCATTATGCCCCGTTCTTGTGCCAGTGAATATCACACAAAATGCTCCTCACTGCCCAATGTGAAAAGTGAAAAAGACAGGAGTCTCGACAAACAACAGCCCGCACAGTGTATAGCCCGCACAGATACACTGTGCATAATGCCGCCGCCAGAATGTCAACACAATAGTCCCCCACAAAACACCCAGTTCATTTCTGATGGAATCGGCAGCCATTTTCCCATCTGAATGTTTCCTAGATGTTCACCCACACAGTCCACGAAAATACAGTTCATCATCGATGGCAGTGGCAGTCAACCAGAAGCCCAGCAGCCACGCATTTCTGCATAAGGCAAAAACCGGTCAACTCTGAGACATAGCCACCTGCCATCACTCCGAACATGCAGTCACGTTCCAAAAAACCTCGGGCAGATTCAAAAGCATTTCACACGAAACTCACAGCTCACAGTGTCGCGCCACGCACTCACTCAGTAGCAGGGCGACGGAACCATCAAACCTCCTTAGTCGCCTCTTACGACATGCGTGGTAGGCTGCGGTGTTGCTATTCTTTGCTTCCCTTATGGGCCCCGGGAACACACGGGAGTGCTGATGATATCTGTGTGTCAAATGTGGCCCAAAATAAGGTCACCTTGCCTTAAGGCCTGTATCTCTGAGTCGTCTTATGTCTGTAATGTGAGAGACTTGCCACGACTATTGTTGCCGTGGCTGTTTTACTTGCATTAGAAAACGATTCCTTAGGTGACGCAGCACAAAACAACGCTCTTTCGAAGGGGTTATATCTCGTGGTTGGCCACTCCGAGGTATATCCTGGGAACTGCCAGTCGTTAAATAACGTTCATTCATATGTGCTGTTTTGGCAATTCATCATTTTGGCTATGGCCCGCAAGCTCTTCCGGTCTCTAACATATCAATGGCTCGTTGGCGGTCGTTTTCATATAGTCGTGGCGTTTCAAGCAGGTGTACTGGGTGTTTTGTGTCAACGACCTTCTAATACCGAGTCTACTATCACAACACGAACACATTTTCAGGGACAGAGCTTTTAAAATACTGTTACAGGTGTAACTTACATTGTTTTCATGTAGTTGTTGTTTGTCCAACAAGAATTATGATGACCATTCATTTTATCCAGTGGTGTTGCAAGTATGGAGCCGTGAGTTCTAAGATGTCTGGTAAGGCCTATTTTGTCTCGACATGTTCTTTGGCAATGGGGGAAAAGAATGCTTGACGTTCCAGGAGGATGATCTCCTGCAGTGGTTTTTCCGCCAGCCTTTTTCACAGCTCTTGCAGTCCGGTTTGCTTGACAAGTGAATTCACCCTTGCCTAATGTTGTAAGCCACGAATGGCGGTCTTTGGCAGCAGTCTCCCAAGTGTGGTGATGAATTCCAAAATCTTTTAGTGAGATCTTCAGTGACTTTAAAGTGGTTCCTCTGACCACCATGGGAGCGTTTACCACAACAAAGCTCGCAAAGAAAATGGTTTAAGAAGCCTGTGATCTGGCAGCGAGTCAAGTGACCAGCCCAGCGAATTTTATTCTTCATTAGTAGAGTGTGGATACTGGGCATGTGCGCATTTTCTAGGACTTCAGTGTCTGGGATCTTGTATTGCCATTTAATCTTCAATAGCTTTCTTAGGCAGACTGTGTCGTAGTGTTTTAATTTCCTAGCATGTCGCTGGTAATTAGTCCAGGTTTCAAAGGCAAAATCAGTGTGGATAATACGACTGCTTTGTAGACTTTCACCTTTGCAGGCTTATTGAATTTATGTACCACACATTCTTGTACAGTCTGCCAAAGGCCACGATGGCCTTGAAGATTATTGCATTCACTTCGTCATCAATTGAGGCAGCTTGTGACACAGTGCTGCCGTGATATGTGCATTTTCCCACAACACTTAGTCTATTTCAATTCACTTTGATATTCGGCTCGGTATGATTAATCCCTGGACATATGAAGGGTGACTTGCGCGATGAATAGGATTAAAGTGAGGAAGAGTTGCTCATTTCGTCGACCTCACTCTCTTGCCTGAGTTCATCTGAGTCCAGTGGCAAGACACGTCAAGACCACTGGAGACGAATACAGGTGCAGTGGATGACCAGGGCGCTCTACGTGCATTGCCGTGTTCATTTTGTTCCACAAATCTGTGCAGGTAAACACCGTCTTGCCTGTTGAATCATAAATTATTTCTTCTGTGTTTTCATGTAGTATGTGCACAAACCAGTGGGTTGAATCATGCACTGTCCATTCCAAAAGCCATTCGAGGGTGTGTGCTTGTGAGGTGGTAAAGATAATAAATGAGATTAAGACATGTTTACTTGGGATAATCCCGTTGGAAAGGGGTCTCATTCCCAAACACGCCCTCTAGAGGAATTAATATACTGGCTCAACAAACCTGTAAGCATTGAACAAGGCAGAAAAGGATGCAAGTTCAACACTACTATAGAAGAAATGTTTCCCATAGAAGGCTGGGAGATCCGGGAAGTCTACCACAGACACCCGAGTAACTAGTCACTCCACCAAGAAGGTTTGTCCATGTGTAAGTCCCCCGCCCCACTTTTAATCTCACACACACACACACACACACACACACACACACACACATACACACACACACACATATATATATATATATATATATATATATATATATATATATATATATATATATATATATATAAACAATGGCAAGTATATACTGCCATGCACAATCATTGTATTACATAACAGATGGGAACAACCACTGTCATATGCAAGAACTGTATTACATAACAGATGTGAACAACCACTGTTAGCCATAAACAACACAATGAATCACTGATTACATAACAGATGGGAACAGTAGACAACAACAGCAACCATAGATTGACTATACACATTAAATTTGGAACAAGACGTTCACAATGAATTAACTTCAAGGTTTGGTTAAACCATAAACAAACCACTGTATTGTGTAAACATTTGGGTCCTGGAATAACCCTGTTGGTTGAACCATAGAGACATCTGCATGAAAGCAATAATCATATTCTGTTAACTCATACAGGTTATGCAACCAGTACAGTCCTCCCCAAAAATCCCCGAAAAAGGTTCACAACAAACAACAGATGTCACACACACAAAACAAAGCACGTGAAAAACCAATCTATACAAGACTTAAGTAAAGAAAATCTATCTAATCTGTCCCTGAAAGTCTTAGCTATTGATGAATCCTTCCTCCTCATGAATCTATCCAAAACGTCTGGCCATAATCCCACTCTCTATAATCCAGAAAACAGCTGGTATATATTCCCACGTATCCAGAAATTCGGAAGTATACACACACAAACGGATATTACCATCGAATCAGATATCCAAGGCTAAAATCATGAAGGGATAATCCATCATAATATCCCCCAAGAATGTACTGTAATCCACCAAGTCACAGCTGCTAAGTAGCTGGGTTATAGGCATACCGGCGTGGTGTAACAGGTCGAGGTATAATTCTCCAGCTGTCTGTATTGATAACTCCGAGATTAGGCACATAGTTCTTCAGTATCCCTTGAATGAGGAACGATCTCACAGTTTTCCTAGTGTTTCAAAAAAAATATCTGAAATTGGGCATACATTTCTAGCCCCTTGTTCTGGATAAAGATGTAAGATATATCTTCCTTCAGCTAAACACACGACTAGCATTGACCTTGGGTATAGTGCTTGAGTGCCCATGGTTGGGATATGCTGGCTGATGAGATTCAAAAGAAGCTGGAAGTACGCAACAATAGTCGGCGAATCCATACAATTAATTGCTAGTGAACCCCAAGCTATCCAGGAGCCTAGGCCAGTTGAACGTGAACATCCGAAATTGGTTAGTAAATAGGGTATCGCTCTGAATCCAAATGGGCCAGGCAGATCCTCTAGCTCTTGCATACAATGTATAGCTGAGTACTGTCCAGAAGCTCCCAGATGTAGGGAATCCACTTCAACCTGGTCAAAGTTCAATAGGGACCCAGGCACTGACATACAGGTTCAGTATGCGCGGCAGTCATCAGTAGCACTTTTAAAACTCTAGTAGGTCCATATTAGGGGTAGGCTGATAACCAAGTTTCCTGTCTCTAAATACAAGAATGTTTACTATAAATGCGGGGTCAATACTCCACCCGCATCTCTCCAGCGCCTACATAATGAAGACAAAACAGGGTCGATATACATTATTGTCAATTTACTTTTGTCTGCCCCAATATACAATTCCATATCTCAGTAACCAGCTGAGGTAAGAGGATGAGGGTTAGCATATAACCTTTACATGATATACACCCAACAAAAAAAATGTTTTTTCTGGAGATTGTACAGCATATTTCAAAGTTTGTTTATATGCGGTATATAATTTACGGGACAGAGATGAAGTGCACATTATTAGAAGTATTATGTCTTCACGAGGAAACATCAGCGTTCAATAGTAACATTTCACGTTGTTCACGGGATTGGCCTATAAAAAGAGCCTTGAGAAGTGAAACGGGGAGTGTCAGAGGTTTCGTCTTTATCTTCAGAGGTGTCGTCACTAATGTGGGTCCTTTCATATAAGGACATTAGACTTCACGTTTAGAAAGTACAAGGGAGGTAGAAATATCATTTGCGAGCAACCGCATTTAGGAGCCATGAGAAGCAGATACCTAAGTGAAATAAGGGAAATGCGCAAATACAATTATGCCATAGTTTATTTGGATGAAACCTGGATCAACGCGCACCACACAAGTGAAAAGGAAAGACAATCAGTGGACAGAAAGATAACACGATATGTGCCCAGTAGTAAAGGACAGTGTTTGGTCATAGCCCATGCTGGTAGTACTCATAATGGTTTACTACAGAATGCTGGACTCGTGTTCGTATCAAAGCATACAGACAATAGGGATTATCATAATGTGATAAATGGCAATGTATTTATCGAATGGCTCGAGAATACAATTCTTCTATCCCTAGATAGATCGTCTTGTCTAATTATGGACAATGCATCATATCACAATG
>JACEFZ010021943.1:57500-235000 GCA_014155875.1 Cepaea nemoralis | reverse complement strand
CACACAGTCCGTGTTTCCGCATGATCTCTTCACATCCAGTGTTATCAGATTATATCATGAAATTTAGGGTGCCCATAATCAACATTTCAACAAAATCTTCATACCAACTCTATGCCATCAATGCCAAACCTGGACAATGACAGAAAAAGAGAAACGAATAATCACAACAACAGAAATGAGATTCCTGAGAAGGATACTCGATGGTGTGTATATACTCATTCATTCAGTATCATGTCCTTTGTAGAACCTCGCTAACATAACAATCTTCCGGAAAACTTCTCGGTCATGAGCAAGATGTCCAGCATCTTGTGATCATCTTCACCTATCTGGAGACTATCTGCCATAACCTGCACCCATCTTCTCTGTGGCCTTCCTCTTCATCTCTTTCCGGGCATATATCCCTCAACTTATGTTCTCTCCGCCGGTCTCTCTGGCTGAGGGGTTACAACACTTTCTCCGTAATCCCGTTTATCACGCAGTCTCGTAGCGGGAGAGAGCTGGGAGCGGTTCGACCCCCGCTGGTGACTTGTGGGATAACTGAGCCGGCCGCTCAGAAAGCAATGGCAAACTACTGAGCGTACTCTTGCCAAGAAATCAACAGACAGCTGAAAGATGCTGCTGTTGACAGTGATGTCCTGTAAAGGATATGCGGGAAAAAAAAACTGTTCTCTCCAAACTGTCATGCCGTTTCAAGTGACCAGACTATTTATATTTTCTTAGATTTTTTTGTCTTCAGTAGCTAACCATCTTCAATATTCAGATCTTGTCTTATGGATGCATTTGTTCCTGTCTGTAGCCAATAAAGTGAGTCATGTCGACATCATACGGATGCTTGAAGATTTACAAACTTATGTAAAAAGACCTTAGTCTTGTCAAAATCATATTGGAAACAATATCAGCCTATTAAGAGATGTGTGAGACAAGGATATGTAATGTCTCCAGAGCTTTTTTCTTCCTCTACAGCGAAATTATTTTCAGAAGTATAGAAGGTATGAAAGGAATCGATATGGGGGGAAGATGCATTAATAACATTAGATATGTAGATGATACACACTTGACTGAAGACAACGAACAGGACCTGAAACATTTAGTAGAAGCGGTTGTTACACGCAGTGAACAACTAGGGTTAGAATTGAATTGTAAGAAGACACAGACTGTGGTTGTCACTGGGAAGAAGGAAACACCACAATGTAATATACACGTAAATGGGTATATTATTAAACAAGTGAATCGGTACAGTTATCTCGGAACATTCATAACATCTTATGGGAGATGCCATGAAGAAATTCGAACAAGAATTTCCATTACGAAGGTAGCCTTTTGCAAGATGAAAACCATACTGTACAATAGAATGATAGCAATTGAAATAAGACAGATAGTGGTGAAGTGTTACATAGAACTTTTACTTTTGTATGGATGTGAAGCGTGGACAATGAGCAGACAAGCTGAAAAACATCTGTTGGCTGTGGAAATGTGGTTTCTGAGGAAAATGCAAAAATTACCATGGACAGAAAGTAAAACCAATAAGACCTCCCCCGATGTGTCTCCACCTTGACGTGTTGGGGGAGCTTGCGTGTCCCATCGACCCCATTTGCTTGCCGATGGATGAAAAACTACATATCGGACAGTGTCAAGGTCTTATATGTACGGAAGAATGTAAGTGCCGGTATGTAAGCGAGAGTCAGTGTAAGCATAGCTGAGGTAAAGGGCAGTAAGAGACACCACGGCTTGGCTAGTGGACGGTCAGGCAAGAAGCCCGTGAAAAGTAGCGTTCTTTTATGCCATTTGCATGGGACTGTGGTTCATGTGTACTTCTGACACCATCATACCTGTCAGAGTCTTACTACTGGCTCCGTCTAGCCCACTGGACTATGACAGGTATGATGGTGTCAGAAGTACACATGAACCACAGTCCCATGCAAATGGCATAAAAGAACGCTACTTTTGAAAAGAAGAAGAACAAGTCATAATTTTGTATAAATTGGAGATTTGTGAACAAAATCAGAACGAAAATAACATCATTTCTTTCCACAGCAGGTTTCAATTCTACAAAGCGACCGACGTAACCAGAACAGGTCGACGGTAACTAGCACGAGAATCACGTTCCTGTACATCAAGCGTTCGAGTAGTCAGCAGATAAAGATAAGTTGATTAATTTTGATTGCTAAGTACCCAAATCTGCATTCTTTGATTTTCTTGTGTAAACATCATCATTGGTAGAGTTAAATATCAAGTAACAGAAAATGTCAAGTAGTGAAGACAGCTCAGATGGATCATTTTGCTGGGGTACAAAACATTACAGAAATTTGCATGATTATTTCCAGAGTACACAAGCAAAGGACAAAGCAAATTGTAATAGAAAACCTGATTTAATACGTGATTGGCTACAGAAGTTTGAAAAGAAAATGCAAGACTACAAAATCCAAAAAGATTCGTGGTATACATGGTACAACATGTACGTACCAATAAAAATAGAAAAACTACATGAGATCATACCAGATATGTCAAGTATAGACTATGAATATTGTAAAACAAACATATTAAAACACTATGTAACCTCTTTCGAGACTCTAAAAGTAGAAGTACAAAAGTTGAAACCATCCACAGACAAGTCATTCACCCAGTATATAAGTGAATTAGAAGAATCTTTCAGAAAACTAATGTTGATAATTAAGCATTCAGACAACAATCAAGGAGTAATAAATTTCTTGCTAATAGAAAAACTAAAAGCAACACTACCATCCGAATGCGGAAAGTATTTAGAAGAACACAAAACAGAACCTATCAAAAACTTACTAGAAAAATGCCGCGAATATTACAACCAAAATATAAACCTGGTTAAGAACACTCAACAGAAAAGTACTGTGAAAGCAACGGCATCTGCAGCCACAGATTGTCAAAACAAACCACAGAAAACAAAACCAGTACTGTGCAAACATTGTAGCACTCCACATACAGAAAATGGAATATGCGATAAGAATCCCACTTACCCAGAATACCTAAATACTATTATAGCACAAAAACTGGGGAAGGTAAATCAAAAGAAATATAGAACAAAATGTCATTTTTGCTTTGCTTATGGCCACAGACGTTTTGAATGTGAAGGTGTAAAAAGAATACAGAAAGCAAAAGCAAATGCAGCCATAAACATTACAACAGACATTTCAGCAAAGAACTTAGAAAAAGTAAACATCACTAAGACGAAAACAAGACCAACCACTGCAAAGTCAGAACAATCTGAGTTTTACCCATCAGACTTTGTACCATATTTCAATAATGTTGTTAACATCACTCAGCGTCATTCCTTATGTAAAGAGAGCAATACTCAACAAGAAATTGAGGAAATGAACAAAACCTCAAGACTTTCGTTAGGAAAACTAACATTCCATGAGGGATACATCAATGACACAGTATGCACATGTGTACGCGACACTGGATCCTGTCTTATCGGTCTTCGAAAGACCCTAGCTGATCCTAAAGACTACCTAGATGAGTACATCTATTGCAAAACTGTTTCAGGGACAATAGAGAAATATCCTATGGCAAGGGCCAATATAAAATCACCTTTCCTATCAGGCAGAGTAATTTGTGCTTTATTAGACAATCCATGCTGTGATTTATTAATTGGAAATGTATTAAATGTAACAGAATACACAGAATCCAAAACTCACACAGGGCAAAAAGTTAACACCACAACAAGCACTGCCTTAACTACACCACTCATCATACAACAACATGATGAACAGACCAAAGTACCACACCATACCCACTTGATTACCATCTCAAAACAAGAAAAAACAGAAATGGGTGGGTATAATCACAAAGAAAAAGGTGCAGAAAACAAGTATTTCACAAGGCCAAGGAAAGATCACAAATCATCATGGTACATACTATACCTCCTGTACTCCCTGTTAACTACACACATAACCAAGTGCACACAATGGATGGTTATACTCGCACTACTCATTGTAAATACAACACAAATGTCTTCACAGACAGTTTTATTCACACATCATCATGACGCAACACAGATGATATTACTCATGACAAGCCAGCAAACTTTGTTACTTGTATCATTGCTGTTGAACCAAAGTTTGTTGTTACCACTGATAAACTCTATGTCAAATCAACTCAGACACATACTTACGCTAAACAATGCAAATCATCAGTCGGTGGAATTACTAACAAAAATCAGCAACAAATTACCCTACATATTTTGGAAAATATACACAAATTGCAGAAAAGCATACAAACATGCACGATTACATTTCACAACTATACATGGTGTATTATTATTATTTGAACTATTGAATGTATACACACATGTATGAGTGCAGGTTTGGAGATAGCACTCAAAATGATCTCAACATGAAAATTAAAAATCCCCACCCTTCGAAAAATTTTAACCGTAACCCACTTTATATCCTTAGATCCAGTGACTCCATAGTTGCCTGGTCTGCTGTACAACTCCAGCGCTATGATACTAGCACACTCCATTGTACGGACCAACAGAAACATTCCTTCAACGTGAAAATTGTCATCAACAGAAGAGAAAGACACAACATATGATTTCAGGTATCAAACAGTAAGATATACCCATATTGACTTTGTGTTCAAACGAGTATCTACAGAATTCACCTTTTGAAATCGACTAACAACGACTACAGCTTCACAAGTACAGACATTCATTTTCGGTGATCAATTTAATGAAACAGATGCCAACCTACAAACTATGGCAAAGACAGTCACAGACAGACGCACCATGGCCACACTCAAAATTAAGGCCACTGAACTGAATTAATTCGTGTTTTATACATGTGAATTCCAGCAATTTTACAGAACAGACTTACAAATTGTGCAAACTGGATGGAAAGTGTGAATCACTATACAGAAGGAAAGACAATATCAGGATATACAGAAGTCAACAATTGTATCAGAAAGAATACATGCCAAATATTCCAGCACGGAAACGAACACTGTTAATGTAATTCCGTGTGCAGAACTTTCACAGGACAGGAACAATTTCCTTTACGTGCATAAAGACATCGACAATGTATATTTTATTGTATATGTATTAACTGTATAACATCCAATGTCTAATTTTATTATTATAATACTTTGTATTGTTATAATGTAATATGTACATATGAGCGTAAGTATAGTGGCGAATAGAATAAGTGGTAATGCTGAGAATCAACGCCTGGCAATCCCAATGCGCGAGTGTTACCAAACTTGCCTTCGCGTATAGTGGATAGCCCGACGAATGACGCTTAGCAATAGTGGTACAGAATTAACATCATAAGATGGTAACAAGAAAGAACATACCATCAGGGTGATGCCAACCAAAGAGATTGATAACTCTCCATAACAGTAAATGAGGTGTGCTCCAAAAGGGAAACAACTCAAGGTCCGACATAAGATGAGGTAAGGGAGACTATGACATACATGAAGTATATTCGAACCATGACCACAACATTGACATAGCGTGCTCATAAAGAATCGAGTAGTGTGCATTAAATCGAGACGAGGGGAACCACGTCTGAATAGAGAGAAAAAAAAAATTAAGAATGCTGTAAGAGGAAGTTGTAGCCTTATTCGAGACGTAAACCAATGGAGAATCCTTAAACCAGCATAGCCACAATAACTATGAGAGGATAATGCACAGATAATCGATTCAGAAAAACGAACATAATGTAATGTCACGGAGTGTGAGTTGAATAATATAACGAGGTATGACAAGTAGACCCAACCATAACATTTGTCAGACCACGACAAAACCTTGAGAGAAACCTCAACACTGAAAAAGAGAGAACAATATTTGAACTTAATCTCGGAAGAGATCAGAGCAAAAAGGGACGCAAGCGTGTACTTAGTATCATATAATCCCCTGACAAGGTTAGAAAGATGGGCCAAGAGTGACAACACCAGAATGTGTCACATTTCCAAGAGAAAGTGCCACATTCGCTGCGGGGGAAGGGGGAGTGTGTCAAGGTCTTATATGTACGGAAGAATGTAAGTGCCGGTATGTAAGCGAGAGTCAGTGTAAGCATAGCTGAGGTAAAGGGCAGTAAGAGACACCACGGCTTGGCTAGTGGACGGTCAGGCAAGAAGCCCGTGAACAGAGCCACGTGATGTGGGAAGGTCAACGAGGAGAGAGGCAGTGTGTGTGAGGCAGCGAATAGGGACGGACGTGTGGAGATCTATAGAACGATAGAACGATAGAAGGATAGTGTTTGTAACGGATAGATGGAGATGAACGTTGTGTATTGATATTCGAGGAATGTACTAACTGTGATATGTGCGGGATGATGTGAAGTTTGATTGTGAATGATCATGCGGGCGACAGTGTAAAGATCGCCATTGCGAGCTAGCGCGTGGCTGTTGGTGGTGAACGATTGTTTGAGCGTGAACTGCGATCATGTTGTCAGCTTGTAATATATTGTAATAAATGATTGTTCAGGAGATAGCTCCTGCCAGTTTCCGATTGCATTCATGTGTTATTAGTAGATGTGTCGTAGATGTTATAATATACCTGCCATAGTCCAGTGGGCTAGACGGAGCCAGTAGTAAGACTCTGACAGACAGCTTATGGGATAGGGACCAGACTAAGAGAGACACAACCTGCTGCTCTGCAGGTATAGACTGAGGATAACAGTCAAAAGTTTAAAAGGTGCACGAAGGCAGACTGTTTTGGTCCGGACAAAACTCTTAAGGCTCTCTGTCGAGGGCTGTGGCTGAACGCCTCTAAGCCACAAACCCTTGGATCTCAGAGCCAGGCCGATACCAGTCTACCGGAAACTCTTAAGGTTCACTGTCGAAGGCTGTGGCTGAACGCCTCTAAGCCACAAACCCTCGGATCTGAGAGCCAGGCCGATACCCGTCTACCGGAAAATAGAAACATGATACTGAGCAAGCTACATGCTCAGGTCTGATACATGTTCGAAGTCTCTCAGCTGGGGGATATGAGAGATTCCCGGATGAAGGGGCCTGGCCGTTTCCCGTTCACTGCTGCACGAAGGTAAGGTGCTGAGCCGGCAGTACATGTAGCCTACCTCGTGAGCGAGTACAAAAAAGTCAGAAAAGTGCCCCAGTCGAACGGTTACGGAAACTGTCTGTATCTAACTCATAGAGAGTGTAGTCAAAAGTGGAAGAATGTCTCATCAACGCGAAATGGAACGCACGGCGAGCGAACCTATTGCGTGGTCTGAAGTCACAAGCAAAAGCTTACCGAGTGGATGTCACTCGCGGTCTGACCGCTCCTGGTGTGTGATTGAGCGATCAGTGGCAAGTGGGATGCCCAACACATGGAAGTGAGGAACTAAAGCAGCCATGAGCAGGACGTGGAAACTCCTTGGGTGAGCCCAGTCTCAGAGCAATATGTGCCGGCTCTGCAATTATGGAAGCCTCCTTGGATAGCGAGATAATGCCCATGGTCTGCCTCTGCCTTCCCTTGAGGGCAGACCACGATATCGTTGATCGCTCTATCTTGACCAGCTGAGATGTGGGTGACATTACAACAGTCTAACGTGTCTCGAAACCAGAGGAAGGCTAACCTCACCAAAAAATGCCCGCCGGAAGTCGGAAGTGTCGTCCTACGGGTGGCGAACTAAAAATTGACACTACACATTTACGTCCGAGTGAAATGTCTCGTCCGAATGTCTCCCGTGCTAGGAACAGCTCTGACTACCTAGTTTCCGAATGCCGCTCTTGTTCGGAACAGCTCTGACTAGGTAGTTTTCCGAATGTCTGTCGTGCCTGGAACAGCTCTGACGGGCGCAACGACAAGCACATGTGCGAAAACTCGCTGAGTGAATACCTTATGCAGACCTGTCTGGTTTGTGCGGGAACGGCCCGGGGCGAACGAAAAGCCCAATATATTGAAGTGAGGAATTAAAGCAGCCATGAGCATGACGTGACCATTCCCCCGGTGAGCCCAGTATCAGGGCGCTATGTGTCGGCCCTGCAACTATGGAAGCAACCTAGGATGGCGGAAAATGCTATGGACTGTGCCTTCCTTCTCTTGAGGGATGACCGAAGTCCTCGACTGTTCGAACTTGACCAGCTGGGATGTGGACGGTACCACAAAAGTGAGAGTCTCCCAGGATTGCTAACCTGGTCAAAAATGCACGCGAAAGCCGGATGTGTGACCTAAGGGTTTTCAACCCAAGGGTGCCTACCGCACACCGCAATCACATCTGAAAAAACACTCCGGATGAACGAAAAGAAGAAGAAGAAACCAATAAGACAGTCCTTCAAGAAACAAAGGATGATCGTAAACTGATTAGAGACATTAGACGTAGACAGTCGAAATATTTTGGACATGTTATGAGAAGTAATGAATTAGAGAACTTGGTGACCACTTGCAAGATCGAAGGGAAGATACCAAGGGGAAGACCGAGAAGTAAATACCGGGATGACTTTTCCACGTGGCATGGTTGAGACAGAAACACGGAGCAGATCCACAACTCTGGTGATCGATTGAGATGGCAAGACAGGACCGCCCAAGCTTATAGGCATGGGACATAATGGATGGATGGTATCCAAAATCTTCTTAGAATCTGTCTATAACATTTATATTTGAAGGCATTCTTCAGCATTTTGTGTAAATGTCCAGGTCTCACAAGAGTATGTTGCACTGGGAACGATGCATGCTCTTAAATATTTAAGTTGTGTAGGTCTATCTGTTCCACGCCACAATTTATTCACTTGTCTTAGGTTCTGAAGAGCAATATACATTTGTCTTTTAATTTCAGTCATTGTTTCACTATTGTTGGTAATTAATGACCCAGTATATGAAACAGTTTCTAACACCTCCAGTTTTTGCAGATTAACAACCATTTCTTTCTCAATATTGCTTTTATCAGCATGCATTATCTTTGTTGTTGCTATGCTAAGATATAATTTGCGATCTTCACTATCCTATTGTGTTGAGGTTGTTAGTTTTTCTATTCCATTATCTGGAGAGGAAAGTAATACGGTATTATTAGCATATCGAATGTCTGGTATTTCATGACCACCGATATTTAAAACATAATATTGCTCCTTGGTTATACCATCTCTGACATTTCTCGCTATTTATTCTCACTGATGATTGTTGGTCTAGATAGAGCATATTTATTTCTTAAGGGTGCAGTCAAGTGTGAGGCAACCAGGACTGCAAGAGCAGTGAAGAAAAGGCAGGGCAGAAAAACCACTGCAGGAAATCCTCCTCCAGAAAAGTCAAGCATTCTTTGTCCACATTGTCAAAGAACATTTCGAGCCAAAATGAGCCTTATTAGACATCTTAGAACTCACGGCTTCATACTTTCAACCCCACTGGATGAAATGAATGGTCATCATCATTCTTGATGGACAAACAACATTTATGAGATATGTATGAGATGGAAAGTCCATATTCCTCATAATGAAAATAAACTCACAGAAAAACACAACGAGGTAAAACAACAAATTGTATTTATTCATTGAACCATCCATGTTTAAAATTCTTGATATAACAAAGACTTCAAACAACAAGAAATAAGAAAAAAAAAAAAAAGAGGAGTAAGAAGCATATTTAATACATGTCACTTCTACAGGATTATGATGTATCAATTACTCACACTTCTGGTAAAGACAATAATTTAGCAGTTATATTAAGTAGATTATAAAGTGAAAGCCTGAATACATACATGCAATGAACAAAAACAAAGAAATTAATAACTGACACTACATCTATATATTTCATTGTTCGAATTTTACAAACAAAATGTGAACCAATAAGTATCGTAGTTGTGGATTACAAACCAACATGGAAATTACTATGGTGATTGATACACTTGATGATTTGTTATTAACTAAAAGTTATGAACATTTCACTTATTTTAATTCTACATATTTCAGATTTTGTGAATTGCAAGGTTACTTAGCACCAACCGATCGTACCGAAAGAAGGATCATTCAAGTCCGACATTTACTTATACACGATTTCATGGTTTAAGTATTTCAGAATTTCTACAAAAAACGTGGCTGTCTACATATGGAGAACTGGGTCTATCAAACCTCAAATGATTCACAGCAGAATCAAGTTGGAAACTTATGAATAATATGTTTTAATTGTTATTGATTCATTATTATAATATTATCTGTGATTATTGTGTGATGTATTATATGCTATTGTATATGATACTATTGATTACATAAGCATTGCGATTTAATAAAAACGTTGATTTTGGATGAATGAATGCAAACACATCAAATTTTCAAACAATTGTACATTGTTCAAAAGTATATTAGATGAACAATAGATTTTTTGTTCAAAACACATGTGTCCATATTTTAATATTTTAAAAATACATGTATGCATAGTAGAAGTGGTTTTGAAAACACATGTACACACATTTTTCAATAATGTGTAAAACTTAGTGCAGTTCAAATACACAAGTATATTTTAATTTACACACACACACACACACATATATATAGATACATATTTGAATGATACATATGAATGCGATGTCGATCACAAATACACGACATGTATTGAATACAACAAATATAAAATGTATAGAAAATTCAACATCAAACATATAGATAATACCACATGTAAAATAGACAGATAATAAAACACATACCATGGGGGGGGGGGGGGGGGGGGGGGACAAGTATATATATATATATATATATATATATATATATATATATATATATATATATATATTAATAAACACATATATGGGATACATATAAAATTGAAAATTATGAATACCAGTAGAAAATACGTATGACATATTCATTAAAAAGAAAAAGAGTAAAGTATTCGAAAACATATTAGAAATGATAATCGGAACTCAGTAATGAGATAAATGGACGTACACTATCACAGCAAATGTCAGCATTATATGTCGCATGAGGTCTATGGGATATTAATATTGGCTGAGGACTGCAATGTTGTGCGCTACGAGACACATGATCCCACCCACAGTCGGAGGGCCTTGGTTGAAGGGTGCACTCATGAGTTTGTGTGGTATGTTTATATAGTAAAAAGGAGACTTGTATTTTGTACATAACGCTCGGGATTAGGGGGAGGGGGGAGGGGGAATCCCGAGTTGGCTGTAATGTAATGATTAATTTTTATACATTTGTCGAGACTTAAGCATTCTATGCGGTTTTCCTTACATAGATATTCCCAGGGAGTAAAGGCTTGATCAAGTACAGACCCCCATGTGACCTAGTCAGACTCATGTGATTTATGTCAGAGTCATCATTTCAATAACAGTTATTATAAACTGGAAACAGATATTTAATAAGTAAATGTTTTACCAAAATTTTGTCTATAGAGGGGGATAATTGTCATATCATAGAAATGTTTAGTTAATTACACATGCATAAAAATCAGAATATATGCTAAATTAAGAATATGCCAAGCACAAGAAAACATTAAGATTGGAAACACCGTCTGTGCGTAATAAAGATTACGTCAAGGGCGTGCATCAAAGGACAACGGATAGTTGGCAGTCAGACTTTGGGCAAGAAACACTGAGACACTAACACGCTTTGTTAAGAATTCCACACATTTTATTTAAGGCAAAAGAGAAACCGTTAGGAGTTTTGATTACAACAACCACTTAGCTGCCAGGGGCAATTATGGATACGCACAAAATAGTCGACACCTGCGCTCAGAAAAAACAGGGAGACTCGCAATGTTAAGGCCAGGGCTTTTTGGAATTTGAGCAGGGAGCGAAAGACACGGGGACTTGGTAAAAGACAGCCGTGAGTTACAGACATTGCTTGCATAAGGTTAGGGGTGGAAACGGTGACTAACAAGCACCAGAGCAACAATAAGCTTACTTGGTAAAGTCGGCCGGAGTCTACGAATACGGTGCATGTTTTTGGAGATATAGCGTTGTTAAATAAATTTGGAATTTTTCGTCCGTGAGTGCCTTGTCGAGTTGTTTCAGACTGACTAATTAGCACATGGTCTTCGTTGAGCGCTTGCGAGCTTCCAGACAGGTTTTGTTGTGTAAAGTGGTTATCATTTAACACAACTGACGTCTGCGTGTCCATAATTGTCCCCTCTTGGGAGTCTCTGTAGCGAAGTGGTCAAACCGTTTGACTCGTGCTCCGAAGGTTGTGGGTTCGATTCCGGGCCGCACCCTTCGGTTTACGAGTTAAATGTTTCGGAGACTCCTGTGGGTCGTCGCTAAAAGCTACGAAGTTCGTGATTTGTGTGATGCTTTCCGCGCTGCGGAAAGGGACCGAGCCATATGGGATAAAACCCGGTGCGATGAAGTCGACCTTGTCGACTTTTAAGCGACTTTTAAACAGCTGACGTCTATCTAAATCACTCTTCTCTAGTAGGGGAACGTCAACTCAAATTCAAACCATCAATCTACACGAAGAAGAAGAAGAGGAAGAAGAAGAAGAAAATAGTGATCACCATCCTCAAAGCGTCAACGGTCATCTGGTCTGGCTATTCAAGAACATGGGGCGGGTAGAAGCAATGGGATCCTAATAACGAGCTATTATAGTAATGGTATCATCCTTCTGCCGACATGGCTGTCTTCATCCCCCGTACGTTGACAATAATTTAGGTGCAGTGTTATGTCCTATCAGCTGCATCTATCTTCATGCCACTAAACATCTATTTTCTTTAAATGTTGATATAAAATAAAGTCATTGTGTAGTTTGTTTTAAATCATAATTATATTTTATTTTTCCAAGGGAAGCAATTGTATTGTACCTTGGTGGGGCTCACACCCTGAGTAAGGAAATTGCCAGGAGGAAGACTTGCCCCGCCTAGTAATCCAGTATATGAAATAAATCTAGGCATCTAACCTCCTCCTTCGCACTCCTTGAGGATGCCAAGACCAGCTTATTATACCTATTCAGTAGATTTTATCAGCTGTAATCCTGGGTATCCAGGGATGTGCTTTTTGAGCAGCTTATAAAAGAAAATATTCCCAAGTTTCTCTTTGGTATATGGGGTGTTGGGAATCTGAACATGCTCACAGGACTAATCACCAGTATGAGACACAATGACTACTGACATTTTGGAATCACGTAAAAGATATAAATAGGCGACACCTATGACAACTTGCTTGCTTGTCCGAGAGCTAATTAGTCAATATATATATAGTATAGAACCAAACACTATAGGGATCAATTAGTCAATTTATAACAAATTAGGTGGACACCTGGTAGCAATCTAAAAATTATTACACCATGTAAGATAATTTTCATTTCACAAGTCTCAAAATCCTCATCCCTGTTGCACTCAATATTCTCAGACCAATGGAAATAGAAATATGAACACACTGCTGTAAATGGCAGAGAACCGGGGACTCTATGCTCATAACTATGCTACTTGAAGTCAAAGCATGCGACCCTAACTTATGTTGGGCTTTTAAGTCATCTTTCTTATAGAATAGTCTTGATAACAGAGTCAGGGAAATTGAAACATTAGCGACTTAAGGAACGTCGATTGTCTGGATGTGGCTTTAAAAGATGTCATTTTTAAAATCCCTAATATATAATGGTGTGCTGCTATTTAAATACGTAACTAACCTATTGCTAGCGTGTGTTTCATGATAAAATATTGTTATGTGAACGAAAACAGATATGTTTCAGACAAGTGGTGAATTAAGCTAAGAAAATATCCGAATGATCGAGTGTTACCGGTAGCCTAAACAGTAACATGCTATGCATGACGTAAGAACCGGCTAAGGACGGTTGGTCTATCAGTGACTATCTCCTAGCTAGTCTTAGTTGCAATATCCAACTATGCATGAACACTTCTATAGATAGATGACAAATATGACAAAAGAGATAGAAATATGATGAATGGCTCTTCAACAAGAGGTTTATACGATGCTGGGGAATCTGAAATGTGTCGGATCTCAGGTTACTTTTTTTCACCTACGTAAATATATAAATGTGGCAACTGAAATGTTTGACCTTCGTGTGATTAATGGCAAGCAATACAGGTGGTAGGGAACATGCAATATAAACTATTGCATTTCACGTCACATAAATTGGGAAACTGGTCATCAATGTGAAATTGCCCTAATGTTATCTCAAGAAGCAAAGAAGACATTAACGAAGTGGTATACAGTGAGATTAAGAATAAAAATAGCAACATTTAGATCCACATACAGAACATACAAACGAATATGCTCCCGTGTTACGTGCCATTACATGATAAGTGTGAATTATTATGGCATTTAACCGAAACTTCACACTACTATACGTAATAAAAGAGATGACAGTATCACATATGTGATGGGTGACTTGAATGTTAAGATACTATGGATAATACGGGTTACGAAGTGAACGAGGGGAAACATGGGCTTGGGTTAATGGACGTACATGGAGAATTATTCACGACTGTTGCCTTAACGAGAGAACTAGACATATTGTAGGAATCAAGAGGTGAAGAAAAGACGTTTGCCTTGGATACGACCCACAATTGAGACAATATGTTAATAATATAATTGCATTGTATAGCATAGCAATGACAGACGGAGAGAAGAAGCAACGGAACGAACGAACGAACGAACGAACGAACGAACGAACGAACGAATGAGCTTTATTTTCAAATGGTAACAAATTCGGCTCTCTGGCCAGTCTTACTTTCGGCCTTCCAATAACTCATAATTCGTTCAATCAATAGTGCATGATACATGTACATAGGAGAAAAAAAAACATTGTCAAAGAATGTTTTAAACATAAACAATACACATTACCGTGTTAAGATACAGACAGACACACGTGCATACGCACATTTGTAAAAACACACATACCTGAATAAATACATACACCATTTACACAAACTTACAGTTTAGCACTCACTCGATAAAACACAAATACACACTCCCACGCATATACACATATTCAATCACAACAACAATCTCAATGACAAATGTGTGCTTATGTACACACACACACACACACACACACACACACACACACACACACACACACACACACACATACACACACACATACACACATACATACACATTCACGAAAATCCATATACATACCCACTCACACACACATCAGTTCACAGATACCCACCCACATACACATCCACAACCCACCCACAAACACCCACAACCCCCATTCACCCACACCTCCACCACCCACATCTCAAATCCACCCACCCACCCACACACATCCCCCACCCATACACACATTCTCACCCATATACATCCCCCATCCACACATATCCCCCGTTCAGCCACACAAACCCACCCAGACACAAATCCCCACCGACATACCCATTCACCCACATATCCGCATCCACCCTTTCACACACATTCCTCACCCACTCACCAATATATTCTCAAACCACCCAGTCAAAGAAACATCCCCACCCACACATACCACACCCAGCCTAAACTTCCCCACCAACCTACACACTTCGCCCACCCACCTGCACATCCCCATTCAACCACACATAATCCACCCACCCACACTTCCCCCACATCACACGCCCAACCACTTCCCCCGCGCTCAATCACGCACACATACCCACAAACACACATCTCTTCACCCACACACCCACACACACACACACACCCACCAATGCATACATTCCCATCCACATACATCCCCACAAACATCCCCACGCATCCACACATATAATCTACCCACACATTCCCCACCCACACACATCTCCTCACACATATCTCAACAAAAAACACACATCCCCCACCAACAAACACCCCCACCACCCACACATAATCTCCACTCACCCACACATACCCATCCACACACACATTCCCCACATACAAATATCCCCCACCCACACACACATCCGCCACACACATCTCCCACCAAGAAAACACATCCTTCACCAACCAACCCACACATCCCCACCCACAAACACCCCAGCCCACACATACCCACACAAAAACACACCCACCCACTATCCATCCACCCAAACACACATCCCACACCCACCCACACATCCACCACCCACCCATATATCCCTCAGCCATTCACACATTCCCACCCGCCCACACATCTCCCAACCCACACACATCCATCACCCACTCATACACATCCCCTACTAACCACACATATCTCCACCCACACATCCCCCACCCACCTATGCATTTCCCACCCACACACGCATCCCCATACCCAAACACACATCCCCCATACATGCATACATCCCATACATACATACGAGGGGACTGAGCACGTATGGGAATGTCCTGAGTGCAGTGATGTGGGTTTTTAACTCAACTCAACTCAACATACATCCCGACACTCATCCCCAACCCCATACACATCCCACCACACACACACACCCGCAGACACACATCCCCCATACACACACATCTCTCAGACACACACATCAACACACGCATCCCCAACACACACGCACACACGCATCTACATCCTCACATTTAGATACATACATGATGCCTCACATAACGACTGAAACTAGTATGAACAAACTTCCACACTTTACACAAGCAGACACTAATGATTATTGTGAGCATTCGTGCAATAAAGTAACAAATTAAGAAAAAAAGATTGCACGCATTTACGTAAAGCTTGAAATATACAAAGCGTCATTGATAAAGAAAAAAAAGCCACATCTCTTGAAAAGGATAACTGCCAGATTGAAAAAAAAAAAAGACATAGAGCGAATTAAACGAGTAATGCGATGGATAGACATCAAGGTTAATTACGGTGACGCCAGACAAGAAATTTGTGCAATGCGGCCAAAGAATAGTCTACTTTCACCGAGATGGTGAGGTCATCCGCTACACACCAAAGGAGATAATGAGGAGGTTATCTGAGCATGTGTATACTAACTGGCACGCGGTGCCTTGATAACAACTAAATTGCTAACCTAGTAACTACTAACACTTTAACCAACTAACAAACTACCTAACTATCCAACAAGTAACCACCTAACTAATTAATTGACTTAACAAACATATATCTAGTTAGCTAGTTTACTAAATAACTAGATAGTTAGCTAGCTAATAAATTACATAAGTAATTAACGTATTTGCTAGCTAGCATGTTAACTAATTATCTAACTAACTTCCTGGCTAACTAAATAATTCAAAGAAACTACACACCTAACAAACACACCATCTGAAGTTCTCCATTAATCTGTTCCGTTTTTACACTGACAATACATAAACTCAATGAGTATACGAACGTGTTCTTTCCCGTATTCGATTTGCTCGCGTGTTAACTTCACTGTGTAGACATGGGATAGCAGACAGGATACGGCTACAACCTGTGCAAGCCGCGATGTACTTTTTGATCTAAAACTCATTGCCACCTCCTCTATCAATGTCGTCTTCTGCTCTGTAAACGACAATATAGCCACTCCTTCACTGTTAGTGGGGGTGGGAGGGGACTGAGGTGAGGTAAATATTCACCTGAGTTACCTGAGACTATACATTTTTAAATTCACATAGTAGCCTTTTGGACCCTAACCCTAAACCTAATTTTATTCACTGCAGAACTATTTAGACCCGTCTGTCGGAAGAGTGCCGTCTTTTGCCTGATGGTTCCATTGTATTTCACTTAATCATAAATAGCTAACGATATAACAGTCTATGTCTTCTGATATATAACTGTTTATTATGCTATATGATTTCTAATGAACATCTGCCCAAATGCGATTCTGTATTTGCTACTCATGCGATGGTATATGAAGATATTCATTGACGAGTTGATACCTTCCATGAAATAAACGAATCCGCCAAATGCTACTGTCAAAGTAACGTATTTTCCATTTAATGATAGCTCGGGTTCAAAAGCAACGGCAAGCATGAGGATTGTAGCTGGAACAAAGCAAATTATAAACAGGGTGGAAATTGTCAAGACCATTTTAACGATTTTCTGGTTTCTTTTCGCCATTTTATAGGCCAGCGTTTCATTGATTACAGTATTTGTCCATTTTTGTCGTCTACGCAATTGTATTGTCAGAATTAATGTGCAGACTGTAATGATTGTAAATGCAGAAAACGGAATCATAAAGTTGTTGATCAAAAGAGTAAATGACTCAACGGGAGCCTTGTCTTCTCTGACGTTAAGCCCAACAAGTGTCTTGTTTCTGACAGGTGAGAACTTCAAGCCTAGACTGCTCACGAAATACACAGGTGTGCCGCTAAATGTAAAGACGACGAAGATGCCAACAGTGACCACCGTTGTTCTTTTTGGGGTGACAATACTCTTCACCTAATTGTAAAAAACAAAACAACACTGTCAATTACTGCCAATATCGTACCTTTCGGAGTATGGCAGGCGGGTTTTGAGCCTGAGGAATTTAGGGCTTCTGGCTAGTGCTGTCGCCGCGAACTTTGCAGGTTAGAAGTTTAATTTTTCCCCTTTTTTCCCAAGAGAACACAACATTAATAAAAATGCGATTGTGGAAAATAGTTAAACAAAGAATATGTGATGAAAAAAATCAAAACGTGACCATGGTCTGATTTAGACAAAAATAACAGACAAATTTATTTCTAACATTCGAAAAGAAATGAAACACGTATGTTCTATGTTAATGTGTTGTTCATTCTGGCTCCGACATTACACGTTTACAGTGGAGTGTACAAAAATGATATGCGTCCTTTGCAGGATAATTCGATACACTCTAGGTTGATTTGAAAGGGAATTTTCTCTTCGATACCATGCCAGTATCCTTGGCCTAGGGAATAACGTCTTTCTCCGTAATCCCATATATTCTCGTGAGTAACGTAACCTGCGCGAGGAACTGTAGCGGTTCTTGCCGCGTTGGTAACTTACGGGGTATGTGAACTGGTCGCTCAGAAAGCAATGGCAAGCTACTGAGCTTAATCTTGCCTAGTACATCAACATCAGCTGAAAAATGCTGCTGTTGACTGCAGCGTCCTGTAAGGGATGTGGGGAGAAAAAAACATGCCTTTGCTGTATAATATGACACTGCAAATCAGTGAATAAGCATATTTCTTACATCCACCCACGTTTGGGACCATAACAGACGGACTCTAAAAGACTAAGGTAATGACATCGGGGATCAATGTTCTAAACACATATTTGCGAAAAATAAAATGTTTTGTTTTAGTTGAGGAGTGCATGGATTAGGAGACTAGTCTGACGTAAATTAAATATATCTCGTATAGTCATATAAGCACATTTCATACTATGTTTCAAAGTTAAGCATTAAGCTCTTTAAGTCACATATTTCAAGATTAAATAGTGTATTATTTGAATCTTACATACAGAATACATAATGTGCTGGACGCTGCGATCAACCTCAGACTGAGGGATTAACTCCCTTCTCCACCAACACCGGTATGTGTGCATGCTATATAATGCATCACTGAGACCAGGTAACACGCTGTCTCGTTCTACTCCACCATGAACCAAGCCCACAAGAACATCTCTTTATCTATTGATCACGAACTGTATCGTTCCTTGACATCGTCACCCAACGTCGATACAATGGCACCATTAAAAAAAGCAGTCTAGTTAGTTAGTTTGACAGATCATCCTCATTGCACATCGAACCATTCAGTCCATAAGTGCTCGGATCCCCTCCTCAGCAAAACCCCTAGGGTGTAGCGACTCATGACACCAGTTCTTTTTTGGTTTATTACTCTTCTTTGGCTTCCGGCTTAGTGTTCTTGTTTGGCCACACCTCTTTTAACTTGCTCTTCTCGCAGCCTGACCATGGTTGTAGATTCCCAGTTATCGCCTGGTTCTCGTAAAGGACTTACTTATCGTAGAGCACTCAGAATGTCTGCCTGGTCCATGGCTCATCCGCCTTCCACAGTAGCCCTACATGCAAGCCTGTCACCTGCTCATTTCCTTGTACACCCGCATACCCCGGCGCGAAGATGAAACTAATCTTTGCCAGCCGTGACCACTCCAGAGACAGCAGCCACTCTCTTCGGACCCACCCCAACTCTATCCTCCTGACCATACTCATTGGGTCACTAAGGACACATGCCCGTGTGTCTCGAGCCATGTTATTGCTTTACTTACTGTCATGACTTCCCTAGTCAGACTGCGTGTGATCAAAGCAAAAGCGTCAGACTCTTTCTTTACAATTTTCCCTCCGGCCTGAGCCGTAAAGGCCCATGGACTTCTCACTCCTCGGACTCAAAGAGCAGTCTATCGAAAAGATGCATCTACTGGTTAATATATTATTTTCAATAGCTTTATTCCTATAGAATATAACTGTGGCCTGGTTAGGACCCTGTTTAATCGAGCCAGAAACATTTGCTCTGTTGACATTCGAAAAGAGTACTGGACAACCTTTACAAGACTCTACAATCTAAAACAGATATCCAGCCGACGTCATTAATCGTCACTGTAGGCCACCCAAACCCAACCATACATCATTATCGGTTCCCAAACTTCAAGAGTTTAGTCAGCTGACCATTCGAGGGAACGACGTAATGAAAACAATACACAACTGACTTAAACAGTAGAAAGCCAAACCTTCTTTACTCCTAAACCTATGATCAGATCTAATACCACCCGGATACCTATTCAATACGTAAATAAATCATAGGCTCCGTACACCAAATCAGACCGCATTCGACAATTCCAGTGTAAGCCTCAAATAAATTACAAATGTAGAACGGAAAGACAGTTAACTCTTTATAGGGCCACATATAGTCTTTAATCTGTAATACCTACTCTTACATATGGTCTGAAATATGCAATAGTTATTCCTAATGGGTTTAATATAGTATTTAATATGCAATACTTACTTTTAACGGAGCTACAACACTAATGCATTTCTCAAACGCAATCATCGCCGTGATACAACTGCTGATTCGGGTGAACAAAAAATGTGGCATTGCTAACACCAGATAATTAACATCCATACAATCGAATGGCAAATCTGCATCCCTAACAGCTGGGGTTACAAAGATGCACTGCCACACCATAATTATGAGGCTGCACAAATCAGAGATTGATAAACCTGGATAGAAAAGCAAAATGTTTATTATTGTCATACAACAAACGCGGCAAAAATAACCCAATGGTACCTGCCCATTGTGTTATATGACTGACAATTAACTATGGTAATACAAATTAGTAATGAAATGTTGCGAAAATGGAGGAAGTGGATATATGTTTTATGCGAATGTTGAGAATATGTTGGCAAGACACACAAAATAAACCCAGCAAGATAACATAATGTATGCCAATGTTACAAGATCACACATCAAAACCATCGGGAAAGGTTACCTTCATTTCCTCGTGTCATATCATCAGAAGAGGTGGTATAGTATACTTAGCCGTTTGTGCGATAGTAATGGACAAGAAATGGGGAAGAAAACATCTGGATTGCTGTGGATAGCTAACAAACTAGGCAATACATAATACTACACAACAGTATCGACAACAACGGCCACGTTATGACAAAATGTTAATGTCACTTGACCTTAACAATACAACTTTGTAAATCGAAGTAGGAATCAATTTTACAACACCAACAATCACATTAATTTAAACACATAAGGACATACACTATTTTGCAAAAAGGTTTGTTTAGTTTAGATGCGTTGAGCTAAGAAACGACATCATCGTACTCAAGACATTCCCACACGCTATCCGTCATCTCGTTCAACAGAAAACCAAGACTCATACTGCTCGTACTAATCGTTGAAACTGTCTTTTTATTGAAAGCTATCCTGGTCTTCCCTCTCAATTTTGAGATTTGTTCAGAACCCCTGCCGATCCCCCGCGATATCATTCTCTCCACATAAATGTTCTCAGTCTGTTCCACCACGTTCTCCATCCGGCCCCTTGTCCATAAGTGATTTATCACCGAGAAATGCATTCCCCAGACAACCTATCAGTCTGATCATGCGCCCCCACTCTCGCATGACCAGGACAGACAATCCATATAATCCTAACAAGCTGTGACATCTGAAGAGAATCAAGTCATTCTACATGAAACATTCATTTCTCCACCTTACTAAGTATTCTCTGTAAGTCCATAATGAATACAATGAGTGTTGCAGCAGTTTCGTCCAACCATTGGAAGACTGATGTCACGTCTCCACCTCCATTCTTATACTGGAAGTTTTAGTCTCATTTGCCATACTTTCCTTTTTTTAAGCATCATCTTTGCACAATGAAATTGCCTTCGCTATGAAAGCCCAGAGACCACGTCCGTTTCTCACAACTTACCTAATGGTTTAGATGACAATGTCACCTTGATGGGTCAGTTGTTGCATCTGAAGTTCTGTGCTGCCCGCTGTCCATTCGTTGCGCTTTCGACTAGTTATATTATTTATTACCTAGTGCCAGACCGACATGTTTTCAGGTTCTTTTACTCACTTTTTTTAACGATTATTGTTCTCTATGTCATACACCTGGCTGAGAGAAATTCCTGCCGTTGTCATCCAGGACCTGCATCTTCCCAGTCTGTGACCCTTGACCATGTCTATGACTTTATGCAGGGGGTCATCCATGACAGCAGCGACTCTCAGTTACCATTTGGCCTGAAGGACCATGTGCCTCTCTGCAGTTGTTTGTAGTGCAGTGATATGCTTCATGCATATAATTGGTGTGTCTTTCGTGCACTTCAGGATCACCCGAATGGCCGCATTCTATATTCGCTCTAACCATTCAAGCTGACGAAAATTGCACTCTGTTGGAGTAATGAGCTTTCCGTGCAATCTACTACTTCGTTTTCGTTACGTTTATGAAATATAGATGACCAAGTCATACAATGAATCACTTAACAGCATTCTAATTGTTTTCTATGCTGTTAAATCACAGCATATCGCAGAGCATATTTCACAGAACTCACTTTCTGATAATATAGAAACATACTATGTAAGTACGTTTACATAAATATTCTTCGTATGTCGTCGACACAGAATAAGAGATTATAAGTTAGTTAGCTAGTTAGGCGACAGATAATCCTCATTGCACATCGAACCATCCAGTCCATAAGTGCTCGGATCCCCTCCTCAGCAAATCCCGAAGCTAACGACACCAGTTCTGTGTTGGTTTATCAATCTTCTTTGGCTTCCTGCGTAGTGTTCTTGTTTGGCCACCCCTCTTTTAATTTATTGTTCTCGCAGTCTGGCCATGGTTGTAGGTTCACAGTCATCACTTGGTTCTCGCAAAAGTCTTACTTTTCGTAGAGCATTCAGAATGTCAGCCTGGTCCGTGGCGAGTCCGCCCTCCACAGTAGCCTCACCTGCGAGCTTGTCAGCCAGCTCATTTCCTTGTACTCCCGCATGCCATAGCACGAAGATGAAACTAATCTTTGCCAGCTGAGACCGCTCCAGAGACAGCAACCATTCTCTTCGTATCTACCCCACCTCTATCCTATTGAGCATGCTCATTGAGTCGTTAATGAAACATGCCCTACTGAATATCTGTGTCTCGAGCCATGTTATTGCTTTACTTACTGCCATGACTTCCATAGTCAGGCTACTTGTGGTCTCAGTAAAAGCACCAGAGTCCTCCTTCACAATTCTCCCTCCGGCCCTAGCCGTAAAGGCCCATGAGTTTCTCACATATCGGACGACCGACCCATCTATGTAGATGACAGCATCACCGTCTAGCGAATTTTCGACAATCAACGCTTGTACTTCAGCCTCCACAACAGCCGGATTTTCTTGTATGCATTTTCTATCTAGTTGGATGCAACCTGAAAAGGATATGCAGAAATATGTTGGTACTTGTACCCACTCCTCGCCAGGTTCTAAGTCCTCAAGTGAACACACCTGTTGAAGAATGTCTTCGGCTCGACCCATCCACGACCGTTCTCTTTTTAACCTGCTGCCCTTCACCTTCATAATTTCACTATGTTGTGTATGTTGTGTGTTTGCGTTAACTCTGAGGTAGGCGCGTGCTCTGCAAACTTGTATTCTGTCTTCAATGGTTAGAAAATCAAGAATGTTGCGCCCTACATGCTGTATCTCTTGTACATCCAAGAATAATGCGCATAGCTTCATTCTGTATCCTTTCCATCCTTTCTTTCAGCCTACCGCTGAGAGTCAGGATTGCCATCGCGTTCTCAAGAACAGACATGACCACCCCCTCGCGAAGAAGACATAGATGGCTCTGCTCACAGTTTGCTACCGCCATCACCCACATCGCAGTCAAACCCCGGTTGGCCTTTGTTATCACCTGGTCTATGTGCTCATTATAAGCAAGGCTTCGATCATAAGATATGAGATAGAGATATTGTATATGATCATATATAAGATCAATAAGAGATTATAAAACAACAACAACTTGGATATATGCGAAAACGAGCTCATAAACACACCGTGTTATACTTTGATCAAAGTAAACGTAGCATTGACTGTGACAGAGCTGTGATCCAACACACGATTTCTGGAGGAAGAAGCAGGGCTCGACCGCCACGAAGACAGACACAGGACATAGAGGACATTGTGGTTATAAGGGCGAGGATACATGAGTCAGAGGAACTGGCAAGGTTTAGAATATATTTTCCACGGGACTTGATGAAAGCGACGTTCTACAAATTAACGGCTACATAAAAATAACATTGAAGATGGAAAGGCATAGCCGACATGTAAAACCCCTTGATGTGAATTTTTAAAGACAATGAGTCCAAACGTATACGTCAATAGAAGCTGGAAGACATCACCACGAGATAGGCTAATAGCAATCTCTCTGTATACTTTCACCGCAACGACATAGCAAGTTAGTGATCTTTGAACTCGGGCGATCGCTTCGAGTATACTACTACTTTTAATATTTGCTACTTTGATCAGGTGCACTGGATTGAGTTTAGCGTGAGGATTAGTTTGCCTGTTATAAATATCACGGGCCAACCCATCCCAGCTCCCAAAGTACTTGTAAGTTACGTTCTCTAGTCAAGGATGAGGAGTCAACATGTTAATTCAGTTGACCGTTGACTGGTATGAACCCACTACAAAGCGGTCAGTCATTGTGAAGACGGAGTAAATTAATTGGTTGACAAATGTGTCTTAAAATGAATATCACATGTAGTAACACTCATTCGCATTATTTATGTTTCTTACCTAGCAAGGTGATGTTGATTGTGTCTTTGAAACCTTGTTTCACAAAACACATAATATTAAGAATATTTGTGACAATACCAAAAATATTTATTAACTGACATAGCCCAGTTAAAAATATGTAAGTAAATATATGTGCTACTGTCTCATTAATTACTAACGTTTTTGGAGATTTCTCTTGATTTGACAAGCTATCTGAGTGAAGAATCGTTTGATTCATATAGTACATATTGTGCTTGTGAACTTAAACCCGTGCTCTTATTTGGATGACTATTACAGTCTTGTGTGTCAGCTGCTGTTTAGCCTAACTGTAAAGTACAAATAAATTTAAGTTTTAACATCGGAATGAAAGTTGAATCAAAGTAATAAGGCAAGCCAAATTGCAATATACTTGCTTAAAAGGGTACATAATTAGTTATTTGTGTGAAAATCAATATTCACAAATCGCTAAATGTGAGTGAACTGTATGATAAGCAAATTAGTTAAGGTCATTACACAAACATACAACTGTATATGTATATAATTCAAAATTGAAGATAATAATAAACTATGGCGTATGGAGTATATCATTTTGTGGTCGAACTAATCACAAGATGTCAGGTATGTTCTAGAAAACAAGATTTAATGAATGATACTTTTCTACGACTAGAGAGCCGTGATACATAGAAAGCATGACTTGTGATCACATTCATTACATATGGATTAACTGCCTGTCACGAAATTATACCTTTTCTCGGGCCAGGCATCTACACCCCAAAATTAACGACCCATCTGATGCTCCAACCCCGAGGGACCACGCCAAGTCGTGGTGTATATAATTAAGTGGCACGTAGGCTGAACATCAACGCACACAATATTTACTCAAAATCGAATACGGGTTTTACATCACGAGTACAGTTTGTAATATATTAATAAAACGTTTTTCTTTTCCAGATAGCTTGTCGAATCCAGAGGAATATCCAACTTGTGTAATAAATGAGTCAGTAGTTCACAAGGCACAGTAAATGCTGTGTATATCATGAAAACATGGAAACAATAATTGAACCTTCAATAGAAGTAAACAAAGATCTAGTAAATAGACCAGATCTAGATCTAGATACTAGACACAGCTATCTGATTCCCTTGCCGAAGCCTGGCAAAGACCTCACAAATATTCAGGGTTATCGAGTTATAACCATGCAGAATACAATAGGCAAGCTGCTGGAGAAGTTAATTGCCGGGAAAATATCAAGCCAGCTAGAGAGGCGAGGGTTTTTCCCACCTACCCTGGGCGGGTACCGTTCAAAAAGAGAAACCTGGGCCAATGCAGCAGATTTTGCCCATGGTGTCTATGAAGGTTCCCACTCAGGCATTGAAACCTTTGCTACAGCGATTGATCTTGAGGACGCGTACAATAGAATACCATTGGATTTCTTAATGCTTCAGCTTCTTGAACTGAAAATAAGTCCATTCCTCCTTAGTTGGATCGCTGCAGCCCTCTTCCAAAGGAAAGCAGTTTTTAGATGTGGCAGTTGGACGTCGGAACCAACAACAATATATCCTGGCCTACCACAGGGATCACCATTATTTCCGTTACTGTTCAATGCCTACACTGTGAGAATAACCAGCGAGCAGATCACGGGACTGGGGAGGACATTGTCATACGCCGACGATGTTTTAGTGTATCGCCAGTGTAAGTATAGAGATCAGGTTGCTGTGGAACTACAAACCGAACTCAATCGCATAAGTAGTTGGTGTGTTGAGGCTGGGGCAATGGTCAACCCAACAAAGGCAACAGTGACTTGGTTCTCGTTGAATAATCATATTGTCAACACTCCAACACCAACTGTAATGCTGTGTTCAAAGACGGTGGAAAGAAGGCAGGTAATGAATTACCTGGGGATACGATTTGATCGAAGCCTTGATTTTCCAACCATTGAAGACAGAATACAAGTCTACAGGGCTCGCGCCTACCGCAGAGTTAACGCAAACACACAACATCCACTACATAGTGAGATTATAAAGGTGAAGGGCAACAGGTTAAAAAGAGGACGGTCGTGGATGGGTCAAGCCGAAGACATTCTTCAACTGGTGTGTTCACTTGAGGACTTAGAACCTGACGAGGAGTGGGTACAAGTGCTAACAGATTTCTGCACATCCTTATCAGTTTGCATCCAACTAGACAGAAAATGCAGGCAAGAAAACCCGACAGCTGTGGAGGCGGAAGTACAAGCGTTGATTTTCGAGAATTCGCTAGACGGTGATGCTGTCATGTACACAGATTTGTCGGTTGTCCGACATGTGAGAAGCTCATGGGCCTTTACGGCTCAGGCCGGAGGGAGAATTGTGAAGGAGGACTATGGTGCTTTTGCTGAGACCACATGTAGCCTGACTATGGAAGTCATGGCAGTAAGTAAAGCATTAACATGGCTCGAGACACAGACATTCACTAGGGCGTGTTTCCTTAGCGACTCAATGAAAATGCTCAAGAGGATAGAGATGGGAGAGATCCGAAGAGAATGGTTGGTGTCTCTGGAGCCGTCTCGGCTGGCAAAGATTAGTTTCATCTTCGTGCCAGGGCATGCTGGAGTACAAGGGAATGAGCAGGCTGACAGGCTCGCAGGTAACGCTACTGTGGAGGGCGGACGCGCCATGGACCAGGCTGACATTCTGAATGCTCTACGAGAAGTAAGACTTTTGCGAGAACCAAGTGATGACTGTGAATCTACAACCATGGCCAGACTGCGAGAACAGCAAATTAAAAGATGGGTTGCCAAACAAGAACACTACGTAGGAAGCCAAAGAAGATTGATAAACCAACACAGAACTGGCGTCGTTAGCCGCTACACGCTGCGGGGTTTGCTGAGGAGGGGATCCAGGCACTTATGGACTGAGTAGTTGGATGTGCAATGAGGATGATCTGTCGACTAACTAACTAACTAACTAACTAACTAACTAACTAACTAACTAACTAACTAACTAACTAACTAAACAAAGATCTATATCTTTTGCTTTATTGACTACACGAAGGATATCTATAAAGTGAGACATGTCTACATAATAAAGATGCTTGAAGATGTACAAATTGATGGAAAAGACCTTAGACTTGTAAAAAAAATATATTGGAAAGAACAAGCTGCCATAAGAATTTATAATGGTGTACTTCAATGTCAGCCTATTAGAGACATGTGAGACAGGGATGTGTAATGCCTCCAGAACTTGTTTCTCTGTATAGTGGAAACTATTTTCATAAATATAGAAGATATGGAAGGAATCAGCATTGGGTGACGATACATCAATACCATTAGATATGCAGATAATACAGTCTTGATTGCAGACAAAGAACAGGGCCTGTAACATTTAGAAAATGTGGTTGTTGCACACAGTGAACAAATAGGGTTAGAAGTGAATAGTAAAAAGACACAGAATATGGTCGTCACTGGGAAGAAGGAAATACCACAATTTTATATACGAGTAGATGGGCATATTCATAAATACGTGAATAGGTACAGTAATCTCGGAACAGTCATAACATCTGATGGGAGATGCCTTGAAGAGATTAGAACAAGAATCGCCATTGCGAAGGTACCCTTTTGCAAAATGAAAAATCCAAACAAAAACATACTGACCAATAAAACGATGTCAAGTGAAATGACAAACAGAGTGTTGAATTGCTACATAGAGCCTGTTCTTTTGTATGGATGTGAAGCGTGGACAATGAGCAGTCAAGCTGTCCGCGAGGCGGTGGAAATGTGGTTTCTGGGGAATATGCAACGAATACCATGGAGAGACACACAAAAAAAACACCAATGAACAAGTCCTTCAAGAAACAAATGAAGATCGTAAACTGATTAGAGACTAGAAACATTAGACGTAGACAGTCAAAATGTGTTAGGCATGTTATGAGAATATATGGCTTGGAGAACTAGGTGACATCTGACAAGATTGAAGGGAAGAGACCAAGGGGAAGGCCGAGAAGTAAATACCTGGATGGCGTAGCCACGTGGCATAGTCGAGACAGGAACACGCAGCTAATCTACGACTCTGGTGATCGAGTGAGAAGTTAAAACATGACTGCCCACGTTTATCGGCATGGCACCATATTTGCCACAATTTTTGGGAAAATATGTAGAAACGGCCCAAACAATATCTAGAAATATCTAGATTGTGTTGGTAAACATGTAGAAAAACAGTGTCTCTGTCAACCACATGGGCGCTTTCGATAATATGCCTACCAATTGAAGACGCCGGGAGCTTCCGGTGTGTCGGCCCTACTAGGCTAGCATCTCCTGTGTGTCGCATCTTGTTGACCCATTGAAGTATGTGTTCTGATACTCGTTTGTTAATCTGTCTCTCTGTTCTACCAATGTAGAAGACCTGGCACCTACATGTGAATTAGTAAATACAATAGTTGTGGCGTACAGAGGAACAGGCTCTTTGACTGCTGGTGTAGGAATCGGTACGTCATCCCCTCGAAAGATTAGCTTGATGAATACCTTGAGTTTAGGGACTGTAGTTACGTCTGGTTTTGGTTTGGGCTGTCGGCAGTGGCTTTTTATAAATCCTGTGGAGTACCCATTCAGGTTTAAGACATTCTTCAGAGTTTCAAATTCATCTGTCAGTGTGTTCTGGGTGCATATCTTTCTAGCACGGTCAAACAGGGCCCGGACTAAGCCCCGTTTGTACTGGACAGGTGTGAAGCTCTGAAAATTTAGATATTGGCCAGTCCATGTTCCTTTGCGATACACCGATATTTGAATTGTGCCGTCTGCTCTACGACTCATTAGAATATCTAGGAACGGCAACGCTTCGTTGTGTTCGTGTTCCATAGATAGAGAGATGTTTTTATGCGTCATGTTCATTGTGGCCTGGAACGATGTTTCTTGTAGCTCGTCTGTGGTGATGATTAGTATATCGTCCACGTAACGACGGTAAAAGGCCAAATTGTTGATGTCTGAGGATCTCTTTTCTTCGAAATGGGCCATGAAGATGTTCGCTAGAATAGGACCAAGAGGACTCCCCATGGCCATTCCGCCAGTACGACAGTCCTTCGATCCAAAAATACTCAGAGATACATTCCAACTGGTGGAATTATTGGACACTATGGACATAAATAACAAACACAAGGCATCCATTTATATAGCCTCCCTATTCACTAACGTTCCATTAGAGGGGACAGTCAAAATAATAAGGGAACGCATTAAAGACAAACAACTAAAATTAGGCATACCAACACCTATTCTGGAGAGGCTACTACTAATATGTACCGCCAACATACAATTCAATTTTCTAACTCACCCGACAAATTGACGGAGTGGCCATGGGGAGTCCTCTTGGTCCTATTCTAGCGGACATCTTCATGGCGCATTTAGAAGAAAAGAGATCCTCAGCAAAATCGCTGTTATTAAGACACCAGGTGTTGGTAGAAATTTGACATTTGCAGATGATGTTTTGAGCAGAGACATGGGCAGATTGGCTGAAGATCTACATATGGCAGAATGCTGCCATGCGGGTGATCCTGGGGTGCACAAAGGATACACCAATTATAATGCATGAGGCATATCCTTCGGATAGTCATAGTGTCCTTCAAGCCAAATGGTACCTGAGTTTTGCTGCAGATAAGGATCACCCCCGACATGAGGCCACGCATATGGTCGAGGGTCACAGACTAAGACGATGCAGGTCGTGAATGGCACAGTTTTCAATATCTATATGTAAGTTGTGTGATCTAGAGACCATCAACTGTAAAAGAGTGGGTTGAAGTTCCGGAAGACATAACGGACTGGTACAATGCAATAGTAACACTTGGTCGAGAGTGCAGAGAATGGCTGTTTAAGGCGCAACAACTGATGCAGAGTAACACACATCAAGATGACATAGTGATCAACAACGATGGGTCGGTTGTTAGAAACAGAAGTAGCTGTTGAGGTTTCGATGCGAAGGATAATGGACAATTATAAAACTAAAAGAGAGAGAGAGAGAGAGAGAGAGAGAGAGAGAGAGAGAGAGAGAGAGAGAGAGAGAGAGAGAGAGAGAGAGAGAGAGAGAGAGAGAGAGTCTGCATATGACGCTACGACCTCCATCATGAAAATGGAGGGAGAATCAGCGTTTCGTTGGTTAGAGGGGACCACTGCAACACACACTGTATTCATTACGTACTCAAGGCGTGTGCTAAGTAAGGTGGGGGAATGAATGTTTCGTGTGGAATGGCTCACCTCTCTTCAGAGGACACAGGTTGTGCGAACTGTATATAGGTTAGCAGGGAACGCACCTCTTGGTAGTAGATTAGCTATGAACAAGGGATAGGTCGTGCGCATGTGGGGCCAGGTGGAAAAGGTGGGGGAACAGATTGAGAACCAGTATGTGGAAAGAATGAGATTCCGGGGGACTAGGCAGGAGTTCTGGAAGAATCTCAAAACTAAGAGGCACGACCAGTAGAACCTTCAATCAGATAGCGGTTGGAACGATTAGTAGTGTGACTCTTCGCAGGCTGTTGAAAGAGTGACGGAGAGCGTATGGGAATGTCCTGAGTGCAATGTCAGTTCCTAGCTCAACTCAACTTCAACACTCCTGTTATCACTGACATTAACAACTTTTTTGTTGGTAAGTATGGTTTCCATTTTGCAGAAAATCACCTTTCTCATGGCAATTCTTGACCTAATATTTGCAATGCATCTTCCATCAGATGTTACGACTGTTTCGATATAGTTATACCAGTTCACCTGTTTAAGAATACTTCCATTTACTTGGATGTTGCAATGTGGTATTTGTTTCTTCTTGGAGACGATCATAATCTCTGTTTTCTTACAGTTCAGTTTACAATCGGAATTACTCACTGAGTATAATAACCGCATCCACCTAATGTTGCGATCTTGCTCGTCGTTAGTAATAAGTACTGTATCATCCGCATATCTTACATTATTGGTGATTGGTCCACCGACTGCTGCTCATATAATATCATCTATGTTTGTCTTTATATTTTTACTTTAAAAGTAGACAATGGGCTAATAATAGTTTCAGAGAGCGGACATAGAAAATTGGTGATCTCATTAGTTTAGTTTGGAGTTCTCTCGATTTGAACTCAAGCGTAGTCTTCAGGCATTCTACTACCTTTAGTAGTTGCTACTACGATTGGGATGCACTGGATTGGTTTTAACATGAGGGGTACCTTTGTCAGTTATCAATATCCACGGCCAGAAAGCACTCACAATTCGACATGTATGTGTAATATTTACGTCCTCTTATCAAGGACAAGGAATACACATTTCAATCCAGTTGACCGGTGACTGGAATGAACCCACTACGATGTGGTCAGACATTGTGGAGACGGCGCATATTAATTGGTTGACAAACATGTCTTAATATGAATATCAAATGTATAAACAACCAAACACATTATTTATGTTTCCTACCTAGCAAAGTGATGTTGATCGTGACTTCGAAACCTTGTTTCACAAAACACATTATATTGATAATGTTTGTTACGATACCAAAAATATTTATTAACTGACATAGCCCATTTAACAAGATGTAAGTACATATACGTGCTACAACCTCATTTATTACTAAAGTTGTTGGAGATTCCTCTTGATTCGACAAGCTATCTGACTGAAACAAAGTTTTATTCATATCGTACATATTGTGCTCGTGATGTTAAACCCGCGCTTGTATTATATACTATTGTCTTGTGTGTAAGGTTTAGTGTCACTGTCAAGTGCATCTAGATTCAGGTTTTAACATCGGAATGAAAGTTTTAAAAACCTCTTATAATGCAACCGACATTTCATTAAAATTACTTAAATGATACATAAAAGGTTTTTAGTTACTCTTGTAATAAACAGCATAGCTATTTGCGAGCAACCTGAATGACAAGCAAATGCAATGTGTTCACTAAACAAACAAAAAACGTGCATATGTATATAATTCAGAAAATAAGATATTAATAAACTATGTAATATTATATTTTGTGATCGAATTAATCTAAACATGTCAGGTTTGTTCTAGAAAGCCATAACATTTACTAAGTGATATATTATTGATGGAAGTGCACCGTGCTACTGAAAGAGGCATGAATTGTGGTCGACAGTCATTATTTCTGGGTTAACTGTCTCTCGTTCATTAGCCACATTCAGAGACGAATTACTTCATCACTACAATTTCCCCAACATTAAAATAGTATTTATTATAGTATACGATCTACAATTAAATACCCATAGGTGGTATAATTGCACTATGTTGAAGTCATGTGTCTGTGTGGCTAAAGTAGCAGCATGCGTTAACTGTACATGTACATGCTCCGGATGCGCTAAAATAATCGCTAGGTATGGATGAGAGTTGTAATGATACATGGATGATAATTGTAGTAAATAATGAAACACGCAGGTTATAATTCGGTTTTCGAATCCTCAGTGAAGATGCGCATGTTATTTACAACTCGCTTGCTGGTCGACTCAGTGGTCATGGGTTCGAATTACCATGGAAGCTGTTTTTATTTTGCTTTAATTGCGTAGGTTCTTGTGTCGCATGGTAAATAAATTAAGGACCTATTTACACACCTCATGGCATATTGGGGTTATGGTGAGACACTCATACTTGTAAAGATGTGTCGGCGCTAAAGCGGTGATGTGGTCAATATTACGCCGGCCGCCTCCATTGTCTAAGACATTTCGTGAAATACATGTTAGCCTGGGTCGACTTTGGAGAACAAATCTACTTATTTATAAACATCCGCTTCAATTTGAATTCAAACTCATGACCGACGCTTCTTAGGCAAACGTCTAGCCATTACGCTACTGCGGTCACTCACCAAGGTCGTAATAGCCTTGGCTTTTTGTCTGCTTATATTAATTAACAATGTATTAAGAGTCCTCACAGCTTCTACACATACTCTTACGGTTTGATAAACTTTCCGATCCCAGCAAACTGACACATAATTTATTAACGTCAGCTTGATGATTCTGGATAAAGACCTTACAATAACAAATATCTACACACCACCAGACTGGGACATATATCTAAATAACATAACGGCAAGGCCCCCCCCCCCCTCCATATGCTGGATACCAAACTGTGTTACATATCCTTTACGTGATATAATAGAGTTATAGGAGTAAGAGGCAGTGAAGTGTGCAACGTAAGGCTTCGACTATGGAGCAGTGCACGGATGGGCACCGTGGTAGGAGGTAGCTATGGGAGGCTGTGCTGTGACGACTAGCGAACGAACCGGTCGTAGGCTTGAAGTCATCTGAAGTAATAGCGAGACTCTGAAGTTTTATGGGCCTACAACGTTTGATATACTGCCATGGATACTTTTGATTGCTCTGAGTACTCCTTTTGTATATGTGCTACCAACTATTAAAGAATGGAACCGAAGACAACGAGTTGCTTCTATTTCTACATCAAACACTATCGACACGGTTAAGATACATTGTCTCCACTACATTGCTATAGAAGCGATTTGGTGCCCAGATCCCAGGATCTTGAACTGGGTTGTCGGTTGTCACGGAGTAGCTCTCTAACAAGGAATTACCCAAAGTCTGCTCTGAGAAGAATTGAGGCACGTTTATAACTTTTATTGAACACTTGTCAGGGGACGAAACTGATACATAGCTCCTACAACGCCTGCGAGAATTACAGCAGTCAAAAGCCCGGCTAGAGGTGGCTGTATGTAATCGTTTCATCGAACTTATAGAACTTTACCGTTTTCAAGGGTGCCTATCCACAGGCGACGGTCCGCTTACCAGCTTTCAAGGCCTGGCCAAAGGCGGCAGTCAAAAGCCCGGCTAGGGGTGGCTGTATGTAATCGTTTCAGCGAACCTTGCAGTTTTTAAAGGCTCTTCTACGCGTGGCTGTTCGTGGTCAATCGTTCAGTCGTTTCTGGTGATGTCTGAAAGGCCGTCCACGGTTGGTTGCTGGCGGTTGTAAGTGAGAACTTTGTAAAGTACGAACTGAAAGAAGGAGCAACGACAGCTAACACTGGAAAGTATAAATTGAAATGTTTAAAAGACTTAGTAGAAATGTAGAAGTTAATTAACATCTTATCCCATATTTAATTTATTGTTTTCAGGCATTGAAACTTCGTAGTATGTAATTATGAATTACCACCTAAGTAGAGAATTGAGGAACGTGACCATGTGGCTAGAGGAACTGAAAATAGCAGTCAGTGAGGTGGTATGTTTTATGAATAGATTACACCGAAGAATAGTTCAACAAGAGAATTGTAATGCCAGAGATAATTAAAATAATAACAAGAATAGTCGAGGACAGCCACCGTTTAATGAAAACAGAAGGCAACATAATTTTGTATATAGAGGAGGCAGTTACGTTGAGCCAGATATGACTAGGGTCAAGAGCTGTTATAATGATCAAAGATACAGAAATGGGCCTGAGAGAAACCTTTCAAAGAAATCATGGGGTTGGCCCTCCCGAAGTGCAACCGAAAGAAAAAGACCTGACGACTGGTTTGAACAAAGACAGAGACAATATTTAAAGACAGGGTCGAAGGACAGAGTAGAACACACAAATAAGATTTCAACTGCTCCTAAAGTGCTTGAAAATGTTAGGGTTGGACAGGAAAAGAAGTTGTTACTGATAAAGAAAATAGACCGAGAGACACAGTCGCAGACAGGTAATACGATAGATAATAGTACGCAGACTCAAGTAGACACTGTAGAAAAGAAAACCCAGGTACAAAATGTTAACAAAATAGCAAGAGGATGTCAAACTAAGGTGTTAGAAATTTTAGAACCAGCTTCAGGAAAATTAGAAAAGGTTGCGCCAGTTAAAATTAAAGAGACTGTTCCGGCAGAGCATAAGCCGCTGTTAACAAGAAACACCAGGAAGAAAATTAAGAAAAGTGCTAGGGCCAGGTCTGCAAGTTTGCTAGTAAATTTTGATACGACAGATACCTCAGACTTATCAGATGGAGACATTCAATATATTCCTGATCGGAAAGTGAAACGTAGAGGTAGAAATAACAAGAATGTGAGTAGTAAAGGTTCTGAATATAGGGAAACCTTTTTCTCAGCTGGTATAATTGACAGTAAACAGGCTAGTCGGTTGTTGCTTAGTGATATTTCAGAAGATGAAATAGGAAGGTATAAGCAATATGGTATATTGACAGACACGACAAACGAACAACCATTAAAAAGAAATACTGATAAGAAGAAAAGGCAGGTGGCAGGAATAGAAATTTACCCGACTTGTACAGAAGATGACGCTAGGAAAATCCAGGAATTTATGAGGTCACGACCACATTATTTTACAGATAGTTACAGATATTAATAGAGACATAGGTATTAGGAGACAATTTGCTATGATTAGAGCTGAAGAGTTGAATGAAAATGACCTGTTTAGTGACAGATCGCGTTGAGAGGTTGTTTTGAGACGTTGGCAAAACAGTTTCTTCCTATCCTTTGTATTTAGAGCTGCACTGTTGGTCAGAGCAAGTGGTATATGTGAGAAGGGAAGTATTTGGTAATTGAGGTTAAAGTAATTCGGGTTTGATGCGAATTATTGTATCACATTAAGTGGTATATGATGTTGATGGGCTGGTATAGCTCAATGGAGTTATTTTGTTATGGAGTTATTTTGTGAATAGTGATAAGCAGTATGTAAATATAGAAGAGCAAACGGAGGGATACGTGAATCAGTTATAGAGTAATGATAGATTGGGAAGTGCGGCCGTTTCAGCTTGACAATAGTGTGAGAAAATGTAGAAAGATTGTTTTTTCCCGAGAAAACAGAGTGGTTGAGTACCGGAGTTGATCTGTGTGGTTACGCTATAGAGAATTAGGAGGGCAGAGAGTATCCTTGTGTGGGTGGTGTGTATAATGTAGGCAAACTTATGTTTGGTAGTGGTGATTGGAGAGTGGATGATTTGGAATTTGAGGTGTCTTCTGTCTGGAATGACTAGATAGATGGAGTGGTGATCACAGTAAGTGATGTAGTGAGGAGTAGTGTCCGATAGAGTGTGGAATTGGCATTGAGAGAAGTAAGATCATTATCAGAGTTAGTGAGTTAGTACCTGTTTGCGCCGGGTTGACTCTGAGCTTTTGAAAGATGAATGATTGATGGGGGGAAAAAATGAAGCAAGAGAGTAGTTGGATTGTGAAAATCCTATGATATGATGTAAAATATTGAATTAATGTTTCGTTTGTTGTTTTATGAAGCAGATCATCCAGTATCGTTGACGGATGTATGCTGAGGTGACCGTGTTTGATACAGAGGAATGAGAGAATACAGCGAGGACGTGTTTAGTATGTCTCGTCGGAGGGAGGTTTGTTGTGAGGGGCTGTTGATAAATTTAATAATGATGGTTAGTATGCAAAAGAAGAGGCCAGCGAGGACTATAATACGTCAAGAATGTTGATTTAATGTTTAATTTCTTTCTTTGAAACAGCATCTACACGTTGGGGTGATCCGATGCGAGTAAAATGACTGAGAGATGATGTCTACTGAATGGGACAGTGAGTGCTCGGAGTGTTCCGTGAGCGTTGTGATGATTGTACGAATGACCATCACGAATGTCGGTGTCGGGGATGGAAGATCAGAGGTTAATGGAAGCAGTGGTGAGGAAATTGAGTAGTTGGTTGCGTAACTAACTAGCTGAGCGTGAATGTGTTTGTGTTGTGACGAGAATAATTGAAAAGATATGCTTGTTGCTAATGCTGATAAAGTAAGCGCGGTGAATGCGTGGAAGGCAGAGTGAATAAGTCGGAGAAAGTTTGGAGGTAAAGAATGGGGAAGCATGATAGAGTGGAATGTTTATTATGAGCTTGAGGAATGTAGCTGATACGAGAGAATGTAGCGTTAGTGGCATCAAGTAGACGGGAAAGTGAATTGTGAGAATGCGCAGTTGAAAGCATTACAACGGTAAATGAAATAAGAATGGTAGATAGTGTTACCGAAGAATGTAATGGCCGTGGCGTCAGGTGTATAGTCGAATTGTAGTAGTTGAGTCGAAGTAGATTACAATATACATGCGAAAATAAAAAGGCTGGGTTGCGTTTACCCTTAGTAGGTGGAAGTGGTGGATGAGCTTCCAAGAAAGCTTTGTACGTTGAAATAGCCACTTTAGTCAGTGAGAAATTGAGCAATTTGAGCTGTAGATAACAGTAATTGCTTTGATTTATTGGATGTTTGCATGGTTTATATTTCAAATACTGTGGTGTTGCCGTAATTTAGTTTTTATAGTGTATTGTGTTTCACATAAATTGTGGGATAGACGCTGTCTGTAAATTGGGGGAAAAGCTGTTACAATTTTTGACTTAGTTATTATTGAATCATTGATTTGGAAGTAATTAGTAATACGGTGTTTTCAGTTGGTAATTGTATATATTATTATGAATAATGTTGGGGAATTCTGTCCTTAAAAGCGACAGAATTCGAGGGAAAAAGGGTGTGTTTTTAAATTGTTGATGTAGTTATTAATTGGTTATTAGTTAGAAGTAATTACAGTGTTTTCAGTTGTATACATATGTTATGTTATGTTGAGGGATAATTGATGTCCGTACAAGTGACATAATCGAAGTGAGAATGCGTTGTTTCCTGACTGGTAGTCCTTATTTTCAAACATTCGTTGGTCATGTTGCTTGAGTTATAAATTTAAGTCCGTAATTATTATAATTTAATTATCGTTGACCTATCTTGAATGTGGTTCAAAATAATGTTGCTTTATTTGGTTGATAGAACTTCATTTATGTATGGCCAAGAGTGTCCCTCTTATGAAGTTGCTTATTAATTACGCCCGGGGTTGGGTTTCAGAGCAATAGCGCTGAAATTACGTTCAGGTAGCCAAGATATTATTGATGTCTATAGTAAATAGACATTTTCTGGTGGCTTCGGGTTGCGGGGTTGCCGTGATTGACGGCATGGATATTGTTCGGGTCTTAGGAGAGGACAGATATAATTGGGTCTTCCCGTGTGTTGCCGGGGCCCATAAGGGAAGCAAAGAATAGCAACACTGTAGCCTACCACGCATGTCGTAAGAGGCGACTAAGGAGGCTTGATGGTTCCGTCGCCCTGCTACTGAGTGAGTGCTTGGCGCGACACTGTGAGCTCTAAGTTTCGTGTGAAATGCTTCTGAATCTGCCTGAGGTGTTTTGGAACGTGACTGCATGTTCGGAGTGGTGGCAGCTGGCTATGTCCCAGAGTTGACCAGTTTTAGCCTTATGCAGAAATGCGTGGCTGCTGGGCTTCTGGTTGACTGCCACTGCCATCAACGATGAACTATATTTTTTTTTGGTACTGTGTGGATGAACATCTAGGAAACATCCAGACTGCCGATTCCATCAGAGATGAACTGGATGTTTCATGGGGGACTATTGTGTTGACATTCTGGCGGCAGCATTATGCACAGTGAATCTGTGCGGACTGTTGTTTGTCGAGACACCTGTCTTTTCCACTATTCACATTGGGCAGTGGGAGGCGTTTTGTGTGATATTCACTGGCACAGGAACGGAGCAAAATGGGGACGACCCGTTGCTGTAAGGTTGGAACCGCGACTAACTAACTAACTAAGATATAATTGGGTCGCTGAGGGTAGACAAAGATTGAGTGCCATTTAGTTAGTGGTTCGGTAGAGATGATTCCCATAATAAATGGGATGGATATGGATTAAGAGCCATGAAGTAAAGGTGTGGGTAATAATGGAATGTCTATAATAGATGAACAGATAGAAAATGGGGTAGACAGGGTGGATGTTCATAGTCATGAGGTCATTGGTGATATATTTTTTTTCAATTGCTGGGGATACCGCCATAAACTGAAGTAGACATGGATGGTGGATAGTTCACAGGTAGAATGTGGGGCGTTGTGGATAACAACGTAACGTAATGTGCTCATTGATTCGGTGCAGTGCGTTGTGGAGGGTTGTTAGTTTGGAATAGTGGAACATATGTCAAGATTTTTTTTCAGATATAAACTGACTCAATTATGAGATTTGTACAAGTTTTTTTTTTTTTTTTTTTAAGGAAACTTTATTATAAAGTTTCATGTATACAACGGAGGGTAAATGTGAGTGTTATTTGAATTTTGCTATCTTTTCTTTTTCTATCCTTACTGCGCACCAGTTCTGTGTCTTTCTATCCTGTGTTGTATGGATTTTACCCAGTAGGGTATGATATGTTGAATTTTTATATACATATTAATGATTTAAAAAAATGTATACATGTCCATGATGATAGTAGAAGTAAAAATTTAACGAGGTCATAAGCGGATGGCTGTAACCCTGTGAAATGAGGATGAGTCATAAGCGGATTGATGTGACCCTGGGGAATAATGATGAAGAAGAAGAAGCTTTAATATAGTGAGTCATAAGCGGATTGCTGTGACCCTGGGAAATAATGATGAAGAAGAAGAGGTGTTGATGTGGTGAGTCATAAGCGGATTGCTGTAACCATTGGAAATAATGATGACGAAGAAGAAGCAGAAGCTGTAAAGGTCTATTAATAGTTGAGAATGAAGAGGCCTGGTGGGGATAGGGATAGCTAAAATGTCTATGGGTATAGCGGATAGCTGGGAATAAAAAAACCATAAGTGGTTAAAAATGATAATTTGGGGAAAGAAGTAATACGGGTCAGGAAGACTCTATGGCTAGTTTGATTTTATTTAGAATTTTTGTATGTTGTAGAATTCCGAGGTTATGTTGAAGTTTAAGAAATTATGGGTTCTATTTTACGACTTTTCTGGCAAAAGTCTTGGTCATAGATGTGTTGAAGGGTTATACCGTTATAAATTACGGGTTATAAGTTAGTAAATCACAAGAAAAAAGAAAGGTGCGGTTAGCACAATTTGAGTACATTATAGATTCGTGACGATAGGCGTGAAGTTGTTACATGGGAAAAGGCGGACAGCACAATTAAAAAGAAAGATGGAAGAATTGCAGGTCGAAATGATAGTCATTACATGATAATGATATTACTACGAAGGGTTTTACGTCAATAGTAAGTTATACTTAGGTGGCGTAAACAGAAGGTGAGCCGAGGGCTCAGTCATGAGTGACCCAGAAATGATTGTCAGATAACGCAATCAAGCTGGGAGATTAATAGAGAACTTTAGAGAGAGATGTGGGAAAAGATGTCACATTTTATACAAATTGTCTATGAATATGTGTTGTTCCTTATTGATCATATTATGGGTATGGGGTTTATTTTTTAGACTTTCCTACGGACAGTCTCAAAATGGCATAGGAGGGATATGTAACAGATAGGTGATGGGAGAGAGTTAATGAAAGATAGATAATATTGTTGCAAACTTATAAATGGGGAAGTTTGATGAAGACGTAAACATTGTACACGAGAACGCACAAAAGAGTACTACGTAGCATTGTTACGAGTAGCGACGGGCAATAACGACGGCAACAATAACAAGGCAACATTATGATGATGATGACCACCGGAGGAGAGCAAGCAAGTTGAAGGATAACATCATGGATGCGGATCTAGCTATTTTACCACTATCGAATCATAGGATTGAGCTGTGTTGTTAATAAATCGTACCATGAAGGTATATACTTGACAGAAGCAGACGATTGGTTAAAGATATTTCAAGCTTTGGGAAACTGTCGCATATTCGCAGTAAACAAAGTGTCACAGGATAAATAAACTTGTTAGTTGCGACCAATGATAACCAAACCCGACATTATTTTGCTAACACAATTGACTCTGTTATGGTGAACAAACTGAGGAAAATACGTCGGTACAGATTCTCGGCACCTGGTCAATAGTGTGTATGAGATCAAAGGGAGTCACGTAGAGTTGTCTACACATAGTCGACACGTTGATGACAGGATGTTGTTCGAGATGTGTGTACTGGCGACATTTGTCTACAAAACGGAAGTTGGTCGTTGCAAGTGATAGACAGAATGCCTGCTAGAGGTCAGAAGGATTCTGTAATGGGAGAAAGGTCTCTGGCTTACAGACAACCCGGATATTTGTTGGATGAGACAAAGAACTCCCCAGATGAAAAGGAAAATTGACAGCTAATTGACTCTGGTTAGTCTGGAAACAGGAGGACAAAGCCAGATTCTGGACTGATTGGCGTCTGGACTTCCTGGTGACTCACTCAAGCACCCATATAAAACTAAAGTGAGGTAAACAGGTGGATGGAGTCGAGGAAAACATTATGTAGTGTTAGGATTGGGGATAATTCCGAGTTGTGTTATATTTGAGGGACTAGCCTATCTTAGTAGTGATAGTTATCCACGGACATAGATCCAATCGGATTGCCTAGTTTCTCGAGTAACAACAGGAATAGACATATGGTAGGCAATTAATTATATCTAACTTAAGAGTATGATTAGGAATAGAGTACAGTACTGTGTAGTGATATAATGTATTATGATTAGTGATAGAATGTTCTATAAGTGCGGTGCTAGAAAGTATCATAGGAGCGTCGGCACTAGTATTTTATTGTGTGGCTTCAAGTAGCTTGTGTTATATATCATTTTACTCAGGGAGTTGAGGACAATGTAGTGGAATAATAATTAGAGAGATTAAGGACGGTTGAGAGGGAGGAGGGAAATGTGTAATGGTAGGATCTTCCAGTAGGGCATCTGCTGGGTTTCTACCCGTTCCTTTATTCTTTCCTGGTGTTGCCATGTCTCAGATCATATGATTGAGTTATTTGGCCGTATGACAGAGATCGGATCTCTGTTATAGATCTGAGTGCTGTTATTGGCCTACAATCACCTAATTACGGTCAGGACTGAGTTGCCCTCACCATGATGTTATCTGCTCTACAGGTTCCATGTACAGTTCCCCTTGAGTGTTCCACGTGAGTGGGAGAGGATTTACTACGAAGAAGCAGTTTCAAAGGTTGACACAATGATGGCTCAGCATCTGAAGACAGAGGTTGCTGAGAGGCCTCTACATAGGGCTTATACCCAAGTTGGTTTGCGGGAACCTGGCTTCTGCTGAGTGGAATTGTATGAACAGAAGTGTTTTGTTTAATGAGTGATAAGCTTCATCACCGAAGATTAATAACTCGCATACTAAGGACATATATATATATATATATATATATATATATATATATATATATATATATATATATATATATATATATATATATATATATATATATATATATATATATATATATACACATCTACCTAACAAACATTAATAGGTTGTGTTCTAAAAGAGGGGAAAATGTTATAACCAGAAACTAATAAACAGTAGAGTTTTCCCCAAGTGACATTTCAGTTAATTGGAGGACTATCAGTTCAAACAAATATTAGGAAACAGAGTAACTTCACCGTGTGGTAGAGTGAAGACCAAGATCAACAGTGTCTATCGGATTACCAGCATCCTGTTTGTTTGAGTGATTGGAGAAAGTCGTCATCTTCTGGGTGAGGTTCACTGTCCGGAAAAAATGGTGCTGTTGTGTGCTAAGCACTATGATGTTACAGACTTTGCTTCTAAATCACTGTTCTACCATTAGAATACACGTCACACATTCTACACCTTATACACACACAAACACTTCTCCTACATATACTCTTTGCTTTAATAAATTTCTTGTTTTTATTTGTTGACGCGAGAGTTGTCAAGTATGTTATGTTGGGGAAGAATGAGAGGGGGCATGATCCAGGGGTGAGTAAGAGTGAGAGGAAGTTGTCTTCAGATTGAGGGAGTGTGTGGACGGAGTCTGCTGGATTTCTCCAGAATAGAGATATGGAATTAAAAATAATGTGGGTGTTGATTCTCTTCACTCCAGGGACGACACTAAAGTGGTAAAGAAGAACAAGTGACTAATACGATAGTCATTCTTTACACACACACGACACAAAGTCAGGATGATTTTGTCTGAAGAGACATCCACGGTGACTATCCAATTTATTAAATTATTTCCATATATGTGGAATATGAAGGTATGATATGATATGTATTAATATAATCTTAATGTATAAACATTGTATGTGCTACTGTACTACTGTAGCGATCATGAAGAAGGTTTCTGAATTAAAATTATGAAGTTTTTACATTGGCGTAATTTTTGTCCTGGAATGAAAGTTAAATTAACCTATGAAGACAAGAGTACCTTCCACAACGCGAATACTCCACTAAGCGATCAGAAGAAGCAAACTAGTTGCTGTGGAACAAAGCAACGAAGATAATCTACGTCAGGTGTATGACACGGGTGTACTGTTACAGTGACGTCGCAGTCAACATAATCATGTTTTGGATGTTTGTGATCTCTTGGTGAAATTACATTCAGTAGTTTGCCATCGCTTTCTGAACGACCGGCACACATACCATTTCATAAAATAACCAAAGCAAGGCGGTCTGCTGCCAAATCGCTGGCAGCTGTGTTTCAGATAGAATGCTGACAAGATCCAAGAGGATGTTGATTGTGGATTGATGATTATCTGCTGTGGGGTGAGTTTTGAATGAACCTTCATAGTTTAAATAGGAATATAGAATAGAATAGCTACGTCTGCACCAGTCCCTAACTCGAAGCCCTGAACCAGTAATATCCCCAATACTGGGATGAATGAATAAGATTTAACTCTCCTGTGATGAAGGGAGCCATCCGGCTGATGTAATCACAACATGTCTGCTAGTCAGGCGAAGCAAGACGAAGCCGGGGTGTCAGGAAAAGACATGTTGAAAGTGTCTGGAAGTCGATATTTCCTGGTTCTAACAACATTGAATTAATAGAAGGTAATTATTATGTGATGTAGTAAATATTGGTTCTCTGTTTTCGCCTAGAGCCGATTAAAATTAGGTATTTGCGCTGTTGGTGAAGGCGGAGTGGAGATGACAGATTGGATGACACCGATATCCCCATACAAATAGAATCATCGTTAAGGCTGCACAATATCGGTAGTGGTGAAGATACCATGTTAGATGCTGTACTTATGGGCGCCATCCCATGGACACGCCTGGTGATAATAGCTACGATTATAACGGTGATAATGATGTAGAACTGATGTTTGTTTACAGCAGTGCAATTGGGCTATCGATACTGTGTATTGTGGGGTTTTTATTTTGACAATGCATTATATATTTCTGATTTGTGCTCAGTACCTATGTTCCATCTCGTTGTATGATAGTTGCTATTGTTGTGTATTAAAATACAGTTACTGTGTATTGCCCATACATGACTGACCCGTACAAACGGGGTTGTTTATGTATTATGTGTGCATGTTCAAACATGTTGTCCTATTAGGACAGTGTATGCAATATATGACTAACCGTGTTATGTATTGGCTTATTTATGGCTGTTGTGTCCTAGCTGTCACATCTATATTTTTTGGAAAGGGGGGGGGGGGGGGTGGGGGTTCCACACTGTTATTATGCCCGTGATGTTGGGAATTCATGGTTTATGCTGGTGTTGACTTTAACACTGATTGGTATCATTGATGGAAAATCATTGGCACTATGCTGGATGATTACCCATGCTGATGAAAGATCACTGGTACTTTGTTGGATGATTGCCCATGTTGTGATGGAAGATCACTGGTACTATGCTTGATGATTGCCTATACTGTGATGGAACGTCACTGGTACGGTGTAGGATGATCATGGAGAAGCCTGTATTGTCATTGCATCTAATCATGAATACTATTTATTAGGGCATTGACATTATTAATCAGATGTTGTTGTATATTTTCAATTACAGAAGGTGGAATTTGGACACTGTTGTTAGATAGAACCAGGCCTCAGATTTGGTCATTGTCAATTTTAGGTCACTCACACCTCTATTTATGCTCCCATTGCTAGGGTCGTATTTCTGTTATATGCGAACTGTATGCATCTCATTCTATCCCTACGGCCATTAAGAAAAAGAAAAGATTTAAAGATCAGAAGAAGTTCAAGTCCTTTTAGAGGGAATCATAATATATTATTTCTGCTTCCGTTTAATAGATTGCAGTATAGGGTAGAGAGAGAGAGAGAGAGAGAGAGAGAGAGAGAGAGAGAGAGAGAGAGAGAGAGAGAGAGAGAGAGAGAGAGAGAGAGAGAGAATTGTGTATGTGTAGACCTTAGAACTACACATGCCTGATAATCTATTCCTAGCTGTCAAAAAGTCAGGATCTCTATAGATCCCGTTCAGTGACAACGAAGAGAGACCAGGCGGAGCCAGGACTGGCAGTGGTCCAGAACACTGGATAAGCTGATTATATTGGATTAGATGTTATTAGTACGGATTGGATGCGGATCTCATCTGAAGGGAAACCCTGGATTCCTGATGTCTTGTCACAAAAGTTACTCTTCTTCACGTTCGCTCGCTTTGAACCCAAGCGTAGTCCACCATACACACTATTTATTGTAGCGATGGACTGAATTTTGTGTGAGGCTTAGCTCTATTCCTACTAACAGTTTCCCTCGCCTCCAGACGAACCCTCTACGACTTCAAAGGTACTTGTAATTTGCGTCCCCAAGTCAAGGGCGAAAGGTCAACAGTTTAGTTCAGCTGTCCTGTGTAGGGATTGAACCCTTTGCGTCGGCATCAGCACAATGGATGTTTAAGAACACGCGTTCTTACGCATTGGACCATGCTGACCTGCTACAAAAGTTACGCAATTATTGTTGATGTAGAATCATATAATTGTTGTCATCACTTTACCTGACTATAATGTCACCTCATAACATAGTATAGGTGCATGATTTATGTCCTAACACCAGTATTTGTCATCATACCACTAAACATCATTTGATTAAATTCTTGATAGAACGTAAACTACAAATTTTAAATCATAGTTATATCTTATGTTTCCAAGGAAAGCAATTGTAGTGTACTTTGGTGGGGTCTTACTTGTACACAAGGAAAGGGAATTACGAGGGGAAAACTTGCCCAGCCTAGTAATCCAGTGTGTAATATAAATCTTGGCATCTAACCTTCTCCTTCCCACTTCTTGGGGATACCAAAACAAGCTAATTATGCCTATTCAGTGGCCTCTGTCAGCTGTAATCTTGGGTATCCAGGGATGTACTCTTTGAGCAGCCTATAACAGACAATTGTCCCAATTTTTCTCTATGTGTCGCTTGTCGTCCCTGGAGGGAAGTAGAATCAACAAGCACACCGTTTAAATTCACTTTCCTCAGTTTTGGTCTTCTGCCGGACCTTTGTCTACACACCCCCTTTCAGTCTTTTGATATCTCTCTCTCTCTCTCTCTCTCTCTCTCTCTCTCTCTCTCTCTCTCTCTCTCTCTCTCTCTCTCTCTCTCTCTCTTCCAACCACAAAACAATACCCCTCTTCATATTCCTCCAGAACATACCCACACAAGACTGTATTCTAACAAATGATAAAACATTTAATCCCGAAAAGTTTCACGTGTGTGTGTGTGTGTGCAATGTATGCGTGTGGAGATATGTGGTGTAGTCCATCGTGAATGTAAGATATACTCAGGTAGTTCATGATCAGAATCAACTTTCTTCATCGTACTCCGGCTATACCACTGCACAACATTACACAATCAGAAGGGGCTCACCCGATTATGTGTCTCTCCGGCCGATTGTTGACTACTGCCTGTATATCTTGGATAGTTTGGATGTTCGGTCACCACTGGGTGATTTGGTTAGTTATCGTCCCTTCGGTCGACACAAACTGTGAACATGTATCTAATATAATCCAGGGATGAAATAACACAACCACTGGTCCACTAACAGGTCTAATAAACACTGCTGTTAGTCAATTCATGAAATGGTTCATGTCATAAGGGAAAGCTGTTAGTTAGTTATAGTCCTTCCCTTCCAATACCTCTTCTGGTAATTAACGTTGGTAATAATTCTGTGGTTGTTTGCCATACATCCACTGACCAGTTTCTCTTCCCCGCGATTCACTATTTATATTCAAATGAAATCGGGAAGTGTTTTACCTTCTTTTAGGAACAGGGTTCAATTGTTGAGGTCAGTTATCACTGCACTAGGGTACTGCCCTTTCCGCATCTCCGAGTGGTAGGTAACTTCTCGGTGTTTGTGGAACCTTCGAAGAGAGAACACCCGGTGACAGCAACCCCACTCAGACCTATTATATGTGAGTGTGGGCCGAAGGGCCGTACTCAGACGTTAATATCTAGATCCTCATAGAAACACTCTGGTATAAGACAGAGGGGTTCGTAACATTCCCTGAGACGTGGTAAGAAAAAGAATTACAGAAGGGAAGCAAAGACACCCCAGTAGACACCCCACCGGAAAATCCTACCCTTGAAATTTCCTATATTACCCCAACCACTCTCCATCCAGCTGAATTTCCTCCCACGGCATTGGCCTTACCCTGCCGAGTGAAATGATATATCACTTGCCCTAGTTTACGTAACGCAGCAGCCTACTGCCGCCGATGCTCTTATACTATGTTCACACAACGCACTATCACTACACTCAAGTCCTAAACTCTATCCATTACTAGACTACCTTATGCTAGTTAATCCTGTTCGGAGTCGGAATTCACAATTCACAACATGAATAAATGTCCGTCGTTTTCAACCAACATGGGACACTGTGAATCCTCTTCTCCATTAGAACTTGGAACAAACAAACACTTGGTTCTTGGTTGGCTTGGCGGCAACCAAGTCAAGACGGCGCTTTCTCTCTCATCTTGAGTTCCGGCCACAACATCATGCCGACACGTCTTCTTTGATCTTGGGGAAATCTCAAAGACTCCTGGCCGTGTGTGATCTGATGAAAGCTTTTCCCCCCACTCACAATAAAAAGTTGCAGCGGTGTAGACCGATTGTCTTTGGCCTTTCATCATTCGGGTCAACTACCTACAGTAATTCCGTGACACTATGGGATCTGGGTTTTAATGAATCTGAACCTGCTCACAGGACTAATCACCAATGTGAGAAACAATGACTACTGACATAGTGGAATCGAATTAGTCAACTGGATTATTGGGCAGCACGTCAGCAATATAAATATGTCACCCATGCCAACTTGTTTGCCAGTCCGGGAGCTAATTAGTCAATACATATAATCGAAGACCAAACCCTGTAGGGATCAGATAGTCAATTTATTACAAATTAGGTGCACAACCAGTAGTGATGTAATATTTATGACACCATTATATTAATTTTCTCATCACACGTCTCAAAAACCACATCCCCGTTGCATTCCCGCTGCTCCTCAACATTCGCAGACCAATGGAAATATAAATATGAACACACTGTTATAAATGGCAGAATCCAGGGGACTCCATACTCAGCTCGATGCTATTTGTAACGCACCTGGTCAAAGAATGAGACCCTTCTGGCGTGTTGGGCTTTTAAAGTCATCCTTCATTCAAACTTGTATACGGAGTCCGGGAAAGGAAAACAGTTGCGACTTACGGAAAAATAGAACGTTGATTGTCTGAATGCGGCTTTACACAAGTTTATTTTTAAGATCCATTTTATGTAATGGGGTGATGCTATTAAAATACGTATGTCGGTAGCTAGCTAATTAACATAACGAACCAATTGTTAGCGTGTGTTACGTAGTAAATTATTGTTCCGTGAACTAAAACAGATCTGCTTGAGACAAGTGGTGAATTAAGCAAAGCAAATATCTGAACGCTTGAGTGTTACTGGTACCCTAAACTGTAACATGCTATACATGTCGTAAGAACCGCATGAGGAGTGTTGGCCTAGCAGTGACTATCTCCCCCAGAAAAATAGCTAGTTTTAGTTGCAAAATCCAACTATTCATGAACACTTCTATAGATAAGGGGGCAGGAATAAATCAACTCATCAACAAGAGGCTAATGCGATGCGGGGGAATCCGAAATGTGTCGGATCTCAGGCTACTTTCCTTTACTTATGTAAGTTTGTAAATTTGGCAATTGAAATATTTGTTCTTCGTGTGATTAATGGCAAACAGTACATGTGGGTGTGAACATGAAATACAAACTATTGCATTTCACATAACATTAATGGGAAACTGGTCATCACTATGACATTATCACAATGGTATCTAATAAAGCAGAGGAGACATTAACGAAGTGTGATACAGGGAGTTCTAGAATAATAATTGCATCATGTAGATCCACACAAAGAACATACACATGAATACGCCCCAGTGTTACGTGTCAATACATGATAGTTATGAATTATTAGGGCTTTTAACAGAAACGTCACAATTCTATATGTAATAAATGAGATGACAGTATCAAACTTGTGATTGGGTGACATGAATGTCAAAATATGATCGGCTAAAACGCGTTACGAAGTGATCGTAGGGAAATATTGATTTGGGTAATAGGCACAGATGGAGAATTGTTCATGAATGTTTGGCTTAGCAAGAGAACTAGACATATTGTAGGAAATCAAAATGTGAAGAAAAGACGTTTTTCTTGGATATGACACACAGTGAGACAATATGATAACAATGTCATAGCAGAGTATAGCAACGATAGACGGAGAGACAAGGCTTGGAATAAACACAATGCCATTGAGAAAGACGCCCACTTACTTGAAGAGGATAATTGCCTGAATTGAAACATAAAACAGTAAGGCGGGACGAATTAAACGATTAATGTGATGAACATAATGCAAGGGTGAAATAGGGTGAAGCCAGACAAGAACTTTATGCGATGCGGCCAAAGAATAGTCAACAAACACAGAGATAGTGATACGGCAGTGTTATTTCCCTTAATGTGGTTAGCTCAGGTGTGATCCTCACTGTGTAGGCCTGGAATATCGGTAGAGGATAAGGATGAAACCTTTGACAAGCCGGGTTGTACCTTTGTATCTGGGGGAGCTGCGTGGTCTCGAAGTATGGTGTCCACATCGAGTGCTGGATGTCCCGGGTTCAAGCCTCGGTGAGGACCGATATTTTTTCACGTGGACTTCTAATAATAAAATTTCCACTGGTCTCTGGGTAGTGAGATCGGACGCCCGTGTGTATTGTTGCGCACGTAAAAACCCCCTTTGCAGTTGAAAATCGAAAAAGAGTAGCCCAACGGCGCTGCCCGGGCAAAATTTCGAGATAAATATCTACCCAAAGTATTTAAGGAACCTCGCCGGTGCAACGGAGTTCGTGCACTGAGCTGAGTTTCTCCTGACTCAGGTTTGAGTTAGGAGGAGAACGGAGCACTTATGGGTTACACCCGTGTGCCGTGATGTTGATCCATCGACTAGACTAAACTAAACTAAACCTTTGTATCTAAAACGCATGGTCTCTTCCTCTATGAATGCCGTCTTTCACTCTTTAAATGATAGTAAAGCCACTCCTTCTTGGTTGGGGGATGGAGGAGAGGCACACCTTTCTTTGCGTTGCCTGAGATCATATATTTTTTTTTCTTTCACATGTGCATATTTGCTGTTTGCCTGTTCATTCCATTTTATTCGACATAATTCCAAAGAGCTAACCATATAATAGTCGATGTCTTCTGCTATATACATATTTTCTTATTCTTTATGGTACCTAAGGAACAACTGTCCAAATGTGATTCTGTATTTGCTACTCATGCGATAGTAGATGAAGATATTCATTGACGAGTTTATGCCTTCCATTATATAAAGAAACCCGCTTAACGCTAACGAAAAGTTCATGTATTTTCCATTCACTGACAACCCAGGTTCAAAAGCAACGGCAAGCATGATGATTGTAGTTGGAACAAAACAAATTATAAACAGAGTCGAAATTGTCGCGACCATTTTAACAATTTTCTGGTTTCTTTTCGAGATTTTTTGCGCCATTGTGACATCGATTACTGTATCTGTCCATTCTTGTCGTCGACGTAGTTGTATTGTTAGAATTAATGTGCAGATGGTAATGATTACAAATGCAAAAAACGGAATAATAAAGTTGTTGATCAAAAAAGTAATTGTCTCAACTGGGATTTTGTCTTCTCTGGACATAAGTCCAACAATTGTCTTATTTCTGACAAGTGAAAACTTTAAGCCCAGACTGTTCACAACGTACACAGGTGTAGTGCTGAATGTAAAGACGATGAAGATGCCAACCGTTGCCACCGTTATTCTTTTTGGGGTCACAATACTCTTCACCTAATTGTGAAAACAATGAACGCCAACATTAATAAACATGCAATGCAGGCATATAGTTTAAATAAATAATTGAGAAAACTCTAGGTTGGGCTTATAGCCAATTTTATGTTCGGTACCGTGCCTATGCCGGCTCACCTTGCCTAGGGGTGTAACGTCTTTCTCCGTGATCCCGTTTACTCTCGTGAGTGGCGTGACGTACGGCGAGAATCTGTAGGAGTTCTCGCCGCGGCCGTGCCTTACGGGGTATGTGAGCCGGTCGCTCAGAGAGCTATGGCAAACTACTAAGCATAATCGTGCCAAGAGATCAACAGTCAGCTGAAAGATGCTGATGTTGACAGCGATGTCCTGTAAAGGATATATCCAAACAAACAAACAAAACGTGCCTATGCTGTGTATTATTACACATGTAAATAAGCAAATAAGCATATTTCGTTTTTCTATCCACATTTGGGAACATAAGAGACGGACTCTAAAAGATCACAGTAATGCCAGTGCGGGATTAATGTTCCAAATACACATTTCCGATAAATAAAACATCTATTTAGTTGGGGATTGGGGAGGAGGAGGGGGAGATGCGGTGGTTTGTCAATTAATAAAATATATCTCTTTTCGTCACATTAGTCATCAAGTGCCGTGCCAGCTGGCGTAGGCGTTCATGGCTCTCCATAGATCTGAGTCATTGGTTTTCTGGATCAACTCTGCTGATGTTAATCCTCCATGCCACCGTCTCAATCCATCCAGCATCATTTCTCTTGGTATGCCTCTGCCTCTCTTCCCCTCAATCTTTCCAGTTGTCACGATGTTCTCCAATGCCTCTCTTCTCATCACATGACCGAAGAGAGATGTTTGTCTCTCCCTTATTGTTGTATATAATGTTATAGTTTCATTAGCCTGTATCAGGCAGTCGTTGCTAGTTACTCTGGCAGTCCAAGGAATTCGCAACATTCGTCTCAGTAACCACATCTCTGTTGCTTCTAATTTCTTCATAATGTATTCATTTACATTCCAAGAATCACTGCCATACAGCAAAACTGGTTCTACATAGAATTTCAGCACTCTCTTTCTTACATTCAGTGATAGTGGCTTATTGCATAAGATACTCTTCATTTTCCGAAATGCGGCTTTTGCTTGCCCTGTTCTGCTCTTAATCTCTAGTGTACATCTTCCATCTGATGTTATAAATGGCCCTAGGTATTTAAAATTATCCACTTGGTTAAGCATTGTCCCTTCTATTTCTATGTCACATTTTGGTGTCACCATTTTCTTTGATATCCCCATTGTTACTGTTTTCTTGATATTCAAGGACAGTCCTTTCCTTGCACTCTCTGTTATTACAATCTCCAACAATTGTTGTAGGGCTCTTGAATTATCCGCCAACAATATTGTGTCATCTGCATAGCGTATATTATTTATATTATAACTTCCAACTAGTATTCCTGGTATCTCTTTGATCTCTCTCATTTTTTCTTCACTATATAGGGAGAATATATCAGGTGACAAGACCCAAACCTTTCGAACTCCTAGCTTTATCTGTTCGTAACTACCCTCTTTATTTCCCATTGTAATTGCTGCTACTTGGTTCCAGTAAATATTCTTTATTATTCTTAAATCTTCCCCATCAATTTTGATATCTTCTAACATTTTAATCTGTTCATCATGTTTACTTTATCAAATGCCTTAGTATAATCTATGAAGCACAAATATATGTCTTTCTGTTTCTCTATTGAAATTTCTATTAGTGTCCGTAATGCATATATTGCATTGTTTGTCACCTTTCCCTCCACAATTCTATGCTGTTCTTCACTAATTTTCATTTTTTAAATTTTCTTTCTGGTTCTTCTCTTTATGATTCTGAGTAGAAGCTTAGTGATATGGTTTATGAGATTAATTGTACGAAAATCTTCACATTCAATTGCTCCTGGTCTTTTTGGTATAGCTATATAAAAAAAATAATAATTTCAGCATATCGCTCGGTAAATATCCACTGCTGTAAATAGCATTCAACATTTTTTGTTAATATATTGTCGCGAAACGCAAGTGCGTCTCAGATGGGACAACACAGTACCAACTCTGCCCCACCCCGTCTGGGTGGCTAGGCCACATTTTAAGGCGGTGAGGGGGGGATTTCCGAGTAAAAAGAGTCAGGACCGTCTTCTGTGTCCTTGAGATTTTGTGTATCGGAATTGTCATGAACTTCACGGGGGTCCCGAGATTCATAACTCAACTCTGAGTGTGCGTAGATCTGTTCTGTTGTAATTCGCACACTCTGCTAAAACTCGGGGAATGCTGGGTTGCCTTCACTTTCGTGAGGTAATGCTCGGAAGTTTTCGGCGGACCCCGGAGAGTGTGTTCTTCGGGAGTTGACACGAAGAGGCCATTCGGTAGTCAGTCATCAAGAAGGGAGGTAGCCAGCTGTATAATTGACATCACGAGGATCCGGGAAATGCTCTACAGAGGTTGTTGAAGCCATCCTTTCACGGCCAGGTCCGCCAGCTGTAATCTGAGCAACACTTATAGAGATTGATTTGCAGTGGTGGCATTGTTGTCCTTGAGACGAGGGGCCGTGTCTTTGACCAGCTGTATCATGATATACCTTTTGGGGCTCCAGAGGGAACCTACAGCCCAGAGCTTGATGAATCAACAGGGTCGATGTCTGTTGCATAGTTGTTCCTAGGTCTTAGAGGTAAAACCCTTGTATACTTGGCGTCGCTTAACTAAAGGTTGTATTACAGTTGTGGGTTAATTATCAACCAGGCCGGCCAGTTGCGCTGGTAGTTGGGCCTCGACCAGGCATGCTAACTGTGTAGTAAGCCTGTGTGTGTACTATGACCTAGATTAAGTGTTCAACCGACATGGCCGACATGGCGGAATGTATTGCACGAGCCAGCTCAGTGGAGCAGTCTGGGTGAAGCAAATTAACAATACATTCGACGCCCTAACTTAATAATGGGGTATTTGAGGGAATTATGATTCTGACAGTAGAATTTCTCTTGAACTGAGCTTTAATTTGATTCCCTTAATGAATATGTTGACATTAGTAGGTTTCGATCATCATCATGTGGCGTGGTTGAAACCAGTACTTGTCAAGCCCTCATGTGACGAGCGAGAACCACTTGCAATTCTCATTACGGTACAACCCAAATATGTAGGATGCTATAAGCTGGGAAGTTGTTATCAACCTATGGGCTTGTTGTTATTTCACTGGGCTTAGTCAGAAGGGGGAAATATATCTTCACGCCTACTAGGGATTGAACCGTGGGCCAGTATAGCGGTGGGGAACCACCCACTCACGTATCGCGTGGATATTTCATCAGTGTTGTGTGACTCTACAGTTCCCTTACTGAGAAGGGAATACTTTGTCATGCGGGTCTATCTTTCTACTGTCTCTATACTTTCATCGGAACCAGATTGTATGGGATGTTTGAGTTGACACAATTCCTAGGCAGCCAAGGGAACTTATTCAGGTGATATGTGTCTATATATTCACACACCCACACGTAACAGAAATCACGGTATCCGAGGCAGAAAGGTGGGAAGCGACAAACACAAGACCCCGAAACTCTTCTGTTGTTTGTCTGGTCTTTCATTCAGTATTTCAGGTTAGTTATCAATGTAGCTTGAGTATCTTCCATTAACCTTGTAGGTGTAATGGACTACTTACCTGAGATATCCTGATATGCTTATTTACTTTCCTAATGGGAAAAAATGGTGATTGGGAAGGATAGTCCAGGCCATAACACTTGATGAATTTTCATTGGAGGTATGAATTTCTGGAAATCCGGTCTCTGTGGCTAAGGGCTTGCGAACGCGGTTTGTGAGCCCGTATACCCGGGTTCGAAACCCAGCGGTGCTGGCTTTTACGAAAAAGGTATAGGGGCCAGTCGTTCAGAAAGCAATGGCAAACTACTGAACGTAACACTTCCCTAGTACATCAACAGCAGCTGAAAATGCTGGTGTTGACTGCTTACGGATACGCAACAAAAAATTTTTTTATGGTTTTCTGCCATCCTCATGAATGGAACCTTTCATCATATCTACTATCATTTAGGTATGAGACTTGCGGCTGGAAAGCTACTGACTTATGTTGAGATTACCAGGAGTCGTAACTTAACCCGTCGGTGAGATATGTCTGGAAAGTCAGACATAATACTATTGTGGCCTGAGCTGGAGGAACTGACCACAATGAATTGAATGTTAGTGTGGAAGCATGTTGATATAGTGTGTATTGTGCAAGGGTGTGATGGATGGGTACACCTGGCCTGTTCTATGCTTACAGAAACCCATTTGATATTCCTGTGGGCGAGTACCCTTTATTGTTACTAGTTGCTGTTCCTGTGGGCGAGTGCCCGTTGCTGTGTGCTGTGACTTTAGATTGTGTTAAAAGCCAAGTGGCTAGTTGCTGTTGAACTTTACTTGATTAAATTCCGAAGCTCCAGGAGGCATCATACAGTATCAGGTGAATGTGTCTTACCACCTAGTTCAACACACTGACACTCGATACTACACTGACATACCTATATGGGATGATGAGAATGTCAAGCAGACTACTCTCACTCAATTGACTGTTCAGGGCTGTATGTCTGTATGTTGGTTTGTTCATCTGTGTGTTCAAGTCAGAATCTTCAATAAAGATTCTAGATTTGCCTTTTATAAAGTTGTTCTATTATTGTCAGTTAGGTGTCTACTTGTGTCCACAGTCGTCATATGGGTAATGTCATCCGTGAACAGTTCTGGGAACGATCTAGTAAAAGGGAAGACAGAGGTTAATTTAGAACCCAATAAAATATATGGGCAACCACCAAGAACCAGGCCGGTGTTGTCACATCTCGCGATATATATATATACTCCAAATTCTCCCAATACTTCTAATTCTCTTATTGCGATTTAATCTCGCCCAAGTGTTTTTGCTTTCTTCATATTTTTAGCGTCAGCGACTTGTTCTTTTAGAATTGGTGGGCCTTTAAGTTACTTTCTTCAGTTAATTCTTCCCTTTCTAAATCATATAATTCTCTTATATACTCATTCCACCTCTTCATTATAGCACCTTCCTCCAATAATATCTTTCCTGCTTTTGTTTTCAAACATCCTGTATTTATTCTTATTGTTCTTCCCGTGAGCTCACTGATTTGTCTGTGAATAACTATTGTATCTTTAATGGAATGTAATTCAATTTTTTGGCACTGTTCGTTTAATCAACTTTCATTTGCCTTCACACATATTTCTTTATTTATCTTAACGTATTCGTGTTTGTCATTTTTACTCTAATATCTTTTGTCCATCAACATTAAGATTTCTTTATTCATCCATTTGCTCTTAGCTATTTGGCTTCTCTCCGGTAATATTTCTTTGCTAGTTTGATGAATGGAGTCCCTCAATATTTCCCATTGCTCATTTATACTCTGTAATATAGGTATTTCATCGTACCTATTTTTCACAGTTACTCTGTATTGTTCTTGCATGTCTTTATCTACTTTCAGAATCTATTAACTGATTGCCTGCCAAAGACCGACCTATCGGTTCCATACAACGATTTTGGCCCCCGGGAACCGACCTATCGGTTCCGTATACATAGTGTTTTATGTTTTTTTCATTTCTGCTTTCGTTTCCGCAATCTTTAGTGCCCCACTTAATTAACCTTTACAACGAAAGATTTCGCTTCCGGCATGTGTGATACAGGGCAATAGGATGCATTTTGTGGGGTGGAAACTAGTGTTTCAAAGTTTGTTGTAATTAATATTTTACAGATGACATCGCCTCCGACTTTGCGGCCTCGTTGTTCAAGCAAGATTGTTTTTTTAAAAGGGTTTTAGATGCTCTAACATTCTTAACCTTTTTTTTTTTTTTTTTCATTCTCTTTGATCTTACTGTTATTTGTCCGCATAGTGGTTAATAATAAATTGTTGTGTGGTTGTCAGCTATAATTTTACCCGATCCCTTCCATCTCATTTCACTTACGCCTAGTATATTCATTTTCATGATATCCATCTCTCTTAGTACATTGTTCAACTTTCCTAGCTCATTTAATGAATTTAAAAAAAAAAAATTAAACATTCCATGTTCTTACTCCAAATTTGTTTATTTTAGTTATTGTTTTGCCATCAGTAGCTGGATAACCGTCTGGTGTCACGGTTGGCTCATGACTGTCCCTACCGGACGAGGATGCCCTAAGACAGCCATTAAAGTCGTTCACTTACTCTGAAATTTGTTTTCCCATGAAGTCTTGAGAAGATAATATGGTGGTTTCCTCTTGCCTTCCACATCCACATGGGGATCTTTTACCTCTGCCTATGACAGCCATTTCCGATTGTCAGGACATGTGAGTACCCCGCTCTGCTCAGCTGCAGAGTTGTCCACTTATTCCGGTGGATACTCGGTCCCCAGCGCTATGTTAGCCACACCGTGGTGTATTTCCTATCCTCTACCACGGGGAGGTGCAGTTGGGATTTTCCCTTCCTAAAGCTATGGTCTATGACCAACACTCTCCGGTACTTTTAGAGAACATTTACGTTATTTTCACATTAGTACATTTCATATTCTGAGTTAATACTATGTTTCAACATTAACCGTTAAGCTCTTTAAGATGCATAATAAAAGATTAAACAGTGTTTTATCCGAATCTTAAATACATAATAAATAATGAGCAGGCCGTCGAGATCAACCTCAGGTTAAGAGATTGACTCTCTTTTTCACCTACGCTGATGTACTTGGATAATATATTACACAACAATACGAAAACCAAGTTTGTTTGTTTCAAACATGTTTTGCATAAATGAGGTCTGCTGCATCCAAATATCTAATTAGAGATTTACATCTCGCCAAGGAATAACAAATATGTAATGCTGAAGAGCAGCATTGACATGAATGGTGTACCTAGCTAGAGTAAAAACATCATGAATCATTTCCGGCGCTGCTGAAATCATATTGATGTTGTTCTGATGTAAACCACTTCATCAAATCGAATTTATTTACCACCAATAAAGATGTGTCTTTCCAAACAAAACAAAATCTTACCCTTACAAATATTCATTGTCGAACGTAATATCAGTTACATTCTTTAATGCATAATAATATTACTAAGCTACGTATAGTCTGTAACGTGTAACACTTACTCTTTATTGAACGGCATATAGTCGTTAATGGTGTAATGCTTACGCTTAACGGGACTACGTCTGTTAATATGTAATACTCACTCTTAATGTGACTACACATTGTCTGTAATATGCAATACTAACTCCCAATTGGTTTACATATATTCTGTAATGTGTAATACTTACTTTTAACGGGGCTACCACACTAATGCATTTCTCAAACGCAATCATCGCCGTGATACAACTGCTTACTCGGGTGAAGGCAAAATGTGGAATTCCTGACACGAGATACATAACCTCCACACTCGTGAATGGCAAATCTGCATCTAAAACAGCTGGGGTTATAAAGACGCATGTCACGACCATAGTTATGAGGCTGCACAAATCAGAGATTGATAAACCTGGATAGAAACAACTGATATGTGGATTATTGTCATACAAATACGCTGCAATGGCTCCTGTACATTGTTTTATATAAGTGACAGTTAACTATGGTAATATGAGACATTGTGAAAAATGTGAATAATGTAATTAAATATCTGCCCTTTTCTTCTGTAGTGATTACTGATACTTATTAATGAAATAATACGTAAATGGAAGTAGTGGAAATGTGAGTTATGAGAATGTTGAGACTATGTAGGCAAGACAAGAAAACAAACAGATAAAATGAAGCATGTACGTACAGCAAGATAACTCAATCAAAACCATCAGGAAAGGACACAGAAGAAGCAGATTAGAAGAATTAGCTTTTTGTGCGATAATACTGGACAAGACAGGCAGAAGAAGAAGATATATCTAGTGCGCATAGGAAGATTACACAGCTAGTCAATACATAATCATATGCAACAGTACCAACAACATTGGGCACGTTATGACAAAACGTTAACGTCACCTGGACATAAGAATGCAACTTTTAAATATTAGGAAAACTGCATTACACAACACCAAGAGGCGCGTTAATTTAATCACAGAAGGACATACACTGTTTTGTACGAGTTATGTGCTTGGCTGCTGTGATTAAATGCTTGTATAGTATGCATTGTTTTGAAACAAGTTATTGAATACTTCATTAGATCGTCCATATTTCTCGTTTCAACAACATAATATATGAAACTAATTTAACTAAAAATACATTAATTATACATTTAAATAATTGTAATCTGCATACTACGCGCCTGGTTTGTACACGTGTACATGCACATTTATCAATGGAGAAGCATCATTAATATATTATCCAGATACAGGCTCCCACAACACAAAGTCAAGACAGCTGAGAAAGGAATGTTCTAGAGATCCGGTACCGAAGCTTCACTGCAGAAATTGCACTCTATGTGACTGGTGAGCTTTCCTTGCATTCTAAATTACCTTTTTTATTATGTTCATGAAATAGTGATGGCCATAGTTTTACAATGAATCTATTAACAGCATTATAGATAGCTTACAAGCTGTTACATAACACTATAATGCAGACTGTATTCACTTTTTGATAATAAAGACACACACGCAATGTAAGTTTTACATAAACATTCTTCATACGTCGTCGACAAAGAATAAGAGATTATGAGACAAATACATTGTGGATATACGCGAAAACGGGCTATTAAATACACCATTTGTTATACTTTGGCCAAAGCATTCCATGAAACAGAAATATGATCTAATACACAGTTTCTGGAGGAAGAAGAAAGGGTAGACGCTACCAAGACATACAAAGGACAATGTGTGCATGAGGGTGCATCCGGCAGAGAGAGTGACCATTTTTAGAGCATCTGTTCGATGGGATTTGATGAAAGCGACGTTCTGCAAATGAGTGGCGACATCATAATAATCATGAAGATCAAACGGCATATCCGACTTATGCAAACGCTTTGGAATGACATTCAAAGACAATGAGTCCAAACGTGGATGCCAATAGAAGCTGGAAGACATTACTAAGAGATGAGATAATAGCTGTCGGTCAGTGAATCATCGCATTTTCCCTCGTCCGTTCACTTTGAACTCGACCGTAGTCTACGCAAATGCTATTTCGTCTAGTAGTTGCTACTATGATTGAGTTGAGTTGAGTTAAGAACTGATATCACTGCACTCAGGACATTCCCATACATGATCAGTCCCCTCGTTCAACAGCCAGCGAAGAGGCATACTACTAATCGTTCCCACCGCTATCTGATTGAAGGTTCTCCTGGTCTTCCCTCTTAGTTTTGAGATCTTCCAGAACCCCTGCCGATCCCCCGCAATCTCATTCTTTCCACATATGAGTTCTCAATCTGTTCCTCCGCCTTCTCCACCTGGTCTCACAAGCGCACGGCCACCTCCCCCTTGTCCATAGGCAAGATACCACCAAGAGGTGCGCTCCATTCTAGCCTATCAGCCTGTTCATTCCCCCGTACACCCGCATGGCCAGGGCAAAATATCCATACAATTCTCACAATCTGTGACCTCTGAAGCGACGAGAGCCATTCCACACGAAACATTCCTTTCTCCACCTTGCTAGGAATATTCTTTGAATCCGTACTGAATACAACGTGTGTTACAGTAGTCTCCTCTAGCCACCGGAATGCCGCTGTTACTGCCTCCACGTCCATTCTCATGCTGGAGGTCGTAGTCTCATATGCCAGGCTCTCCTTTTTCAAGACTCAGCCTTTGCAATAAAGCCCCAGCCACTACGCCTGTTTCTCACCACTGACCCATCGGTGTAGATGACTATGTCACCTTGATGTGTGTTGCTCTGGATTAGCTGTTGCACTTCAAACTCAGTGTGGCCCGCTGCCCATTCTCTGCTCTCACGACCCAGTGTTATTATTACATTGTGCCAGTCCGTCATGTCATCCGGAACTTCAACCCACTCTCTTTCACGATTGATGGTCTCTAGATCACACACCTGACTTATAGAAATTTCTGCCTGTGCCATCCAGGATCTGCCTCGTCTTAGTCTATGACCCTTCACCATATCCATTGCTGCATGCAGCGGGTGATCCCTGTCTGCGGTAACTCTCAGGTACCATTTGGCCTGAAGGACCCTATGCCTATCCGTCATTGTTTGTAGCGCCAGGATATGCCTCATATATGAAACTGGTGTGTCGTTTGTGCACCCCAGGGTAGCATTCTGTATGCTCTCCAACCTTTCAAGCTGGCTTTTTGATACTGTCAGCAGCCCCAAATCAACCTCAATTACAGACATTATTAACTGCTGAAAGAGCCTGTACAACATCCTCAGATCTACCCCGGTTGCTGCCATAGCCCTCAATGCATTTAGTCCCCTACCAGCCTTCATCACCATATCCTCCACATGATCCTTAAAAGACAAACACCTGTCAAAGGTGATACCCAAGTACTTCAGTTTACTCTCTCGACTAAGAGGACATCCATTCAACATAATACCTGGGACGTCTGCCTTGACGATCCAGTTATCTAGGGAGTACCACACAACCGATGCCTTGTCTGGGTTTATAACGGCCCCTGCGTCCCTGCACCACTCTGTCACCTTGTTTACCGCCACCTGTACGTCTTTCGCCAAACTGGCCCTGTCTCTGCCCTGTCTGTAAACCAGTACATCATCTGCAAATGTCAAGATTCTACCCACACATGGTGTCTCAATAGCTGCGATTTTGCTCGTGTAGACATTAAAGAGCACCGGGGACAAGACAGATCCCTGCAGCAACCCAGGTGTGATAGTTCAGGGGTCAGAAGTCCAGGTACACATGCGCAGTGCAACCTTACGCTCATAAAGGACTGCCGCAACACATCTAACAAGGCAAGGGCAGACCTCCATGTCCAACAGTGTGTGTATTAATCGATCATACCTGACCCTGTTATACGCATCCTCCAGGTCAAGAGCTACCGCCACTGTCTCCTATTTATCCAGGAAGCCCTCGTAGACATCAAATACAAAAGTCGCAGCATTGGCCCAGGTGTCTTTTCCAGGCCGGTAGCTCCCGAGTCCTTGGGGAAGCGGATTGCTGGAGCCTGCGTGTTGCTATCTTTTCGAGGACTTTGCTATACGTGTTTTACAGGGTTATGATTCGGTGTCCATTAGGTATGGAGTGGTCCTTACCTGGCTTTGGGAGCGGGACCAGGTAGCTATGCAGCCAATCGTGGGTTATTTCCGCCGTATTGATGCTTAGGTTGAAACAAAGAGCCATCTCCTCCAAGTCCCCATCATTTATGTTCCTCATATGGGAGTACCTCCCCCCATCTGGACCTGGCGCTGTGTCTTTAGCCCGCTTCTGTACCCGTTTAATATCCTCCACTTTAATCTAACAGTCCTCCTTCCTAGTGACCCGCGACAAGGCTTCTCTGACGTTATCTCTAATAGTCATATCTTGCTGATCCATCTGTTTTAAAAATCATACAAGAAAAGCCTCTCCTTTGTCCTTGTCAGTCGTCATAGGTCGGTTGTTATCATCATAAACGGTGCCATGTGTACCAGACATCACTGTCTCTTCTTCTGCCGGTGCAACCTCCAGAATTTTCCCAATGTCACATCCCCACCGACTTCATTGATAAACTGTTCCCACTTAATCCTCTTTGCCTCTGCTGCCTGGAGTTTGAAATCCTGCACCTTTACTTTTTTATACCTTTCAGCCTCTTCCAATTCTATGTCAACTGAATTGGTTGCTCTCCGCACCCTCTGCCAATTCCTTAAAGCCACCCTCTTTTCCCTCCATGAATTCTCGATCTCTGGTGCCTACCATGGTGGTTGAGTGAAGATTCTTCTTGTTGGTTTATATATTTCCTGTGATCTTAGGCGCCCCAAGAGCGAAGAGTGGTCGCGATCATAACTGAATGCCCTGCGAGCTCTTATAGCCCTAATTGTGCTGGACTTAGGTATCAGCACAGAACAGGGGAGGTGGTCACTTCCATGGTCTCCAAGGACGCTCCATTTTATATCTGATGCCGCCTCTTGGGATACAAGCGCCAGGTCGATGGCCGTGTCAGGGTCCCCCGGTCTTATTGCTAGCCTAGTGGGTGTACCGTCATTTAGACAGACAACACCCATCTCAAGCAGGGCCTCAGCAAGAGCTGCTACTATGATTAAGAGCACTGAATTGATTTTAGCGTGAGGGTTAGCTTTGCCTGTTATCAATATCCCCCACCAGCAAGCAATCTCACTCCAACTGCCAAGGTACTTGTGATTTATGTCCTGTAATCAAAGATAAGGATTAAGATTTGAATATGGTTGAACTGTGACCGGAATGAGCCCACTACAAAGATGTCAGTCATTGTGAAGACGGAGCAAATTAATTGTTAGACAACCGTGTTTAAAAATGAAAATCAAATGTAGTAAACAATCATTCTCATTTGTTTTGTTAATGTTTCCTACCTAGCAAAGTGATGTTGATTGTGTCTTTGAAGCCTTGTTTCACAAAACACATAATATTGATAATGTTTGTGACGATACCAAAAATATTTATTAATTGACATAGCCCAGCTAACAAGATGTAAGCACATATATGGACTACTGTCTCATTTATTACTAAAGATGTTGGAGATTCCTCTTGATGCGACAAGCTATCTGACTGAAACATCGTTTGATTCATGTAGTACATAGTGTGCTCGTGATGTCAAACGCACGCTCGCATTTAAGTAAATATTATTGTCTTGTGTGTAAGTTGCAGTATAGTCTAACTGTAAAGTGCATCTAAATTTAAGATTTAACATCGGAATGAAAGTTGAAAGAAAGTTATAAGGAATGCAAAATGTCAGTATAATTACTAAGAAAAGATAACATATTTATGTGTTTGTGGAATAATTATGGTTGCTATTTACGAGCAACTGAATGACAAGTGCATGTGATGTGTTCATTGAAAAAATCCTTAAATATAAACATAAGATAATAATAAACTTTTGCGCATGGAGTATTGCATTTTGTGGTCGAACTAATCACACGGTGTCAGATATGTTCTAGAAAACCATAACATTTAATAAATGATAATTTGCCGAGACTAGTGCACCGTGATACATAAAATAACATATGTTTAGTTTAGTTTAGTTTAGTCTTTGGATCAACATCACGGCACACGGTTTAACCTATAAGTGCCCCGTTTTCCTCCTAACTCAAACCTGAGTCTGGAGAAATTCAGTTCAATGCACGAACTCCGTTGCATCGGCGAGGATCCTGAAATACTTTAGGTAGATTTTTAACTCGTAATGTTGCCTTGGCAGCGCCGTTAGGCTACTCTTTTCGATTTCCAACTGCCAAGGGATTTTTTACGTGCGCAACAATACACATGGGTGTCCGATCTCACTACCCAGAGACCAGGGGAAATTTCATTACTGGAAGTCCAGGTGGATTTTTTAAATAAATCCCGGTCCTCACTGGGGCCTGAACCCGGGACCTCCAGCACTCGAGGCGGACACCATACCTCGAGACCACTCAGCCCCAAAATAACATATGTGATTACTGTCATTGCATCTGGGTTAACGGCCCCAGCGACCACACCAAATCGTGGTGTACATAATTAGATGGCACGTAGGCTAAAAGTCAACTTAGACAATATTTGCTCAAATACACTTTAACTTATATAATTAAGTGACATGTAGGTTGAACATCAACGTGCACAATATTTACTCAAAATTGAATACGGGTTTAACATCACAGGCACAGTTTGTACTAAAGTAATCAAACGTTGTTTCAGTGAGATAGCTTGTTGCATCAAGAGGGATCTCCGACAACTTTAGTCATAAATTAGGTAATGTTACATATATGTACTTAACATCTTGTTAACTATGCTATGTCAGATACTTAACATTGTGGGTATCGTAACAAAAGGGTCGATATTATATATATATATATATATATATATATATATATATATATATATATATATATATATATATATATATATATATATATATATATATATATATATATATATTGTGTTATAAGGTTTTACAGATACAATGAACACCACTTTGCTAGGTAGGTAGCATAAATAATGTGTTTAATTGTGTGCTACATGTACTATTCATTTTAAGACACGCTTCACAAACAATTAATTTGCTCCTTCTTCACAATGACTGACGGCGTTGTATTGGGTTCATTTCAGTCACCGATCAACTTGATTGAAATGTTCACTCCTCCTCCTTGATTAGAGGAATTGAATTAAAAGTAACTTGGAAGTTGGGGTTAGATTGCTTGTTTTAGGGATATTGATAACATGCAAAGCTACACCGTATGCTAAAATAAATTCAGTGCACCCAATCGTAGTAGCAACTACTGGGAGTAGTAGCATGCGCGGAGACATCGCTCGAGTTCAAAGACCACTAATTGTCTATGTCATCGCTGTGAAAGTCTACAGAGAGACTGCTATTAGCCCATCTCTTGGTGATGTCTTTCAGCTTTTAATGATATCTACGTTTGGACTCATTGTCTTTGAAAGTTCACTCCAACACGATTTTACAGGTCGGTCATTCCGTTTTATCTTCATGATTATTATGATGTAGCCGTTCATTTTCAGAACGTCACTTTCACCAATGCCTGTCCAAAAGAGTGTCAAACCCTTGCCAGTTACTCTGCCGCATGCACCCTCATGCCCACAATGTTCTCTATGTCATGTGTTTGTCCTCGTGGCTGTCGACCCATGTGTCACAAGACGGCCGGAGATTCGTCTTGCGTCTTATGGTCAAATGGTGACCAACGATCTATTTCTCGCCAGAGAGAGAGACACGTAAGTGACTTGCCCTCATAAAACCCTCTAGAATTATCTAGATTATTCTAGATCGGGGAACAATCGCTCAGCGGTATAGCACAGCAAGTAACTTCAGCACGCAGAGCCCGAGAATGTTCGCTTCCAGTGTAAGCGAAGTTCGCTTTCTTGCTGACGACTGAAGGTGGACTGGAGACCGAGGCCAGTTTAATGCGGCTGTGTTATTCGAAGGACGTCGATGATATTGGCTGACAGAGCTGTATGCATGGCAGTTGAAGTTGCCCTAAAGTCTCCACAGCGAGTTAACCCAGTTCTCTCTCAGTTTTGAGATTCTACCATAACACTTGGCGATCTACCACAATCTTATTCTTTGCATATACGGGATCTCAATCTGTTCCTCCACCTTCTCCACATGGTCTCACAGGCGCACGACCACCTCCCTCCAAGAGGTGCATTCCCTGCCAACCTATCAGCCTGTTCATTCTCCCGCACTCCCGCTTGGTCAGGACATAAAAATCCAAACAATTCTCACAATCTGTGACATCTAAAGCGATGTTTCCACACTAAACATTCCTTTATCCACCGTACTAAGCATACTACTTGAGTCCGTAATGAATACAATGTATGTTGCAATGGTGTTCTCTAGTGGGTTAGGTGGACTCTCTATCAAAGAGGAAGTAAGGCGCCTCGTTATCTCAGTTAGCTTACGGGGCACCGTTGGCCAAATTTGAGTACCCACTGAGCGTCCTCCTGTCACATGTCGTCCCTAAGGAGGGGGGGGGGGGGAGTGGAATCAACAAGCACACTTTTTAAAATTCCCTATCATCAGCTTGAGCTTCTGCCGGACCTTTGTCTACACACCCCCCCCCCCCCCTTTCAGTCTCTGGATCACTATCTCTCTCTCACTTCTTACCATAAGACCATACCCCTTTTCATATTCCTCTAGAACATACCACACAACTCTGGCTTCTAACAAATGATAAAAACATTTAGTAGTGCAAAGTGTCACGTGTGTATGTGTCTAGAACGTCTGTAGTATAGTCTATTGTGTATGCAAGATGAGGCCAGTCATTTCAGGATCTTTCATCATCGAGTCCGGCCATACAACAACACAACACAGCAAGTTCAGATGGACCTCATCGAATGAAGCGTCTCTCCGGTCAGTGGTAGATTTCTTGGAGTTGTTCTTGGATAGTCTGGGTGCCTGGATACCAATGTTGACGGTGATAGAACACTATCCCTGAGTTCGGCACACAGGGTGTACCTGATACTTCACTGAAGAATCCTTTGACCTAGGACTACTGGCACATTTCTTACACAATTTCCTAAACAAACTGATGGTATCTGTTCTAGTAAATTCCTAATGTCCAGTGGGAAATTGTTACTGATTAGCTCTTTTAATTCTTCTAAATTCTCCATGTAATACTGTTATAGTCCAGAGAAGTAATTACATTTAATTAACTCCGCTGTGTTGGGAACTCAATCCCTGATAAAAGAACCGTTTCATGTTGAACACCTGTGGCTCAAACGAGACCATGATTTATGGAATGGTGTCCCATTGCAGATGTCATTTAGCACACTGCTCTCGGACCCACTGCAATTTTGCTCCCCTCTGAGTTGTCATTTATTTCTCGGGTACAGTAGAACCTGTTGAAAAGAGAACACCCGGTGAGAGAAACCCGATTCAAACCTACTATATGTGAGTGTAGGCCGAAGGCAACACTCAGATATTTATATCCTAATTAACACTGAACTAAACTCTGGCAGAAGGCAGAGTAGTTCATCACATTGGCCTGAGACGTGATAAGAAAAAAGAAAGACTAAAGGAAAATGAAGAACCCCCAGTAGACACCCTACCGAAAGATCCTACCATGGACATATCCTGTATCCCCCCAACTGTCACAGGATAAAGTAACTTGTCAGTCGATCAATGATAACCAAACCCGACATTATTTTGCTAACACAATTGACTCTGTTATGGTGAACAAACTGAGGGAAATACGTCGGTACAGATTCTCGACACCTGGTCAACAGTGTGTATGAGATCAAAGGGAGTCACGTAGAGTTGTCTACACACAATCGACAGTTGATGACAGGATGTTGTTCGAGAGGTGTGTACTGGCGACATTTGTCTACAAAACGGAAGTTGGTCGTTGCAAGTGATAGACAGAATGCCTGCTAGAGGTCAGAAGGATTCTGTAATGGGAGAAAGGTCTCCGGCTTACAGACAACAAGGATATTTGTTGGATGAGACAAAGAACTCCCCAGATGAAAAGGAAAATTGACAGCTAATTGACTCTGGTTAGTCTGGAAACAGGAGGACAAAGCCAGATTCTGGACTGATTGGCGTCTGGACTTTCCGGTGACTCACTCAAGCACCTATATAAAACCCAGTGCAGTAAACAGGTGGATGGAGTCGAGGAAAACATTCTGTAGTGTTAGAATTGGGGATAATCCCGAGTTGTGTTATATTAGAGGGACTAGCCTATCTTAGTAGTGATAGTTATCCATGGACATAGATCCAATCGGATTGCCTAGTTTCTCGAGTAACAACAGGAATAGACATATGGTAGGCAATTAATTAATTATCTACTTAAGAGTATGATTAGGAATAGAGTACAGTACTGTGTAGTGATATAATGTATAGTGATAGAATGTTCTATAAGTGCGGTGCTAGAAAGTATCATAGGAGCGTCGGCACTAGTATTCTATTGTGTGGCTTCAAGTAGCTTGTGTTATATATCATTTTACTCGGGAAGTTGAGGACAATGTAGTGGAATAATAATTAGAGAGATTAAGGATGGTTGAGAGGGAGGAGGGGAATGTGTAATGGTAGGATCTTCAGTAGGGCATCTGCTGGGTTTCTACCCGTTCCTTTAGTCTTTCCTGGTGTTGCCATGTCTCAGATCATATGATTGAGTTATTTGGCCGTATGACAGAGATCGGATCTCTGTTATAAATCTGAGTGCTGTTATTGGCCTACATTTCCCCAATTCTGGCCAGGACTGAGTTGCCCTCACCATGATGTTATCTGCTCTACAGGTTCCATGTACAGTTCCCCTTGAGTGTTCCACGTGAGTGGGAGAGGGTTTACTTCGAAGAAGCAGTTTCAAAGTTTGACAATGATGGCTCAGCATCTGAAGAAAGAGGTTGCTGAGAGGCCGCTACATAGGGCTTATACCCAAGTTGGTTTGCGGGAACCTGGCTTCTGCTGAGCAGGACATGTTGACGAGAGGGAGGTTTAGCCAAGTGATAGATGTACCAATAAACAGTCAGAACATTGCATAATTTATACTGATACCCAGAACAGTTAGATTGTGGTGTTAATATGAGGAATCTTTAGAACCAGTGACTCTAGATCCATTAAGATTTCTCCACTAACAGTGACAATAGGATTAGAATTTCCTGATTAACAATCCGTTAAATAACCGAGGAAGTTCATAGTGTGAATCAGACTCTAATTAGACAGTGTTTGTCAGGGGTGTCCAAGCATCCTAGTGGTTCCAGAGACAACGGAGGAAGTCTTCACGTGACCGGAGGAGCATCACCTGGGTGAGGCTACCTGTATGGGATACATGGTGCTGGTGTGTCTTCAGCACAGGGATGAGAATGAACTACTCTTGAACACTGATCTGAGTCTATAGACGATTTAGAATACACGTCACACATTCTACACCTTATACACACATACACTTCTCCTACATATACTCTTTGCTTTAATAAATTTCTTGTTTTTATTTGTTGAAGCGAGAGCTGTCAAGTGTGTTATCTTGGAGAAGAATGAGAGGGGGCATGATCCAGGGGTGAGTAAGAGTGAGAGGAAGGTGTCTTCAGATTGAGGGAGTGTGTGGACGGAGTCTGCTGGATATCTCCAGAATAGAGATATTGACTTAAAACAAATGTGGGTATCGATTCTCTTCACTCCAGGGACGACACTAAAGTGGTAAAGAAGAACAAGTAACTAATACGACATTCATTCTTTACACACACTACACCAACCACTCTCAATCTCACTGAATATCACCCCACGACATCGGTCTCAACCCGCCGTGTCAAACGATGTATCACTCTCCCTAGTTTAAACTACTACTACTCCTATAATAAGTTCCCACAACGCACCATCACTAAGCTCGATTCCTAATCTCTATCAATAAACTACTTAACGTAAACTATTCCAGTCCCTCATTGGAATCACACATTCACATCATGTACAAATGTCCGGTGTCTTTAAACAACACTGGACACTGTGGTTCCTTTTCTTATTTAGACTGGAACAGCAGAATACTCCTTTTCTGTTCAATCCATCTCGCCCACTGATTACAAATGTCTTTTTTTATCCAGACTGCCGGAAACATTGTCTGAATGACGTCACTGACTTGGCTGGAATCCAGGTTCAGAGAAACTCTCCGTCTTTCATTTTTTTCGGATTGGGGTAAACAGAATGCCGACTTGTCCCCCTTTTATCCGGAAATCCTTCTCCTTTATTCAAAGAATCTTGGTTGGCGTTTGATCTGACATTGAACTAAACTCTGGCAGAAGGCAGAGTAGTTCATCACATTGGCCTGAGACGTGATAAGAAAAAAGAAAGACTAAAGGAAAATGAAGAACCCCCAGTAGACACCCTACCGAAAGATCCTACCATGGACATGTCCTGTATCCCCCCAACTGTCACAGGATAAAGTAACTTGTCAGTCGATCAATGATAACCAAACCCGACATTATTTTGCTAACACAATTGAGTCTGTTGTGGTGAACAAACTGAGGGAAATACGTCGGTACAGATTCTCGACACCTGGTCAACAGTGTGTATGAGATCAAAGGGAGTCACGTAGAGTTGTCTACACACAATCGACAGTTGATGACAGGATGTTGTTCGAGAGGTGTGTACTGGCGACATTTGTCTACAAAACGGAAGTTGGTCGTTGCAAGTGATAGACAGAATGCCTGCTAGAGGTCAGAAGGATTATGTAATGGGAGAAAGGTCTCCGGCTTACAGACAACCCGGATATTTGTTGGATGAGACAAAGAACTCCCCAGATGAAAAGGAAAATTGACAGCTAATTGACTCTGGTTAGTCTGGAAACAGGAGGACAAAGCCAGATTCTGGACTGATTGGCGTCTGGACTTTCCGGTGACTCACTCAAGCACCTATATAAAACCCAGTGCAGTAAACAGGTGGATGGAGTCGAGGAAAACATTCTGTAGTGTTAGAATTGGGGATAATCCCGAGTTGTGTTATATTAGAGGGACTAGCCTATCTTAGTAGTGATAGTTATCCATGGACATAGATCCAATCGGATTGCCTAGTTTCTCGAGTAACAACAGGAATAGACATATGGTAGGCAATTAATTATATCTACTTAAGAGTATGATTAGGAATAGAGTACAGTACTGTGTAGTGATATAATGTATAGTGATAGAATGTTCTATAAGTGCGGTGCTAGAAAGTATCATAGGAGCGTCGGCACTAGTATTCTATTGTGTGGCTTCAAGTAGCTTGTGTTATATATCATTTTACTCGGGAAGTTGAGGACAATGTAGTGGAATAATAATTAGAGAGATTAAGGATGGTTGAGAGGGAGGAGGGGAATGTGTAATGGTAGGATCTTCAGTAGGGCATCTGCTGGGTTTCTACCCGTTCCTTTAGTCTTTCCTGGTGTTGCCATGTCTCAGATCATATGATTGAGTTATTTGGCCGTATGACAGAGATCGGATCTCTGTTATAGATCTGAGTGCTGTTATTGGCCTACATTTGCCCAATTCTGGCCAGGACTGAGTTGCCCTCACCATGATGTTATCTGCTCTACAGGTTCCATGTACAGTTCCCCTTGAGTGTTCCACGTGAGTGGGAGAGGGTTTACTTCGAAGAAGCAGTTTCAAAGTTTGACAATGATGGCTCAGCATCTGAAGACAGAGGTTGCTGAGAGGCCGCTACATAGGGCTTATACCCAAGTTGGTTTGCGGGAACCTGGCTTCTGCTGAGCAGGACATGTTGACGAGAGGGAGGTTTAGCCAAGTGATAGATGTACCAATAAACAGTCAGAACATTGCATAATTTATACTGATACCCAGAACAGTTAGATTGTGGTGTTAATATGAGGAATCTTTAGAACCAGTGACTCTAGATCCATTAAGATTTCTCCACTAACAGTGACAATAGGATTAGAATTTCCTGATTAACAATCCGTTAAATAACCGAGGAAGTTCATAGTGTGAATCAGACTCTAATTAGACAGTGTTTGTCAGGGGTGTCCAAGCATCCTAGTGGTTCCAGAGACAACGGAGGAAGTCTTCACGTGACCGGAGGAGCATCACCTGGGTGAGGCTACCTGTATGGGATACATGGTGCTGGTGTGTCTTCAGCACAGGGATGAGAATGAACTACTCTTGAACACTGATCTGAGTCTATAGACGATTTAGAATACACGTCACACATTCTACACCTTATACACACATACACTTCTCCTACATATACTCTTTGCTTTAATAAATTTCTTGTTTTTATTTGTTGAAGCGAGAGCTGTCAAGTGTGTTATCTTGGAGAAGAATGAGAGGGGGCATGATCCAGGGGTGAGTAAGAGTGAGAGGAAGGTGTCTTCAGATTGAGGGAGTGTGTGGACGGAGTCTGCTGGATATCTCCAGAATAGAGATATTGACTTAAAACAAATGTGGGTATCGATTCTCTTCACTCCAGGGACGACACTAAAGTGGTAAAGAAGAACAAGTAACTAATACGACATTCATTCTTTACACACACTACACCAACCACTCTCAATCTCACTGAATATCACCCCACGACATCGGTCTCAACCCGCCGTGTCAAACGATGTATCACTCCCCCTAGTTTAAACTACTACTACTCCTATAATAAGTTCCCACAACGCACCATCACTAAGCTCGATTCCTAATCTCTATCAATAAACTACTTAACGTAAACTATTCCAGTCCCTCATTGGAATCACACATTCACATCATGTACAAATGTCCAGTGTCTTTAAACAACACTGGACACTGTGGTTCCTTTTCTTATTTAGACTGGAACAGCAGAATACTCCTTTTCTGTTCAATCCATCTCGCCCACTGATTACAAATGTCTTTTTTTATCCAGACTGCCGGAAACATTGTCTGAATGACGTCACTGACTTGGCTGGAATCCAGGTTCAGAGAAACTCTCCGTCTTTCATTTTTTTTCGGATTGGGGTAAACAGAATGCCGACTTGTCCCCCTTTTATCCGGAAATCCTTCTCCTTTATTCAAAGAATCTTGGTTGGCGTTTGATCTGGAAAACTTCCCTGCAACAAAGGGTTTCGGCGCCTAGCAACGGCTGTTTTGGGCGCTTCATCATTCTTATCGGTATCTCCATTAATTCCTTGACAAGAGAATGGACCGCGTCGACTCTTGCTTACTGGAGGTTCGATCAAGATGATCTACTCCTCTTCTCATTAAGCGCATATTCAGTTTCTGGGAGATGGTTCAGCACATCAAATGTTGATGATCTGCCTGTACCCTCAAATTTATTGACCCCCCCCCCCCCATCAATGAGAAGATCTCACTGATAGCCTATATCCTAGTCATGACAGACACTAGTGTTGGCACATCGCCCCTGTACGTTCGGTCAGCCGACTTCCGACTTGCGTAAGCGACGACTCACAATACAGACGGATTGTTCCATCCTGACTGTAACAGTGTCGCCATAACCGCTTAGTTTCCCCAAGCTTTGCATCCTGGGATCTGCGGTATCGTCCTCGATGGACAGAATCGTCTTCCACAAAACCCCTGGACTTTTGCTTACAGGTGTCGTAATAAGTGTCGTCCCTGGGGTGAGGGGAATCAACACCCACATACTTTATACCCCATATCATTATCTTGAGGATCTTCTAGCTTTCTGTCCACAACACCCCGTCAGTCCTTGAATCTCTCTCTCTCTCTCTCTCTCTCTCTCTCTCTCTCTCTCTCTCTCTCTCTCTCTCTCTCTCTCTCTTCTCTCTCTCTCTCTCTCTCTCTCTCTCTCTCTCTCTCTCTCTCTCTCTCTCTCTCTCTCTCTCTCTTACCCTTGGACCATGCCCCCTCTCATTCCATTTCAAAACATACTACACAACACTGGCTTCTAACAAAACAACACATTAATTTAATAAAGGAAAGTGTCAGGTATGTGCAACGTGTATGTGTAGAATGTCTGTCGTATAATCTAGTGTGTATGTAGAATCATACCGAATAGCTCAGGAGCAAAGTTTGTTTCATCACTGTACTGGCGACACAACAGTACCATATGTCAAGGACAGAAGACCTCACCCAAATGATGTGTCTCTCTGACCAAGTGTCGACTTCCTCCAATAGCTCTTGGACAGTCCGGATGCCTGGTCACCAATAGTGGATATAGTCCAATATTAACCATCAATCTGACATACACAGTATAAATACTATGTCCCTGCAAGTTTTGTGTTCAGATAATTCTAGTATAGTCCAAAAATGTGTACTGTCACTTTGGAACGAACTGTTAGTGTTTAACTTCTCATACGAATTCCCCAATTGTAACACACAATGTTAATGTTCCAGGTATCTATATCTCTACTAGTGTTCCTGGCACTGGTGGTATTTTCAGTGTCTTTATACTACTGTGATGTAAACTATCACTTAGTAAACACACTTATATAATCACGCCCGTGTATTGCCGGGGCCCATACGGGGAGCAAAGAATAGTAACATTGTTGCCTACCATGCACGTCGTAAGAGGCGACTAAGGAGGATATGGTTCCGTCGCCCTGCTGCTGAGTGAGTGCGTGGCGCGACACTGTGAGCTGTGAATTTCGCGTGGAATGCTTTTGCATCTGTCCGCAGTTGTTATTCGCGTGAACAGCATGTTCGAAACGATGACGGCCGGCTGTTGCTGGATTGACTGGTTTGCCTTTTCAGTTCACGAGTGCATTTTTCAGGAGACTCCTGGTAGTCGTCGCTGTAGCTACGGAGTTCGTGCTTTGTGCGGCGCTTTCGGTGGGTCGCCCTGCAGAAAGATACCAAGCCATATGGGATAAAACCCCGGTCAATGAAGTCTTTCTGGTGACTGCCGTTTTCATCGACGATGAACTGTATCTTTCTTGGAGGACATTTGTGTTGGCATTCTGGCGGCGGCATTATGCACAGTGTACCTGTGCGGGCTGTTGGCTTGCCGACACTCCTGTCTATTCCATTGTTCACATGGGGCAGTGAGGAGCATTTTGTGATATTCACTGGCACAGGAACGGAGCAATATGGGGACGACCCGTTGCCGTGAAGTTGGAACCGTGACTAACTAACTAACTAACTAACTAACTAACTTATATAATCATCGTTTCCCGCTCAGCAGAGGCCAGTTTCCTGCAGACCCTCTGGGTTATGGGCCCAGTGCAAAAGCCTCTTAGTAAACTCTGCCCTCAATGCTCGAGCCATGACTTTTCTTCTGGCTTGTGGTAAAATATAGTGGAACCTGTTGAACAGAGAACACACCTGTGAGAGCAACCCGATTCCAACCTTTATTAGGTGATGTCGTGTATTTATTTATAGTGTCGTCCCTGGGGTCGTCACTGGATCATGCCCCCTCTCATTTTTCCCCAAAACAACATACTGCACAACTCTAGCTTCTAAAAATTAATAACAATTTAATTTAATGAAGAAAAGTGTATGTATGTGCGAAGTGTTTGTGTAGAATGTATGTCGTATACTCTAGTGTGTCTGCAGAATCAGACCAGACAGCTCAGGAGCAAAGTCTGATCATCCCGGTAATGGATACACAACATCATCATAGCTCAGCACACAATGACCTCACCAAACGATGTGTCCCTCCTGCCAGATGTTGACTTCCTCCAGTAGCTCTCTGATAACCCAAATACCTGGTCACCAATCACAAATATAGTCCAATACTGATCCTGAATCGATCACACACAATGTTACTAAATCGCCCTGCCATTCTGAGATTTAACAATCCCTGTATCGTGAAAACACGGATCACTGTCACTTGAAACAAAATGATTCATTCCTAAATGTTCTGGAGTTTCACGATTACACAGTTAATAATTACAGCTCCACAGGAATCTAATAACTGAGAAAAACGCTATGTTCGTTGTTCCTGTTCCCCTTATAACCCATATTGTTCGTCTTACATGTGGTATGAAAAATAATTTCACTCAACTTCCGTGAACCCTATCACTAAGGAGTCATTGCCAGATAGTTATCTGTTTCCGCTCAACAGAGCCATGTTCCTTCAGACCCTCTTGATTATGGGCCCAGAGCAAAAGCCGCTGAATAAAACCACCTTCACTGAATCATCCAGAATCTTAAACAGTGAATGTTCAGCTTGTTTTCTACATAACCGGAGTGGAACCTGTGAAAGAGAGTACACACCTGGTGAGAGCAAACCGACACTGACCCCTATTAGATGAGTGCAGGCCGACGGCCGCACTCAGATATTTAACAGTGGACTAAACTCTGTCATAGGGCACAGTTGCTCATCACATTGGTCTGAGTTAGGGTAAGACAAGGAAAGACCAAAGGCGACGTGCAGAACCCCTGTAGACACCTCACTGGAAGATCCCACCATTGGACATTTCCCCTATCCCCCAACCATCCCAATCTCTCCAAATATCACCCCACTACACTATTCTCAACCAGCTGAGCCAATTGACATCTCACACTGGCTAGTTTAACAACGCGACTGCCTGCTGTCGCCGACACTCCTAGAATACCTTACCACAAATCAACAACACTATGCTCAAGTCCGAAACTCTATCTATCACTAGACTATCCTACATTACTTATACCTAAACGCTATCTAGTGAATACCTTATGTAAACCAGCTCTATCATGAATTGAATCTACACATTGCCATGCAAGACACATGTTCATCAACTTTAATTGACACAGAACACAATAGATTCTTTCCTAAATTTGAACAGAGCTAGCCAAACACTTCAGTCTAGTTTAATTTCATTTTTCCCACTGGCGGCAACAAAGTTATGTTTCATCCAGTCGGAGATTGTCCGAGTGACGCCTTTCACTGTCAACAACAGGTGGTCTAGGCGGCAACCAAATCAAAACGGCGTTTTTCCTTTCATCTTGCGGTTCGGGCAAACTAACATGCGACAATTTTCCTGTGTCCTGGGGGAATCTCAAGGACTTTTGGTTTCGTTTGATCCGATGGAAGTGTCCCCGTTCCCCCCCCCCCCCCCATCAACAAAAAGTTGCAGCTGTCTCTGTAAATCTATCATCTGATCGTTAACTCCAGTGGTCCCGTGACAGGTGAGTGTAGGCCGACAGCAGCACTCAGATATATAACAGAGAACCAAACTCTGTCATAAAGCCGAGGAGCTAATCACATCGGTCTGAGTCATGGTAAGACAAGAAAAGACTAAAGGAAACAGGCAGGAACCCAATAGATACCCTACTGGAAGGTCCTACCATTTGACATTTCCTTTATCCCCCCAACCATCCTCAATCTCAATAAATATAATCCCACTTAACTCACTGAGTTAATTGATACCTCACACAAGCTAGTTTAAGCACTGCGACAGCCTACTATTGCCGACGCTCTTATAATAGTTCTCATAACGCACATTTCTACACTCGATTCCTAAGAATAATATAATTTAGGTCTATTTAAATTAAATACCATATAGTTATTCCGGTTTGAGATTGAGACTACGACATCACACACTGGATGAATGTCAGCCAATATAAATCAACAATAGACACTGTAGTCTCTCTCCAGAATCAAACTAGGAATATCACACACGTCCGTCTTGCTTCACAACATTTGGTCGACTCCCCTAAAGTTGTTTATCCTGACGGTTTAAATATTGTGTCTGACTGACGTCACAAATCTGTCTAGACACTAGGCGTCTAGAAGCAATTTTTCTTTCCTTTTCCAAACTCGATGTAAACAACTGACTGGCTGTCCCTTTCATCTGGGATATTGTCTCCAGTACTTCATAAAGTCTTACCGGTCTGTGATCTATAGAAAATTCTTCCCCACAACAAAAGATCTTGCCGACTTTTACCAAGACAACCTGTCTACCACGTCAAAGGATGGCTGCCTCTAGTAGACGGATGGCGCGACAGTCTTTCATCGATCGACATCTCCAAGAATTTTCGTGACACCAGGACCATTTCGGTCGATATTGGATCTGGTCAGCCAATCGTCGGTCGGAGTCTCGGGTATCTCGCGCCGTTCCCGACGTTACCCACCCCTTCTGAACCGGGCTACTAGCGAATTTTTCACTATGGGCCTCTCCCTGACGTGTGATTTCCCCCCTATCATCGGCTGGAAAATCAGACCTATCCCATACATTTCCATAGATCCTCTTATGTAGTACTTGGGATCGCTGCTCTCAGTCTGGATCCGTAACCCTATTCTCAATGGCTGCCATTACCATAAGGTGAGAAGACTTGACATCGGATCTCTCCTCATATTTCTGAAGGCGATGCCTAGGGCGACTTTTCAGTTCTCCCCGATCCTGATTTTGTAGGTGGTCTTGGACACAACCTTTACCACAGGATAAGGTCCTTGCAATCCTGCTTGGAGTATATTGGTCTCTGCGGGACCCCACACTACTACTCCGTCTCCTACCTTAAGAGCTACTTTACTCTTCGTCCGATGTTTTGGTTGTGCCTTCTGGCACTCTGGGCAACACTTAGTTAACCGGCGCACATTACCGGTCATTGCTGGCCAGCAATAATGGCGGGAAATCTGCTTCAGCGTCTCTCTGACACCCATATGTCGATTTCCGGATATCTGAATACCGGATATGGTGTGCCCGCTTTGAAGAATGTGGGGACGGTGGGCCTCTGGGACCACCAACTGCTCGTGCAGTTTGTCTCCCCTTCCGGCTCTCTGGTAGATCAGCCGATTCATCAGAAAGTACTGCCCCCGTTTTGGTGGGTCAGCACTTCTTTGCAGCTTCTTGTAGCAAGGACGCAACGTTGTGTCTTTCCTCTTGGCAGTATGCAATTCCTCTGACACAGGGTTGGTGATTAGTATGTCTGCCTCTTCTTTCTGGCCTTGGCATCCAGTGGCTAAAGCTCCCAGGTGGGCAGGTTGTTTGGGCACCCGCAAGAACACGTATTTCGACCAAGGATCACGGGAAATAGGGGATGAGATAATACAGCTGCTGGTATAATGCCCGTGACGTACCTGGACTTAATCTTCACCTTGGCGTTTGGAAACATGACAACAGCATCTTCATGGCCGTCTGCATCTCAATGGTATCCCATGTGCGTTGGTCTGGGCGTACCAAGCTGGCATCAATCACGGCTTCCCCGTCTAAGCCAGTGTCATAGAGACAGTTAACCTGCTGGTCGTTGACTTCGATCAGTTCGACCACAGGTGGCCTCTCTTGTTCCACAGTTCCTTCGACGAATCGACTTTTTCGGTGGCAACCACCCTTTTAGCCACGAGGCAGGCCGCGAAGTGAGAGCTTTTCGTTTTCGATTTGCAGTCTTTCGTGTTGTGAGAGGGCGACTTGCAGATCGAACACCACCTCTCAGACCACTGTCGTTTCGGTTGAGAGTTGGGTGGGCTCTGTCTCCCATCCTTCGTTTTCTATGGACTCTTCTCTGAAGTGTTTGTATAAGGTTCCACTTTCCCAGTTTCCGAGCTCTTGTATTTCTTTCGATCATGTTTCTCCTGACCTTTGGTGGTTGGTGTACAGGTTTCTTCCGCTTCCCCATGGACTTCAACGAATCTTTCTTTCGGCCAGCTTATTCACGACATCAAGCCGTTCCGCCCCTTGTTCTCCCAAGAATGTCTTGATAGTTTCCGACATATGCTGACGCATCTGGTCGACTATCATGAGCTCTTTCAGACTCTCATAGTCATGCGCGAACCCAGCCAAATCCATCCATTTTTGGAGATAGGATTTCAGACGCAGACTGTAGGCGGCAAATAACTCTCCCGGCTCTCGTTTCGCTGATCGAAACTTCTTCTGATAAGTGTGTGAGGTAATCTCGTAGTGTTTAAGCAAAGTTGCTTTCAACTCGTCGTAGTTGTTCTCTTGTCATGGCGGCAGGCGGGAGTAAGCCTCGTAACCCGTTGCGTGTAATCCCTGGGACAATTTAAGATTCCATTTGTCTCGATCTAGACCCATAGCGAAGACATTGCCTCGAATCGTTGTAAGTATTGGTCTATTTTTTCTATGTCTTCATCATAGACAGCCAAAGGAAATTTCGTGGCCCTTTTAACTATGTCCACTCATGGTATGTGAACCATGGGGAGAGGATCCCCCTACTGCCCCACCAGTCTCTCCCTTAGATTGTGCCTTGAGCTCATGTTCCCGCATTCGTTACTCATGCTCTCTTTTCTGAGCTTCTTGCCCAGCTTCTAATCTCTTAGCAGCTTGCTCAGCTTCGAGTCTCTTAGCAGCTTGCTCAGCTTCGAGTTCCAACTTTTTAGTGGCTTGCTCAGCATCTATTCTTTTGGTCTCCAACTCCATCTTTTTTAGCTCCAACTTGGCCATTCTATGTTCTCTTTCCGCCTGACGGAAATCTCTTTCCACCCCTTGTATAAACTCTGATAGTGCAGGAGCCAACAATCCCATTCCTTCACCCCTTGCCCTCAGTTTTGCCATATCTAGTTTGGGAGTGGCCATATTTAGAGAAGGTGAGTCAGCAGGTTGAGTGTAAGGTCCCCAAAGCAATGTATAGATACTCAATATTTAAAGTTAATCTATATATGACACCACACATTACACCACTAAACAATCCTTCAAAGACAAGAGTAGAATCAGGACCAAAGACCTATGTAGACTTGTAAAGTGTGAACAGGGATGATATATGTCTTAACACATAGCATTATTCTCCCTAGCTGGATCCTTACCATTCCGGCTTTACCCTCATTAATGTAATGTCACCATCACGCGCGATCTCCCATTAATGTCACCTGTCGCCCATGGGGGAAATGGAATAAACAAGCACACTTTTTTAAATTCCCTATCATCAGCTTGAGCGTCTAGCGACCTTTGTCTACACACCCCCATTCAGTCTCTGGATCACTATCTCTCTCACTTTTTACCATAAGACAATACCCATTTTCATATTCCTCCAGAACATACCACACAACTCTGGGTCCTAACAAATGATAACAACAGTTAATAGTGCAAAGTGTCACGTGTGTGCAATGTATGTGTCTAGAAGGTATGTAGTATAGTCTATTGTGTATGCGATATGATGTCAGTCATTTCAGGATCTTTCATCATCGTGTCCGGCCATACCACATCACAACACAGCAAGTTCAGATGGACCTCACCGAATGAAGCGTCTCTCCGGTCAGTGGTCGACTTCTTGGAGTTGTTCGTGGATAGTCTGGGTTCCTGGATACCAATGTTTACGGTGATAGAACACTATCTCTGAGTTCGGCACACACGGTGTAACTGATACTTCACTTAAAAATCGTTTCACTTAGAAGTACAGGAACATTTCTTACACTATTTCCTAAACAAACTTATGGTATCTGTTCTAGTAAATTCCTAATGTCCAGTGGGAAATTGTTACTGAGTAGTTCTTTTAATCCTTCTAAATTCTCTTCGTAATACTGTTATAGTCCAGAGAAGTAATTACAGTTAATTAACTCCTCTGTGTTGGGAACTCAATCCCTGATAAAAGAACCGTTTCATGTTGAACACCTGTGGCTCAAACGAGACATGATTTGTGGAACGGTGTCTACTTTGCGGAGGTCATTTAGCAAACTGCTCTCGGACCCACTGCCATTTTCCTCCCCTCTGAGTTGTCATTTATGTCTCTGTTACAGTAGAACCTGTTGAAAAGAGAACACCCGGTGAGAGAAACCGGATTCAAACCTACTATATGCGAGTGGAAGCCGAAGGCCACACTCAGATATTTATATCCTAATTAACATTGAACTAAACTCTGGCAGAAGGCAGAGTAGTTCATCACACTGGCCTGAGACGTGATAAGAAAAAGGAAAGACTAAAGGAAAATGAAAATCCCCCAGTAGAACCCTACCGGAAGATCCTACCATGGACATGTCCTTTATCCAACCAACCACTCTCAATCTCACTGAATATCACCCCTGACATCGGTCTCAACCCGCCGTGTTAAACGATGCATCACTCCCCCTAGTTTAATCAACGCATCAGCCTACTGCTGCCGACGCTCTTATAATAAGTTCCCATAACGCACCATCACTACGCTCGATTCATAATCTCTATCAATAAATTACCTTATGTAAACTATATGGGAGATGCCTTGAAGAGATTAGAACAAGAATCGCCATGGCGAAAGTAGCCTTTAGCAAGATGAAAAACATTCTGACCAATAAGAAGATGAACTGAAACGAGAAAAAGAGTGTTGAGGGGATACATAGAGCCTGTTCTTTTGTATGGATGTGAAACTTGGATAATGAGCAGTCAAGCTGAAAAGCCTCTGATGGCTGCAGAAATGTGGTTTCTGAGGAAAATGCAAAGAATACCATGGACAGACAGAAAAACCAATGACCAAGTACTACAGGAGACAAATGAACATCGTAAACTGATTAGAGAAATTAGACGTAGACAGTCAAAAATGTTTGGACATGTTATGAGAAGAAATGGATTGGAGAACTTAGTGACAACTGGCAAGATCGAGGGGAACAGACCAAGAGGAAGACCGAGAGGAAAATACCTGGATGGCTTGGCCACATGGCATGGACGAGACAGGAACAGTGAGCTGATCCACGACACTGGTGATCGAGTGAAATGGCGAGTCATGACCACCCACGCTTTCCGGCATGGCACATGATTGATTGATTGAAACTATTCCAGTCCCGAAATGGAATCACACATTCACATCATGTACAAATGTCCGTTGCCTTTAAACAACACTGGACACTGTGGTTCCTTTTCTTATTTAGTCTGGAACAGCAGAATACTCCTTTTCTGTTCAATCCATCTCGCCCACTGATTACAAATTTCTTTTTTTATCCAGACTGCCGAAAACATTGTCTGAATGACGTCACTGACTTGGCTTGAATCCAGGTTCAGAGAAACTCTCCGTCTTTCATTTTTTTCGGATTGGGGTAAACATAATGCCGACTTGTCCCCCTTTTATCCGGAAATCCTTCTCCTGTATTCAAAGAATCTTGTTTGGCGTTTGATCTGGAAAACTTCCCTGCAACAAAGGGTTTCGGCGCCTAGCGACGGCTGTTTTGGGCGCTTCATCATTCTGATCGGCATCTCCAGCATTTCCGTGACACCCCCCCCCCCTCCCTACAAAGAAAAGGGGGTAACGTGAAGCCATGGGAGCAGGTGGTGGATCGGACTTGGGCGCAAGCGACAGATAGTTGTTTGTTATGGTTTCAAGTCAGTGACGGAGGCAGATGTTCTCTCATTAGAGACTATGGTAGACTTCCCTCCTTATTGATTCCCGGGCAGAAAAGGCTCGTCAGCATTGGTTGGTATCTGCTTTAAGAGAGGAACCTCTAAATCTAAAACCTCCGCTGCCTTGCGGGTATCCCATATGGGAAAGTCTTTGGGAGTAAACCCTGAAGACAAATACGGAGAGTCCCTAAGGCAGTTCCATGTTGTAAACAACATAGATCTGGCAACTCATGCAACCGGACCGATGCTAAGTTACTTCGCTACTGCCTTCGCTACTGCCTTGGTCAACATCAGCGACATTGAGAGGGGGGACTTCCTACTGGGCAACAGCTGGTTTTCCGCATCCCATTGCCCAGGATTGTGCGCTGGAAAGGTTACTTCAGCAACGCTTAACAGCGGTGACGCAACACGGGAAGCAGCAATTACCGGTTATAAGTCTTAATGCTCGATTGGAGTAGAGCAAGACGCCAGGGGTTGCTTCAGAAGGTGGGAGAGATCATCGTATCTCACTAGACAGCTACCGGCCGCCTAAACTGGGCATCCCCCACTCAATAAGGTGCTGCCTCGCCACTGTGTATCTGCTCCTGGGGATGTGTGGAGCTTAGGGACAAAATCCTGACACATAGACCACATTTTATACACATAGCAACAAGAAGAAAAGAACAAACAACAGGCCCAAAGGCGGAGAATAATGAACTGTAAGAACCATGACCCCTTGCATCTCAGACGTTCTAAACGAGATTGTCGATGGCCGCAAAGCTGCAGTGATAAGCAACGAACTACTTAGAATGGGGATAGACAATGTCGCCTTGAAAGAGACCAGACTCGAAATCTGAAAACATCAGTAAGAGGGACTTCACTTTCTACTTGCATGGCAAGCCGTGTGGAGAGACCAGGGAGCATGGAGTTGACTTTGCTATCAGAAACAAGCTGCTAAAGTCCGTCATACCACCAAGCGATGACACTGAAAGAATACTGAAGCTCCAACACCATACTGAAGCAGGCCCAGTTAGCATTAAAAACGTTTACGTCCCAAAACTAACTGCAGCATCATAATCTTAGGATAAGATTTACGGCGACCTTAGCAACGTGGCCAGTGAAACATCAGAGAAACAACATCTTTTTATCCTGGGAGATTCCAACGCCAGGGTTGATCCCGTCCATAAATCTTGGCCTTCATGTCTACGACAGTTTGGCGTTGGGAAGATCAATGACAATGGACAACGTCTCTTGGAATTCTGCAGCCATCACAATCTGTGAGTGACTAACACCTTCTTCGACACAAAACCACAACACTATGTGTCATAGAGCCACTCCAGATCAAAGAACTGGCACCAACTCGTCATGGTGCTCACCAAACGCAGCAATCTCCGCAATGTATGTCTTACTCGCAGCTATCATAGTGCTGACTGCGACAGCGATCAGCCTCTCGTTTCCAGCAAGGTGAAGATAAGCCCAAGAGAATCTACATAAACAGAAGGAAGACCTCGCATCAACTCCAGCGACACCCAAAACAAAGATAAGGTCAACCAATTTAGCCAGGCTCTGGCGGAGACTCAGCCTGACCCCACAAAAGGAACTGCCACCGAGAGATGGGGACATTTGCCCGATACATCTATAACACAGTACTATCAACATTTGGCAAGAAGCAAACATAGTCAGCCGACTGATTTGAAGAACACTCTGAAGACATAGCACCAGTCTTGTAAATAAAGAGATATGCATTCTCAGTGTATAAGACATCACCATCAGGGTAAACATTGCAGCCATTACGAACAGCCAGAAATAGTGTACAACAGACCGCAAGAAAATGTGTGAACAAGTACTGGCTACGGCTATCAGCACAAATTCAAACTTGTGCAGGCACTGGAAATATAAGAGGAATGTACGAAAGCATCAAGCAAGCTGTTGGTCTATGAACAAAATAAGATGGCCTCTTTACGATAAACAGAGTGGGTAATAATAAAAGATCGAGCGGCACACATGGATCGCTGGGTAGAACACCACTCAGAGCTATATTCAGTGGAGAACACTGTCATAGAAGAAGCTCTAGAACTGTGGTTCTCAACCGTTGGGTTCCATGGGGGGGGGGGGGGGGGAGGAATTAAGATTATATCAAAATCGCATTAATACAAGAACCAGTTACATGATATTGTGTTTCCCTCAAAAATTTTACGGTTCTGTACTTCTCGCCTCAACGAAATTTGTTTCATAACGTAAGTAGACTCGCAAATCACGTTTTATGTATATTTCTGGGCTTGTTCTAGTATGTGTTATTAAATTTAACTTCCATTTTTATGTATACTGTGCAATGGTGAGGGGGGGGGGGGGATATAGGGAGGAAGTTCGAAAAAGGGGAATGACGTTCTGAACATATGGTAAAGGGGGGCATGGGCCAAAAAAGATTGAGAACCACTGCTCTAGAAGCCATTGAACAACAATCAACCATGCAGGCCTTGAATAACGAACCGTGCCTCTCAGAAATCAGCGAAGCACTGTGAGTGGCACCTTGCAGTCTTGACAGACTAAAGTATGGGGATTGGAATTTGGCCAACATTCCATCTCGCAATGCCTGGGCAGAGCTTCAGAGAACATGTGTTGCCCACGTAGCATGTTCCCTCTCTCGGCATTGCCTTGTTAATTCCAGAGGAAAGGATAACCAGTACGTCTTGAACAAGGTAGGCTGCAGATGCTGGCGGCTCAGCGTCAAAGCTCCAAGATCTCATCTCCGAGAGCATGAGGTGATTGGTGGCCAGACCCTCAATCAGTGGGATTTGACTTAAAGGCCTTCAGCCATACCCTATAGCTGAGGGCCTTGAATTTGGTGTCTGGACCTATATGAGCGTGCACACCTGTCACTCATAAGTGTCAGGACCATTGTAAGCGTGTACTATCGTCAGACTTAGCATCTGACGCATTGCGGATTTCGCGTCCATCGAGAGTAGGCCCGCCTGAGATATTGCTCGTCTGTTGCGAACAAATCTTCCCCGCCTGACACTTTGCGGATGCCGCGTTCAGCGAGAATAGGCCCCCTGGAGATAATGCTCGTCTGTTGCGAGCACATCTCCCTTGACTGAATAAGAAAGAACCGATAAAACTAGTGGTATTTCATTTGCGCGTGTGCTCCAACCTATGCTACACCCTTCATGTGTCTTCACAAAGTCGGACTAGAGTCAAGCTCAAAAGGGTCTTCTTTCCCCGCTGATTCTGCCAAGCCCGTTCCCGTGGCTGTGGTTTCGCTAAATAGTAGATAGGGACAGTGGGAGTCTCGTTAATCCATTCATGCGCGTCACTAATTATATGACGAGGCATTTGGCAACATTAAGAGAGCCATAGCACTAGACACTCTCAAATTGGGCAGGGTATCAGGAAAAAGATAGTATTCCATCTGAACTTTTAAAATGTCGCAAAGAAACAATCCTCCCATAACTGAGAGGAACATTTCGTGTGACATTCACTTGCACGGGAACGGAGCATAATGACGACGACCCATTGCCGTGAAGTTGGAACCGCGACTAACTAACTAACTAACTAATACCATAACTGTATGCAATACTTCAGTTGTGCTGGAAAGAAAAATCAGTACCACAAGATATGAGGGGCGCACACATTTTTACCATTTATAACAACAAAGTTGACAAAAGCGACTGCAACAACTATCGCGGCATTTCCTTACTCAGCATTAAGGGGAAGATTTTCGCTCGAGTAATCCTAAAAATATTACACAATCTTGCTGGAAGAATCTACCCCGAATCACAGTGCGTATTTAGACCCAACAGGTCCACCACGGATATGATTTTCTCACTCAGGCAGCTCCAAGAGAAGTACAGAGAACTGAGGAAGCCACTACATATCGCCTTCATCGACCTCACAAAGGCATTCGACCTTGTGAGCAGACACGGCCTTTTTAAGATCCTTGAGAAGATAAGATGTCAACCCACCCTGCTAAGTCTCGTGAAATCATTTCACGAAAACACGCAAGGGAACATCTTATTCGTTGGCTCAACATCCAAGACATTCAGCATCAGCAGTGGAGTAAAGAATGGATGTGTGCTTGCTCCTACACAATTGGGTATCCACCTCGTCGTTCTGTTAAGGCAGGCATTTGGGACTGCCACTGAAGGCATATACCTCCATACAAGATCTGTCGGTAAACTTTTCAACGCATCAAGACTCAAGGCAATGGTCAGAATAAAATCAAGATGCATTAGAGAACTACATGCAGTACTGACTACCCATGCAGCAGAGGATCTCCAACGGCGCATATATCGTTTTGCAGCTGCATGCAAAGGCTGTGGGCTCTCTATCAGCCGAAATAAAAACACATGTGATGGAACAAGATGCGGGTGCGCCTCTAACGATCGCAATGTCTAATTACAAATTGAAGGTTGTCCATGACTTTGTGTATTTTGGGTCTACAATATCAGATAATCTTTCATTAGATGCAACAATCGACAGAAGCGTTGGAAAAGCAGCCACACCACTTCCCAGGCTAACTGAAATAGTTTGGGAGAATAATAGACTAACACTCAAACGTTCAAATATATAAAGCTTGTATTGTTAGTACACTACTCTATGGGTCTGAATCCTGGACCTTGTACTCACGGCAGGGAAGAAAGTTGAATACCTTCCATATAAGATGTATGAGACATATACTGGGCAATTGTGGACATACTACATAACAAACACGTGCTTAAAATAGCGAATATTACTACAGTGCACGCCCTCCTTAAGCAGAGACGCCTCCAGTTTCTAGGCCACGTATCCTAAATGAAGGATGAACGTATTCCCAAAGATCTCCTATACGGAGAACTAGCCACGGGGAAGAGGCCAATCTAAAGACCCCAAGTGAGATATAGTGATGTGTGTAAACAAGATATGAAACCCTAGCATTGATCCAGACGCGTGGGAAAGAGTTGCATCAGACATATGTTCCTGGGGAAGAGATTTACTAAACGGGCTGGTGCTCATATAGCGCAATCTGATCCAACAAACTAAGGTTGGCGGCACATGCATAAAATCCAGTCACTTACCAGCCTCATCTTACAAATGCGGAAACTGTGCCAGAGATTTACACTTTCGCATTGGACTGTAAGCACCCCCTATGAACATACAATATTGCAAAAATATATGTTTACACCGAATGTATTGTATACATATGTTTTCCTCGTTTCCATCCTGTTTCAGGATATTGCGTTCAACACCAGCATCTTTCAGCTGTATGTTGATTCCTAGGCTAGATTACGCTCATCAGCACGCCACGACTTTCTGAGCGACCGGCTCCATACTCTCATAAGTCACTGGCGCGACTCGAACCGCTTCCAATTCTCGTGCGCTCACGTCAACCACGAGAGTATTCGGGGTTACGGATAAAGCTGCTAACTCCTCGGTCAGGGAGACCGGCATAGTATATATATACATAGTTTTAATTATTGTTTATAAATTACCCATCCAGAAATACGAAACCGTAGGATGAAAGAAGCCATTGATTTCATAACTACCACGAGGAATATGTTGGAAATTAAGGTCAAGTTTACATATGTTTACATTATCTAAAAGGTAAATGGAATTATTTAAATATAATTTATCTGTATATTCCGTCTTCTATTTTCCCTCTTCCCCCCCCCCCCCCCCCCCCCCCCTGGGATACAGGTCATCAACCAGTTCACTCCAAAAGGTTATATATACCCTTAATTATCACATGCAGCTACGATACAGTCCATATACCTCTTGATTTATGTAAATTTATGTTTATTGCAAACCTTAATAAATCACGAGCATTAATAAGTGATCATCGTCGCTATACTAGCATAATGATTGCTTCTTAAAATAAAATACCATAACGTAACGTACACGTAAATGGCAACATTCTTGAACAGGAAACATGGTAGAATTATCTTGAACTATTATAAACTATCTGATAACAGGCGCCTCGTAAATGTTAGACAAGAATCGCGGTGGCAAATGTTGCAGATTGCAGGATGGACAAACTAAAATCAATTAAAATATATAAAAAACAGTGAAAATAAAAGCATTTTAAAATGTGGTATGTTTAGGCTATAAAGTAGCATGCACTAAACATTTAAGCAAGAAGCAAACAACATTACACACATCTAAATGAAATCAATTAATCTTTGATTTCTGATACAAATGCAAAGAATGCCGTGGACGGGCAGAAGAAATGGATGAGATAGATCATCAAGAAATACATGCACATCGTTAATTGATAAGATTAATCAGATGTAGATATAAAGAAGCTGTATGTTTACTTGTATCATCATTGAACCTATTTAGTGAATGTTCAAATGTTAAGGGGAAATAATACACAAAATACTACTTTCGTAATGCTCGTACACATTGTTACCCTTGTATAACATTTCCCAAAATGTCTACATAATCTCTAGTTGTTGACTCGTCGAAAGGATAAAAGTGTTCACTCTTAAATTTCCTGTGGGTTGATGGCGAGGTATCCAGTTCAACACTTAAAACCAGCATAACGTTGCACTTAAACGCTGATTTATCATTCAGAAATCAATGGCAAACTACTGAATGTAAAACTGGATATAAAATTAACCTAGTCGTGATCGCAACGTCATGAAAAGGGCATGCAACATTGCTTTGCATAATTATTGCATATCCCAATAATTGACCTGCTAGTTACTGTACTAAAAAGGGAGTGGAGCGTTTGTTAATGTCAACATTTCGTGTTTTCTTATGTATATATGACTTTGGCTATAAAGATACGAGATAGGTTTCTTCGGCCGGAGAAGCGCAACTGGGAGCGTACAAGCCTTATCCTAGTTGGAGCAAATGCAATACAAAGACTAAATGCCATGACAGGGTATATCAGATCCAAAGCTATGGGCGGCAACTGGTCAAGAATCGAAACTCCAACAGGTGGGCTGTTACAGTATTGCTTTGTAGATCCTGCAGCTTCTGCAGCTTGACGTGTTAAATATTTATTGTTGTTATCTTTCCTCTGGATTGAACTATGCAGGTCGAGAGAGTCATCGTGCTGCATGAGCAATATATTGACTCTACAATTCAGCCCACACTTTGTGCTGTGGGGGTATAACTCTATCACTGGTCATCGCCATGGCTTGTGCATGTACTAGTATTAAGCCTGTTTTGAAGCACAGTGTAACACACTATCTCTCACGACGGCTAGGAACAAGTGCCAGTAGTAACGATCTAATGCAAAAGAAAAGAAAATTACATTTATAACGATACATATGTAATAATTACTAATTTTAGTTCTAAAATGTTAGTTCCCTACTTTTGTTTGTCCTCAAAACTGCATATTAGCTCTAACTGTCATAATATGCCATCCCAACTAGCATTAGCATAACACCGAGTGATGTGTATCGACGAACTAATCACGCACACACCCTTCTTCTTTGAATGAATTAGGTCATAAAATAAAGAGAAACATCATCATCATATTTATAATACGATAAAGTTAAAAGAAAAGTGATTGCATTTCCTTTAAAGGGTATGACAGTCAGCCCCATCATGTTTTGTCTGTTCGTGATTCCAGGGCAAGTTTACTTTCAGTAGTTTGCCATTGCATCTGAACGACCGGTGCCCATACCAGTTCATAAAAAACAAACGTAAAGCGGACTGTTGCCAAATCTCACTCAGCTGAACTCAGTTTCGAACTAGGGTATGCGGGATTACGAACTGCGCATGTAGCTCCATCGCCATGAAGTGGGCACATAGAGAGGGAGGGATTTCTCAAGCAGTGTATCCTAGATGCCTTATATACTTTCATCATCCGGAACGTAACCTGACCAACGGTATTCGTAGCCGTCCGTTTAATTATCAGCATTATCAAGTTGATGTTCCAATATACTTCATGTTGTTTGATATTTATTGCGTGTCCCGATCTCTACTCACTGCCTTTACTTCTTTGAGTTGTTATTAATGCGTGCTCATTTCCTGCTCATGTTATTTCACAAAAGGAGTAAAACGATAGTTGTTAGCAGGAGACACACGATAACCACATTTGCCTGTTTCGGAGACACAATGACTTTAGTTTGGTGGATATACAAGAATATAGGATAATCAGTATTTGCTTAGTCGACGAAATGCATACCGTCCACTTTATTCAGAAACATGTGTTGTTACTCCTGCTAAGGCATGCATTAGCATGTACCTAATACACAACAACACAGAAAGTAACAATGGACATATGGGTAGGCTGGACTATTATCACACTTGTAATTATGGGAAACGCTCTGGTCAAGACCAGTGAGTAGTTGAGTAGACTCCTGGACTCTGCCTTTTTCTCACTCATAAACCTAGGGACTCCACCATTAGGGGCTCACTCTATACAGCAGACTCAACTCAACTCGAGTGACGTTATCGTATCAAGATACATTGTATTATACACAATAGTACAGGAGTGGACTAGAACTAGACTAAGGCAGTGATGATAACGATAAGATAGACAAAGAAGTGTTATCAGGTTCAGATCTGAGCTGTCATCCTCGGCAGCTCCCAGTTAGGTCTGTACGTCGGACTGTCTTCGTTCTCTCACCCGGCTTCCGAAGGGTCGTCATCCCAAGAATGCAGACTCGTCAGGCGGATGAGTGACGATAGCTGTCCCTCCAGTGACGATCCAACTTTAAAAGTCGGTCTAGTGAACAGAGGCCATCGTTGTGTTCTTACAATTATCAATACCTCAGAACCCTTCCTCACCGAGGCCATTATAACTTTCGATACATAAATGTTGTGACCTCAGACCAATGTAGGTGGTCCACCGAAGAAATCACAGTCTCTCCCAGAAATGTCAGTAGCGGGTAGGACCACTAATGCTTCACTGCGTCACAGCAAGACACCCACACAGTCAAAACTTCCGTCGTAGCAAGGTAGCTCATACACCAGACGGAACTGTCATATATTGCCGCATCATGGCCTGGCCAAATCACACGAGCCATCATGGCATAACAATATAATGTTCTTATTTATTGCAAGTTGGTGTAAATGGTTTCTGGGCCGGACCTTTAGACTAGGTCGTAACGTGGTGTGACAGGATCGCCTCGGTTGTTGTGAGTGAACCCAAGCCCCGAGGTGTCCCTAGCACTCTCGTGTATTCTGACCCCAGGGGCTGGACAGGTAGATACACTGTAACTCCGCTGTTGACCTCGTTTAAGTTTAATGAGTCTACACGCCCCTCCCAGATTCTAGACCTCTACTATCTACCCTCTACCTTGGGAAAATGACTACTTAGGCATCGTCCGAGACCACACTCAATAACTGTAGAAAAGAATATGTCAACATAAACAAAGTTTATTCTACCCTAAAGACAAAAAAAAGGAAATGAACACCCTGATAGAATACAATCTATGTACAATATAGAGAATAGAGTAGAGACATAATCAGAGAATCAGAGATTCAGCCATCTTCGTCATCGGCTAAAAGGTAGATTTGCTGTGTGTGTTCAGTCCAGTCGGTCCGGCACTCACCCGGCTCCCTCCCAGTATGGTTGACTGGAACCTTGGAGACCACTCCGTCCCAAGAGCTCGGATCGGCAATAAATGGAGTTACCCACTCGGACCACGGCTGACTAGAAGAACTATAACTCAGCACTGTCCCTATGAGTCACTGTCTAATGACACACCGACAGTTCTTATTCAGCCTGGCTGGGAGACCCTCTACCCTGAGGTGTCCCCAGGAAAACAATCTTGACCTCCATCGTTGAACAAAAGACCAATCTCATGCTCATGGAATATAGTAGATTACCCCTGGTTGGGTAACAGATCGTTGCGATATCAAGTTCACCACAGTTCATACGACTGCAGACATATAACCTCTGGCAGAAGATGTAAGAACACAGCTGAACTGTCACAATTGACCTGACTCCTTCGGAGTCGAGTACCACAAGTTAATCATGGTCTGTGAACCTTGGTGACCGAACATATTAATGGCAATGTTCATTACTCAGCTGGCAAACAAGTTTGGTAACACCACTAAGTCTGATCTTAACACAGCAATGTTCATTAGGTCAGGGATGAGTTGACCATAGTCTACCTGAAAAGGATCAGTAACTTGTATACGCCCCACTGGTGTGGGTCTAGTGTTGACCGGGCACAATTGCAGACGTAGTTACAGCACATAGATTCGTGCCAATCTCTACCTGGTATCTCAGACAGTTAGGCGGATAAACAAAGTCAGTGGACTTGATGTGCTGCCAGAGCTGTGACTCTACCCCAACTTGGAATGTCTCCCTGGCGTGAGCATACAATCACTTTTCCAAAGTACTTCACTTGTCGATTATCATACACAGGCATGATTGCTCAGGTGGATGAAAATATCACTTCAAAAATAGTGGTTAATCAACCGTCGATGAGATGAACAAACCTTTCAAACAAAGTGCTGCATCAGGGTTCACGAACCAACCTGGTGGTTCTTATTCAGCTTGATGATTCACCCTGTAGCATGATGTTGCGCAGTCAGGCGTGGTAGGTGTGTATATCAATCACTCGCCCTTACAGACGTAGTGGTTTCCGTAAAACAACATCCTGGTTCATAAACTGGCAACCTAGTTCACCAACAGGCAACTTAGTTCACCAAACAGGCAACACCTGAAAGGAAGAGCGGTAGGTGAGAGTATTCGGCACCTACATTGAAGCACATGCATCAAATCATGGAATACACAGCCATCCGATCATGCTAATTAGTTTACACCTAATTAGGGATCATCTCTATATGCGTAGATTAGAAGCATGGATATCAGTCCAATGTCAGATGGCCCACAGAACAGCCCGTCGGATAGATTGAGTTCCGAGAAAGTCGGGTCTGATCAGATGTCTCTCCTACCACTATTCATAAGTCACTGTTGCTAGTTAAATAGCTATACTAGTTCTATTATTTAGATAGAAACTAAGCAAGGAACGGAGGTCCCTGGACTCCTCCCTTACATCGTACATACAATAATGATTATCATCTTAATTAAAGTATTAATTAATTAATAACACCTCAACACATTATATGTACACAATCCAGTTCGCAAGTGGGATCTCCTGCCCACTGGCAGCGAACCTCTTCTGGGTCCCTCTTATCTAGAGGCCAGAAGTCATCCAGACGAAAACATGTTATCTCCTACACGTTTACAGGTGGCACTCCAGTTCTGATCTCTTCCCAAGCGGATTAGCCTTGGGCTATGACCGAACTTCACGGCTGGTTTGCCAGTCATATACTTAATCAACTTTCACTCAGTCCCCATATCCCATTTGTCCCCGTGCCTCTTTCATCCTTCATGCATCCTTCCGTTCACCCATCGCATTAGCACTCACGTACTCATGCAAGTATGGAAAGAACAGGACAGTAAAGAAAAGCATATAGAACGCAGTATTACATCGCGATGGTGACGCATATTTATATCGCATCGAACCATTGCGGCGGCCGGAAACTCGCTCATATCCATATCACACAATATGGCCTACTATATATATGTCACAACAATATCGTATATCCGTATATATCTAGCTAGCACAAACATGGTATCACTACTTACCAGAATTCCTCCTTTCCACGAAATGAAATCACTAGTAAGTTATCACAAACTAGCTACATCACTTCCTATGGCTTAGCAGTACGTGCTCTATTTCATAAGTAACTAGGCACTTCACTGAATGAATTCCGCACACTATCAACTTACCTGTCTATTCCGAAGGCTCTGCTAACATCAGATACTAACTGACGTAAGCTTAGTTCACAAAATACAACAATAAACTATTCCCTACAATTGCATAGCAAACATAGTGTATGCACATACTTACTGTACATCATTAATTATAATTAAGCACATTTAGGTCGATATAACGGACTTGTCTTTAAAGTAGAAGCAACACACAGTTACAACTAAGCTTTGTCAACATTACCGTACACAGTTGTACGATGTCTGAGTTACGACACGGCTTATCAATCGGCAACTAATTAGCAATGCAGAATCGCTCGCATATTGAATGAATTACTGTACGGACGCGTTTAAGCTCAATTACACGGGTAAAATAATTTAAAGATGTATTTACCTTGACATGTGAACCGACCACAAGTCAGCTAACAGTACTGTCGGCCGACCACTGTGCCTTGTGTGATGACAGTTAGCTGAAACTTGAGTGTGCGACTGCACACCTCAAAATGTCGACAGTTAATGACTCTTACTGCCGAATTCCCTCCTACGTGCGTCTCAACGCGGACGGAGAATTAGTGCATCACGTTGTATCCGAACTTCTCGAGAACCATGCATTCTCCGCACTGGAGACTCTATTTTCTCCTTGCACGAAATAATGTGACTGCACGGAGTTACCTGGTCACGCAAGTCTAGGTGTTTCGAGAACATTCTCTACGTAGAAACTTGCTCACATTTCCCCAGTCTATTAATAACTGGGGAAGTCCCTGATAACTCGCCGTGTTCACGTGGAATATCTAACGACACAGCACAGATACTGCATCGTTTCGTCACACGTGGCTAGGAGGACCTGTCAGGCAGAAACACAGTACGCTGCCCCAATACTGGAGAGTTCGCTGAATCACTGGCTTCTGCTACTGACCTGACTCAACCTTTCCATCTTCAACACAGAATAGGTTGGTGCTTCACACTAGAAGGCTGACCCTGTAAGAAGAGCATCTAGTTATAGAACCTCGTAACAAACTGCGTACTTGACTTATTCACGGGCCGCTACGCGCTCAGTAATTATTCGACATGTTATCATCATACCATCTAACTCTGTTTATCCTATACAAAGAGGGTGTCTGTGAGAGAAGGCATGTGAATGGGGTCCACATTTGTCAGGTTGTTCCTTGATTAGCTTCTTATTGGAAGACCTACGTTTCACAGTCTATAGATCCGATCTTCACAACACCAATGATATTCGGAAAGTATCGATACACTACGCAGTCATTCTTCCTCTCTCTGTTCAATCAAGAGTGGTTCCCACTGGGTTCTCAACCCCAGACCAAACAGAATCAGCTGACATCTCATCCACCGAGAGTGGCTTGAGAGTTCCTCCTCACTTCTTTCCTCTCTTCCCTAAAAACAAAGAATATTACCTAACAGGCAACTCAAACTTAGTGTATACATAGCATCTTCCCCATGTAGAGGTAGTCATTAAATCCCCGTTCGTTCGCCCCTTTTCGGGTGACACAATCAAATCGAACAGGTCTGCCGGCCGTCTGGATCAGCTACAATATTTGCAGACTGCACATAGCAGTATCTCTATATTCTCCTCTCTCTTTCGACCTCTCTGTGGCAGAAAATACCTCCTTGTTGTCTATACATAAAGTTGACTTAACCATAAGATAACAGAGAAGAGTATAGAGAAGAAGACGTATCCAGATTCTGACTGGAATTTATTTACATGCCCCGTCGTTATCGAACAATCCAGTTACGTAACACGGTAACATGTCCAGAACCCCTTTTCCGACAGGTTGACGTCGTTAGCGGTGACACATAATAATCCCGCCTAACGTAGCGTTCCATCCCCTTCTACTCGAATGGGACTCGACCTCGCTAGCCGGACGTATCCACAGAACAACGGATCCTCTTCACAGCTGCGCCACTGGCAACTTCGCCGAACGATTCCTTCCCGAAAATACGGCATGTTTATATTCGTACGAACGCCCACAACGTTGCGAGCCAAATAAAGACCTCAGTTAATCTCTACCAGATATCCATAGTCGATAAGGTGGCGTTTTAACGCGAATTTACCAAACGAGGCTTTCCATAAGACGACAACCACTGTTCGATCAATAGCCACGAATTAACTATGCTTGACGTGGCCAACGCGCGATACACCCGAAACTCGGTCAGCCTACCGAGGGTAATTGGGTTCTTTGCGGCGGCACCCCCCCCCACCTCCCCCCCCCCAAAAAAAATACAATTTCTCATTACCTTGAAACAAAGAAACATCCTCCTAACTCGCTATACCATCTGCCGAGCGTCTTTAACCGCTTTCTATACAAGCCGGCGCTCTCCCAAAGTTGTCTGTTCCAGTCGAACCACAATAACACACTGTCCCAAGTTACCGACACAACCTTGGACCCAGTAGCAAGTCTCGCGGTCCAAGAGAATTGCCACTTTTACTTAAGCCTCGACTTTTTCGGAGATTTCGTGATCTCATCACGAGAAAGTCGAATTCCTATAAGTATGATCATTAAACTAGAAAAGAAATCCCTAGAACAGAACTTCTGGAAACTTTTGGAAAGATATTGAAAAGGGAACTCCCTTCAGAGTTTCTCAGGCTAAAATTAGCGCGGTGATTCACCGTCCTAAATAAGACGTGAGGCCAGCCTACCGGCTAACTTGTGACACTCATTCATGTACCAATTATATAGTTTTATAATTACATTGTAAGCAAAACAAAAATTGTATTCATGTCCAAGAGAAAATGAATACACCAATGTAACATACATGTAAAATGGAACATTCTTTAAAAAGTGAATCAGTAAGACTACTTTGATGTATCCATATCTTATGCAAGATTACTTGAAGAAATTAGAACAATAATCTTTATGGGACATATATTATTTTAGCAAAAAACAAATATTTTCAACAACAATGCTGTCAGTTGCCGTGAGAAAGGGAATGCATAAGTGCCACATAGAATTGGTACTGCTCCAGGCATGTGAAACATAGATAATAAGCAGACATGATGAGAACAATTTATAACAATGAATTAACCGAACATAAGGATTCTGAGGACAATGCACAAAATACTTCGAGACGCTTGTTTCAGTCTGACATGCAACTCTTGTATTCAAAGTTTAATAATCTGCATATTAATATTATTAAAGAGCTTTTTCAATCATTTCCAGACCAAATGTTAACTATTAACCATCCCGAAACTGACTGTCTGTAGTTTAGTTTGACGTTGATGAACATTGACACATGCGAGCCAGATCTCTTGATAAATATCTTAATCTGGTATTCTACACTTTCGGGTCACACGTGGGTTACAAATTCATTTGAACATTTAAATGATCACACTCTTCTAAGTTATGCAGCCACAGAACATTAACGTCGCAAGCGACATGCTATTAAATGTTAGAGTTCGCCATCTCGCAAACTAATTTTAACCTCTGATCTGGTCCCGATCTTTGTGCATTTATGTAAAGTGACCATGTCATTCAAGTATGCATCTCTTTGCCATCCAATTAATATGCCCGTTGTCAATATCTCCTAGTTTATTTATCGAAAAAGTCCTGGCAAAATATATACTGCCAAAGTCTAATTGTTCTAATCAATGCGCAAATATCATATTTTACTAGCACGTTTCTTGATGGAATTTTGGTCATCTATTGCGTTTTTATTATGTTATTAGAATAAATGATCTGGAGAACTTGGTAAAAACTGGTAAGATCGAGGGAAACAGGCCAAGGGGAAGACCTAGAAGGAAGTACCTGGATGGCTTGGCCTTGTGGCATGGTTGAGACAGAAACACGGAGCTGATCCACGACTCTGGTGATCGAGTGATATGGCAGAACATGACCGCCCACATTTACCCGCATGGCACATGATGGATGGATGGATGGATTGCTTTAAAAAAAATGTAATTATAACATATCTACAAACTCTCCAAGTTGTCCTATCCTTAGCTATTCCACGCAGCTCCATCCACATCGACCACACATTATTCATGTATGTCTATATCTCTTTCCCCAGAGTGTTTTATGCCTTCCTCTGTTTACTTGTGCCCAGCGGATTTTAGACAAAGGGCGTTCTAGATTTAATATTCTCAGGTTTTCTCAATGCATGTCTTAACCCGCACCGGCGTGATGTCTTCACCTGTTGATTCACTGGTGTTTTAACATTTTATCTCAATCATCTGTACATTGCTGATTCCGTCATATCTTATTGTCATATTTTGAATATAAATGAATTAGTGGTTGTTTGTCCTTTAGTTGTAATCATTGCACGAGTAGACATGCTCCGCTTTTCTGATACATACAGTATTGATTTAACATTAGAACTGCATACTAAATATTTGTTCTAAATCCATTGTATGTTCTCTTCCACTCATTGTCTAGTAGTATGTTTATATCATTTTTGCCTATATATACATATACATATATATATATATATATATATATATATATATATATATATATATATATATATATATATATATATATATATATATATATATATATACATATATACATATATATATATATATATATATATATATATATATATATATATATATATATATATATATATATATATATATATATTTCTCATTGTTTTCCCTTTTCTTTATACATTTATGTTTGTTGTGATCTCCCATCCACGTGTTACGTTACTTTGCCTCTGATTCCGTGTTTGAAAAGGAAGGCAATGTCATCAGCCAAGTCCAGCTATGTTTTATCTTATCTCAGGCATATAATGTTGTTTCCAGGCTCGGAAGCATGAATGTCCTCTATTAATATTTATGTGGTCTTTTTCCTTTAGGTAGGAATAGAACCCTAGGCTTCAAGTATTTAACTTGCATCGTGGCAGACGCTGCGTTGTGGTCCTAATTGATGCAAGATCAGCCTGTTATTGGTTATGGATTTGTAGTTCAATGCTGTTCAATTGCTATGTTGTTTAGTACGTCCTCTGGTATCTAATTTTTTCCACTACTTCCATGAGTGCCAGACTTTACGTGTATATTTATTTATGAACTGCCTAAGTTGCATTAAAGGGTTCATCAATTGATATTTTTAAAAAAAAGTACTGCTCCACATATATTATCGACGTTTATATTCGTATGTCAATCTAATGTCATATTAGTTAAGGCTGTATGGCAAGAGAATTATTTTAGTAACTCTGGATGCAACATATGTTTCTCCATTATCTGAATGAAAAGAAAGGCTTTCATAAGAAAATGCACCATATCGTTTTGTCTAAATAGCTTTTTATTTAAATCAAGAGGGAATTTATACACAATATACACGGGCATGTCATGTTAACATTGATATTATTCAAAATAATTCCCATCAACGTGAAAGGCTTTACTCCAGCGCGAAACAAGTGCATGCATTACTTGCCCTTGCCAGATGTTGTCTCTTTTATCTAGCCATTTCTTCGCTGCTTGAATCATTCCTTCATCATCTTCACACCTTGTCCCACAGAGTGCATCTTGAAGTGGACCAAATAAATGACAATCAGACGGTGCCAAATAGGATTATAGGGTGGAAGGCGTAGTACAGTGCAACCCAATTTCGTGATTTCCCCCGTGCTGCCAGACTTGTGTAAGGTCGCGCATTGCCGTCAAGGAGAACCAGGTCTGCAGGATTCTTGTGCAGGAGAACTCTGCGGGAACGTTGATTTATTTATTTATTTATTTATTTTTTACATGTCTTAAGCTTGCGAACTGATTGTCTCTCCACATGGCATACCATCCAGAAGAATCATATCCTCATTGTCCCAAAGATAGTGATTATGATCTTTCTAGGTGAACTAGTTGTATTGAGTTACTTTTTTCGTGGTGATTGCGGATGGTGCCACTCCATTGACTGTCTTATTGTCTTAGATTCAAACTGATGTTCCCAGGTTTCGTCACCTGTAAAGATATTAGCCAAAAACCTCTCTATTGTAACGCTCCAACAGTTGTGCGACTTCGAGGAAACTCAACTTGCGTAAACCTGAGAAACTCCGAGAGTTTTCATAACTGCATTTGCGCTACCATTGATGACTGACAGCTGTAACGCCGATTTCTGAGTATTTACTTGCCTTTCAGTAAGAATAATATCCCCAACGAATTTTAACATTTCTGTGGCAGGACATCTATCCAGGACTGTAAATATGTCGATTACAAAACGTCCATACACATCACATAGATGATTGTGAATGTTCACAACAGTGTCCTTCTCTGCAATGAGAAATTATATCACAATTTGCTGCGTATGATGCAGGTTGCTAACACGCTCCATTTTAACGGGTTAAGGCAACCATATTATTTGTCATTTGGGTTTCAATTTAATGCACACAACCAGCACATGCCATATTTGGAGTGTGCAAAATTACATGCTCCAATCTTTATTATTAGATGTTGAAAACAATTGGGTGCATTATTATCTTAACGAACCACGTAAAACACATGGGCAATGTAATGCATATTTTAGAAATCGGCAGTTTTCATTTGTGTTAACTTTGTGAGAAGACAAAAGTTGAAAATATTGTAAGAACGGAGCGATTTTCTGGCAAGGTTAGATAGAGTAAAACAGCAGACGGTAATTCTTCACATCATGTGGTCATTGTCAGGACAGTTATAAACACACGCACACGCATGTATATGTTGTGTTGAAGATCGCTAGATGTGTAGACGGACAATCGCTCATGACAGTCGGACATCTATATACATATACTAGGATATTACCAGACACACATAGACACACATACCAACATATATTTAGCATACGATATGATAGGAGTTAAATAGCAGTCACGAAAATATACATAAATCGATGAGCCTTTATGTCCAAATCCAACATGTGTCTACCTTCTGTCAGCTCCCCGCAGATCTTACTAACAACATGAATATCATTATAGTCATTCACAAAAGTGTTGCAGAGAATACACTTTGGGCAAATTCAAACGTTATTCACGGACAAACATAACCACTTAAACGCTCAAACATAGACGCCCACATGCATATACACATACACCTCCCGACCGGCTGCATTCCGCTGGGTTTTTTGCAAAAACACATCGGCAGCTGTATACTGTGTTAGCGATGGTGATGATGCATAAACTGGTGACTCACAAATCACGATATATTAATATTCTAATAACAACCCTACTTTTGGATACATCTTGTGACATAAAGTCAGACGCTTGAACGTGTTATTCAGCTAGATGATTCACACGATGTATGATCAAATTCAAAGAATGCGCCGATACTATGTGCGTCATATTGAGATTTCTACAAATTGGAAGCCAGCTGTAATGCGTCTCGCGGCAAATTCCCTGATTCATCTCTGTTTTCTTTCGTGTCAGCATTGCATTTAATAAAAAAAAATATACTGCATCCTCCAACTGCTGTCTGTTGACATGTGTGCGCACTGGGTACATGTGTTTCGGCTTCTTATGTATTTCTTCTTATATGTGTGTGTGTTTATTATGGTCGCGGGACGCAGAGGTGTTTCCAAGGCACCAGGGCCGGATTATATACTGGCCAAGACCTATTGACGCGTCCTCGTCGAGCGTCCTGGGCAACAGGTCCTTTCGGGGTCCTGGCTAAAGTCAGTAGGATCGCCGATTCCTCCGAAGTCGGAGAGCGTCTGCCTGTACGGCGAGGAACCACCAGTCTGCACACCAATAAGCCAGACATGGGACAACGGATACTCACGCAAAACTCAGGTCCTGTATGACATCACACTGATGTTGGACAACAGGATGCCTTCATCCGACATACAGGACTTTGCGTTGGAGCTCAAGCCAACGAACACAAGCAAGCAAGCAGCATTATGGTCGCAATCATCCTCATCACTATCATCGTGTGTCAAGTTATTTAGTGACCACCGAATGTTAGTATTCAGCAGCGTATTAACATATTGGCCACTAACAATTCCGTAATTCTCTATCAGGTGCATGTCAAAGGACTGATAACTACACACGGGAATGACGATGTTCTAAATTCTACCTTGAAATTAATTAAATGATCTTACTTTTATTAAGACGTTATTTAAGATAGCACACACGATAAATTATTTACACTGAAATAGTACCATGACAACATAATTAGCCTATCGACTGCGATGAGCGTTATGTTTAATGTTCAACATACAGGCGATCTAAATATGACTGCACGTCAATAGTCTGCATCTCTCTCTCTCTCTCTCTCTCTCTCTCTCTCTCTCTCTCTCTCTCTCTCTCTCTCTCTCTCTCTCTCTCTCTCTCTCTGTGTGTGTGTGTGTGTGTGTGTGTGTGTATCTCTCTCTTTATCACTTTCTCCCCTCTCCCATAAACAAACAAAATACACATAAAAAGACAATAATAATGGTAAATTAATAACCTACGATGGGTAGCGTTGTGGTATTCCGGTGTGATAATTTGGCGTGTCTAGTGTGTGCTGCGTGGTTACACACCCGCTTCACACGCGTGATCCGGGGCTTGTTTCCGGATCCGGTCAGGGATATGCACTACTGACGAGCTCAAACGAGGGCGAAACTCGAGTATAGTGCTTCCATGACGTGGATAGGCCTTAGGTTCGTGCCGGAGTGCGATCGGCGTTGCCAGTAGTGGGTTGTGCTCAATATTTAAATTATCTCAAACAACACCTAGCAAAAGAACATCCCCATATATATATATATATATATATATATATATATATATATATATATATATATATATATATATATATATATATATATATATATATGTCAGAGTCCTAATTAGTAGCTCTTTCTAGCTCGCTGGACTTGGACAGTCAAATTACAACATCTACGACACATCTACCAATAACACATGAATGCAATCGGAAAACTGGCAGGAGCTATCTCCTGAACAATCATTTATTACAATATATATTACAGGCTGACAACATAGTCGCACTTCAAGCTCAAACAATCATTCGCCACTAACAGCCACGCGCTAGCTCACAATGGCGATCTTTACACTGTCGCCCGCATGATCATTCACAATCACAACTTCTCATCATCCCGCACATATCACAGTTAGTACATTCCTCGAATATCACTACACAACGTTCATCTCCATATATCCGTCACAACCACTATCGTTCTATCGTTCTCGCGTTCTCTAGATCTCCACACGTCCGTCTCTATTCGCTGCCTCACACACACTGCCTCTCTCCTCGTTGACCTTCCCACATCACGTGGCTCGGTTCACGGGCTTCTTGCCTGACCGTCCACTAGCCAAGCCGTGGTGTCTCTTACTGCCCTTTACCTCAGCCATGCTTACACTGACTCTCGCTTACATACCGGCACTTACATTCTTCCTTACACATGTCATATAAGACCATGACATTCTCCCCCCGCACAACCAATGTGGCACTTACTCTTGGAAATGTGACACATTCTATTGTTGTTACTCTTGATCCATCTTTCTAACCTTGTCAGGGGATTATATGATAATAAGTACGCGTCCCTTTTTGCTCTAATCTTTTCCGAGATTAACTTCAAATATTGTTCTCTCTTTTTCAGTATTGAGGTTTCTCTCAAGGTTTTGTCGTGGTCTGACAAATGTTCTGGTTGGGTCTACTTGTCATACCTCGTTATATTATTCAACCACCACTCCGTGACATTACATTCTGTTCATATTTCTCAATCGATTGTCTGTGCATTCTCATCTCATAGTTATTGTGGCTATGCTGGTTTAAGGATTCTCCATTGGTTTACGCCTCAAATAAGGCTACAACTTCCTCTTACAGCATTCTTAAATTTTCTCTCTATTCAGACGTGGTTCCCCTCGTCTCTATTTAATGCACACTAGTCGATTCTTTATGAGCACGCTATGTCAATGTTGTGGTCATGGTTCGAATATACTTCATGTATGTTATAGTCCCCCTTACATCATCTTATGTCGGACCGTGAGTTGTTTCCCTTTTTGGGTACACCTCGTTTACTGTTATGTAGAGTTGTTATTAATCTCTTTGGTTGGCATCACCCTGTTGGTATGTTCTTTCTCGTTATCATATTCTGATGTTAATTCTATATCACTATTGCTAAGTGTCATTCGTCGGGCTATCCAGTATACGCGAAGGCAAGTTTGGTAACATTCGCGCATTGGGATTGCCAGGCGTTGATTCTCAGCATTACAACTTATTCTATTCGCCACTATACTTACGCTCATATGTACATATCACATTATAACAATACAAAGTATTATAATAATAAAATTAGACATTGGATGTCATACAGTTAACACATCTACAATAAAATATACATCATTGATGCCTTCATGCGCATATAGGATACTGTTCTTGTCCTGTGAAAGTTATGCACACGTAATTAAATCACTCGTGTTCAATGTTCACTGTGGTGCTGGAATCTTTGGCATGTCTTCTGTATATCCTGATATTGTCTTTCCTTCTGTATAGTGCTTAAGACTGTTCACCAAGTTTGGCCAATTTGTAAGTCTGTTCTGTAAAATTGCTGGAATTCACACGTATAAAACACAAATTAAGTTCAGTGGCCTTAATTTTGAGTGTGGCCATGGTGCGTCTGTCTGTGACTGTCTTTGCCATAGTTTGTAGGTTGGCCTCTGGTTCATTAAACTGATCACCAGAAATGAGTGTCTGTACTTGTAAAGCTGTCGTCGTTGTTAGTCGATTTCAAAAGGTGAATTCTGTAGATACTCGTTTGAAAACAAAGTCAATATGGGTATATCTTACTGTTTGATACCTGAAATCACATGTTGAGTCTTAATGTTCTGTTGATGACAATTTTCACGTTGAAGGAATGTTTATGTTGGTCCGTACAATGGAGTGTGCTAGTATCATAGCGCTGGAGTCGTACAGCAGACAAGGCAACTCTGGAGTTACTGGATCTAAGGATATAAAGTGGGTTACGGTTAAAATTTTCCGAAGGGTGGGGATTTTCAAATTGTATGTTGAGATCATTTTGAGTGCTATCTCCAAACCTGCACTCGTACATGTGTGTATACATTCAATAGTTCAAACAATAATAATACACCATGTATAGTTTTGAAATGTAATCGTGCATGTTTGTATGATCTTCTGCAATTTGTGTATATTTTCCAAAATATGTAGGGTAATTTGTTGCTGATTTTTGTCAGTAATTCCACCGACTGATGATTTACATTGTTCAGTATAAGTATGTGCACATTATTATAAACTATTGTATAATATTATTGTATTATCATTTTGAACTAACATTACGCCACAAAATGGCGTTACTAAATGAATGTATCCAGGCGGGCATCGCAATGGGCCATACTGGAGATAAGCTAGAAAAATGGGCGGATCAAAAGTATAGAGAAGAAACAGAAAGGAAAATTGCTCTACAAAGAGAAGAAACAGAAAGAAAAGCTGCTCTTGACAGGGATGAAAGAGCATTAGAAAGGCAGCATTCAAAAGAAATGAAAGAGATCGAGGAGGCTACCAAACAGAAACAATTAGACCTAGATGATGCCAACAAACAAGCAGAACAAGCTATCAAACAGAGACAGTTAGACTTAGATCATGCCACCAAAGAAAAGCAGATACAAGTAGACTCAGAAACTAAACTAAAGATGAAGGAAATGGAGGTAGATTCTGACATACAAATAGCCTCTAGCAAACAAAAGTGCCAAGAAGAACAGAACAAATTTAGTAAGTACAAGGGCCTTATCAAACCATACAGTGTAGGTGATTCTATTAGCGCATGGACTGAAAATATAGAATTCCAACTAAAAACACAGAAAATACCTTTAGAGGATTGGGCAATGATTTACATGAGAAACCTGAGTGGGGAGCCTTTAAAAGTAATAGAATCCATACCGACAGAGCTTAGAAACAATTATCAATACATACACGATAGGATAATGCAACATTTTCTTTTGGACGCTACTCGGTACCAAATTCAATTCTCACAGATTAAGCAAAAAGCAACTGAAACCTTTTTAGACTACATTTCTAACGTGCAGAGCACATTTAAAAAGTGTACTAGAGCTGCTAAAGTAGGTAACAGCTATGAAAAACTAGAAGAGCTAATGGTAATGGACAAAGTCATTTCTACCGTGCCTACCCCTTTTGCAAAGTTCTTACAACAGTCAGATATTGATTCCATTCAACAATTAGAGAAACGGGGGTCAGCTTATTTTTCATCTAATCGGGACATATTTAAAAATACATCACATGACACAGAATTTACAGCTTTTACAAATAAAGTTCCTGATAGATCCTACAACCAGAAAGATTACCGTAAAAAGGACAAACCATATCAGAAACCACCTCGATGTAATTATTGCAATCTTTTTCATCCGACTTACTCGATGTCTGATAAGAACCCCACATATCCGTCACACCTAGAAGCAGTATTAAAGAAGCAAGAAAGCAGAAGATCATCCTTTAAACGTGCTGTAAAATGTTATTTTTGTTCAAGTTATGGCCACTATAGCAATAGGTGTCTTGGGAGACAGAGAATGAAGGCAAACAATGCAGCACTCATCGATACATCATCAGACGAAGAGAGTGACATAGATCCGGAAATTGTAAATGTGTTGCCAACGAGTGAATGTCAGAGTGTATCATCAGTAACCGATATTTTAGACTTTAAGAAATGTAAAGTATGCCATCAGTTTCATGCGGATGGGAAATTGGAATGTGGGCATATAATACCATGTTCAAATGAAGATGCTAACGCAGCGTGTGCCTCCAGAGGTAAACTTAAGTTCTACGATGCACTGGTCAATGGGCAACCATGCCAATGCTTAGTTGATAGCGGGAGCCCTCTACTGGGGTTAAGGAGAGAGCTTGCTAGACCAAAAGATTATACGGGTGAATTTGTGAAATGCCGTACTTTCTCTGGAACCATCGAGAAACATCCACTGGCAAAAGCGCATATCAACACCCCGTTCCTTACCGGCACATTTACGTGCGCTATCCTCCAAGATCCATGTACGGATCTTATTTTGGGATGCCTAGATGCATTGAAAGAATGTACAGACGACGACATAAGAGCCTGGAAACATACACATATGGCTAACGCTGTAACAAGGTCAGATACAGAAACAAACTATACTGACTTACTAAATAAAATGCTACAGCTATTAACACCAAGTGGTGCAGATACCAACACTACTGGACATAAATTTATCGAGGCCCAGAGCACCGACCAAACAATTACACCATATTTTAAACTTTTGGGTGAAAGAGCGAAAATGACTAAGAATGCATCTTGGTACTTTAGAAAATTTAATGGAATTCTCATGCGTTATTACACAAATAATAACCATGAAATCCAGCAGACGGTGTTACCTGTAACATACCGACAAAATGTGCTTAAAATCGCACATGAGTCACCGTTTGCTGGACATTTGGCGTATGATCGCAAACGCGAGCCAGAGTTCTATCACATTTTTACTGGCCGAAATTCTGTTCGGACATAAAATTTTTCTGTCGCTTGTGTACTATTTGTCAACATCTTGTACGAATGGGAAAGCATGTGACGGCCGAAGTTCAACGGTCATTATTAGCAACCAGACCATTTGAGTGTGTAGCGGTCGATATTGTTGGACCCCTGAATCAGGTGTCAAGCAAAGGAAAACGTTATATACTGACTCTCGTGGACCTATGTACCAGGTGGATCGAAGCGATTCCACTAAAATACATCACCTCCAAAGATGTGGCAAATGCATTTTTGCACATATTTTCTTGCTTTGGCTTCCCACGATCTATCTTATCAGATCGGGGAACTTCGGCTGCTACGCAAGCCTTAACCAAATTGTTAGGAGTAGAACAGCATTTCTGTACCCCGTATCACCCAATGAGCAACGGGATCATAGAGAAAATTAACGGCGATCTCAAACACATGCTGGCTAAAGTAACAGCAGAAAACCCATCTGATTGGGACACACTATTGCCAGCAGTGCTATTTGCCCATAGAGAAATCCCGCACTCGAGTACGGGTTTCTCACCTTTTGAGTTAGTTTATGGGGCGAACCCTCGAGGACCCCTAACCATCTACCATCAGCTAATCACTAGCTTACCAGACAATCCAACAGCAGTAACACCGTATGAGATGGTAACCAAAACACGCGATAGAATAATGAAAGCGTGTGTAATAGCCAAAGCATCTTTGGAGAGGAAAGGACAGATGTACCGCGATTATGCAAATAAGGGTGCGAAAACTATTCACCTCGAACCAAATCAGAAGGTTTTGCTTCTACTACCCGACAAACGTAATTTGTTACTAACATCTTGGCAAGGGCCTTTCAACGTCGAACGTAAAATATCAGATGTGGATTATGAAATATCGATAAAAGGACACTTAAAGTTATTTCATATCAACATGCTGAAACCATACTTTTCACGACAAGAACAGCAGACAGACGAACATATTGCACCACCACCAAGCAATGAGACGACAGACGTACACAACACAACTTCACTAGGTAGGGCGACACACGACAGTGACAACGCAAACACACTTAGCCAGATGACAGCACACACAGCTAGTACCACAACAGTATTTAACGAGACAGACGAAGACGAGATGGAATTACCCGTTCTTACTGTAGACGCGACTGCGACCATCGACAGCATAAAGATAGAAACGAAACTGACAGATTACAAAAGACGACAAATCATAGAGCTAGTGACGGAATACAGAGACATTTTCTCCGACATCCCAGGAAAGACAGATAGAATAGAACATTATATCGTTCTGACTGACACCACACCTATCAAGTGTCGACCTTACTCTATTCCATTAAACTATAGGTCGAACCTCGACAAAGAATTTCTATCTCTCGAGTCGAACGGAATCATTCAAAAATCTCAGTCAGAGTATTCCTTCGCTATTGTCCTTGTCGCCAAAAAGGACTCTTCTATTCGACTATGCGTCGATTATCGCCGCCTAAAAAAGATAACCAAAAGTGACGCTGAACCGATTCCATCGTGCGAGGATCAAATCAAAAAATCAAATCAAATCAACTTTATTAGGGTCACAAATTGGGCGCGCAGGCCCGTCTTACATTCGGCCCTTCCAATCACTCGTCTTTCGTTCATCAAGAGCATTATACATTTACATAGGAAGAAAAATAAACATTGTGAAATGAATGTTGTAAACATAAACAAGGCTAATTACCATATTGTGAGGCCCATCTCCCACCTATCCATACATCACCCCACCCACACAACACCCCCACCTACCCACACACACGCGCACCAAGGGACACATACACACCCCCACCTACCCACACACACGCACACCAAGGGACACATACATACCCCACCAACCGACCCATTCCCCTCCCGCACATCCCCCACCCGCACACACTGCCCTCACCTGATCCCCCAACCAAAACACACTCGCCACCCACAAACATTCCCCCACCAACCCACACATCCCACTCCCATCCATATACACATCCTAACCCACACATCCTCTCCCCACCCACACCTCAAACCACCCATCCCCCAGCCACATCTCTATCGACAACATATTCCCCACCCATGCACACAATCCCCCACCAACCCACACATCGCACATCCACTCACACATCCCCAAACCATACACACACATCCCCACCAACTAACATGTCCCCCCCCCCCCACACACACACATCTCCCTAACCACCCATACATCCCCAATCCACTCACACACACCCCACCACCCACACATACAACTTCCACCCACCCACACATGCCATAACCTAATCCCCCACCACACAATCCCCCACCCGCACATCACATACACCCCCTACCACGCACTATTCCCAACCCACGCACCACACACACACATCCCTCACCAACACATCCCCACTTACACACCACACACATATCCCCCACCCAGATACCACACAATATTCCCACCCACACCCACACAGATACCCTTACCCATCCACCCCACATACCCCCACTCACACACCACAAAAATCCCCCACCCACACACACATACCTCACCCACACAATATCCCCAACCAACACACCACACACCTCTCTCCACCCACACACGCATTCCCTACCCGTCCACCAACAGACACTCACTCACGCAAACATCCTCCACTACGCACCCACACACCCACCCCCAACCAATCTCTCGATCACAATACCACTACCCACACACACCCTCCACCCACTCACACATCCAACCCCAACACATACAACTCCCTCACCCACCTACACATCCCTAAGCCACTCACACACCCCCACCCACACATTCCCCATCCACACACACACATCTCCCACCCACACACCCCACATACTTCCCCCAACCACCACAATCCCCTACTCACCCACACATATACCCCACCCATACGCACATTCCCCGCACCCATCACACACATCCCCCACACCACACACTATCCTCCACCCATACCACCACAAACATACCCTCCACCCACACATCATTCACACATCCCCCACCAACACACCGCACGCATATCTCAAACCCACACACCCATACACTTCTCCCCACCCGCCCTTGCATCCCCAATCCACCCAACACAATCCCCTACCCACACAACCCCGCCTCCCACACATACTTCCTCAAACCATCCACACATCTCCACCCACATAAACACACATCCCCCGCATCCGTCCCATACACATATCCTCCACCCATACACACATCCCCCACACCCATTCCAACACCCCTACTTTCACCCCCACACATCCATCCACACATCCCACCAACACCCACAAATACCACTACCCACCAAAACCCAGACACCCCAACCCATCCAAACGCATACCCACACCCACACAACCCCCACCCACACATATCCCCACACTCACACACATCCTCCACATACACTCACACTTCCTCACATCTAGACACATACAAAATGTCTCACGTTAGTATTGAAACTAGTATGAACAAACTCCCACACTTTACTCACACACATACACTGACACTTGTCATGAGCAGTCTCATAAAAATGTTAAACATGGAGAAAAATGTGTACATAAAATGTATGTGACGTAAAAATAGTGATGCTCTCTCTCTCTCTCTCTCTCTCTCTCTCTCTCTCTCTCTCTCTCTCTCTCTCTCTCTCTCTCTCTCTCTCTCTCTCACACACACACACACACACACACACATTCACTCTCACACATTCACTCTTCCGCTCATTCACTCTCACGCTCACTCATTCACTCTCCTGCTCACTCATTCACTCTCCTGCTCACTCATTCACTCTCCCGCTCACTCATTCACTCTCCCGCTCACTCATTCACTCTCACGCTCACTCGTTCTGTCTCTCATTCACACTTACTGACTCTCTCACTCAAACTACAGTAATGAACATGAGTTTATATTATGCATGATAAAATCAAATGGTATTTAACTGATAATATGACAGATGAGAATACACAAACATATGGATTCGCGTGTTACATAACATGCGTGTTACACGACATGCATCAGCTCAGCTCTCTCTCTCTCTCTCTCTCTCTCTCTCTCTCTCTCTCTCTCTCTCTCTCTCTCTCTCTCTCTCTGTATTCTTTCATATACACACACTCACACGCATGCGCACGCTCACACACACACTAACACATCAACTCTCCCACTGTCTCACTCTCTAACACACAATCCTTCACACACACACACACACTCTCTCTCAATCACACTCTCTCACACATACACATGCACATGAACGCATGCACGCACGCACACACTCCCTCACTCACTCTCACACATACACGTACGAATGCATGCACTGACACATTCCCCCACCATTTCTAGCTCAATCACTCTCTCCACACACGCACGCACGTGCGCACATACTCTCTCCCTCTCTCTGACACCCACTTTCTCTTTCTCTCTCTCTCTCTCTCTTTCTCTCTCTCTCTCTCTCTCTCTCTCTCTCTCTCTCTCTCTCTCTCTCTCTCCACACGCACACACATATATAGTGAACAATTATAGTTAAACAATTATAATGAACAATTATACTGAACAATTATACCAGTAAATGAATTATGGTGGCATATAGTCGGTATGGATTAAGTATTGAAAGAGTTTTCGGTTAAATGTGTAGGGACTCATTGGAGTTTTCAGATCTGGAGGCAGATCATTCCATAAGTGAGCACCAGAATAGGCGAAACATGTTTTGTATAGGTCCAATCTAGGCTTTGAGACATGTAACAAATTTAGGCGCTTGCTGTTCATTGCATTAGATTGAATCAGCGGCAGAAGATACTCTGGGGTATTTTGAGATATAATTTTATTCACTAATTTGGCTTTGTTGAAAAGGAAGCGCTTTTGTAGTGGTAAAAGTCTTAGATGACTGTACAAAATATTACTTTCAACGTGCTTTATGCCAGAAACCAGACGAATAGCGCGGTTTTGTAGAGAACATAGTCATTTTAAATTAGATTTAGGGCAACCATCCCAAACTGTGGAACAGTAATCGAGATGTGATTGGATATAGCATGTATAGAATATTTTTCGCGTGCTTTCGTCCAGGAAGTGCTGAATTTTAGCAAGTTGGTAAACTTTTTGTGCTATTTTCTTGGTAAGAGCGTGAACATGAGAGCTCCAGTTCAAATGGCTGTCTATTAAAAGCCCTAGTGTTTTATGTTCAGTCACATTAACTATAGGTAACGTGCCCATGCGGAGTTCGAGCGGTGATCCAGTTATGGCTAGTGTCTGTAGTTTTTGTCTGGTCGTTATTAGCATGGATTTGGTTTTGTCGATGTTAATTTGCATGCGGTTTTCATTGCTCCATCTAGTAAGATTATCAAGTTCCTTTTGTAAAGAATTCTCTAATTCACTACGGTTTTCTTGACTAGTATATATAGTACAGTCGTCTGCAAATAGATCACAAGTTGTATTGATATATAAAGGAAGATCATTAATATAAACTGCAAAAAGCAGCGGACCTAGTATTGAGCCCTGAGGCACACCAATATTAAGCTGTGTGGGTCTTGATAGACAGTTGTTGAAGGACACGACTTGTTGCCTGTCGGATAGAAATGATGTAATTATGTTCACCATGTTGGTGCTTGTCTTCATTTGCTTTAGTTTTCTAATTAAAATATCGTGATCTAACATATCAAAAGCTTTTTTAAAGTCTACAAACACCGCTCCACAAATTCTACCGTTGTTGATGTTTAAGTGCCAGTTATCGGTCATTTTTGTTAGAGCACTATGGCAAGAATATTTAGGTCGAAACCCAGATTGACTGTTAATTATTAGATCATTGTTAATTAAATGGTGTAACGTTATTTTATGAATGTGTTTTTCTAGTGGTTTTGATAGCGACGATAGTAAGGAAATAGGTCTATAATTACCCAAAACGCTATTATCGATTGAGCCATTTTTAATTAGCGGAAACACTTTAGCAATTTTAAATGCAGATGGAAAGTAGTTTTTGGCCAGGCACTGGTTATATATGAACGTTAAGGACTCGCTAATGACTGGTGCAGCACAACGAAGAATTCTATTACTGATACCATCTAGGCCGTGTGAGTTTGTTGATTTGAGGTTCAAGAGATATTTATAAACGTCTGCAACAGACATTAACGGAATCTCAGCGGGAATATTTCTGGTGCACTTCTCCTCACAGAATGATGCCAGTGAACTTAAATTACACGATGAGTCTGGTATTGAAGACTTTAGATTCTCTATTTCTGATTGAAAGAACCAACTGAATTCATCGCATGTTATAGAATTTGGTATTGCTGATTCTGTAGGGCGTTTCTTATTGGTTAGCAAGTTAATAGCCTTCCATATATTTGTACTGTTTGAATTATCTACAATCAAATTTTTAAAATGATCTTTTTTTATCCTACGAATTTCATATTTAACTTTATTCCTTAGTCTGCGGTAATTGATGAAGTCTTTATTTTTGTGTGCTGTATCTCGCTCTCTCATGATTTCCAGTACTTCTCTAGTGACCCATGGGGATTTATGTTGATTTTTGACTCGAACTTCTTTGATTGGCACGTGTTTATCGAACACATTGTAGACTGTCTTCGTCCAGAAAGCTAATGCATCGTCCGGGTCAGGAAGTTGGTAAACGTGATCAAGGGCTGCTTTTCTTAAGTCTTGCAAAAATAAATCTTGGTTGAATGCTTTAAAATTCCTGAATTTGATACTTACATGTTTATGTTTAAGAGGTTTGAACCCAATTCTTGACCATGTACAACATACCGGGTAGTGGTCACTAACTGTACAAACAGGAACAGAACATTCAATAATATTATCTGGACAAGTAACATATATATGATCAATTATAGTTGAGGATGTGTCAGTAACCCTTGTGGGACGGTTTATTAGTTGTTTGAAATTGTAAGAAAGAATGATATCGTCCCATGTCTGGTTGTGTTTACTAATATCTATGTAATCTTGGACATGTCTACATCTCGCATATTTAGCAAGATTGACCTCTCGAAAGGTTATTGGCAAGTCCCGATGGAAGTAAATTCCATCCATCTAACAGCTTTCTCCACTCCTCTTGGACTATATGAGTGGCGCTTTCTTCCTTTCGGCCTTCGTAACGCTCCAGCGACTTTCGTCCGTCTAACTAGGGATCTTCTCCACGGGATGACCAGTATTTCGACTTATATAGATGACATATGCATCCATACGGAAGACTGGACAACACACTTACTGAAACTTCGACAAGTCTTCGACAGGTTGCGATTGTTTGGGCTCACAGCGAAGCCGTCCAAAGTAGAGTTGGGCATGGAACAAATTGACTTCCTGGATCATACCATCTGCAGGGGCCAATTGAAAACTGATGACAGAATCGTCACTAAGATTCTGAATTTGACGATGCCAACGACCAAGAAACAGGTCCGAAGTTTACAGGGTCTGGTAAACTACTATAGTAAATTCATCCCAAATCTGGCGGAAATCACCAGTGTTTTTTCTAACATCTTAAAAGCTTCGGCTAAGTTATCTGTAAAAGATGCAGGATTAATTAGTGCGTTATCGAAATTGAAACATCTTTTCAGCGTTCCCCCTATCCTCCGTATGCCTAATCCAAAACTCACTTATTTCTTACGCACAGATGCGAGTGCCATATCCATATCTGGGATACTAGGACAGTTCTACGACGGGACGTTCCACCCTGTAATGTACGTAAGTCGCAAGATCACTCCTGCTGAATCAAAATACTCAGCATCAGAATTGGAGGGCCTCAGTTTGATCTATTGCGTGAGAAAGTTTCATAGATTTTTGGCAGGAGCACAGTTTGTAATCCAATCCGATAACTCCCCGTTGTCTGTGATGCAGTCTGGACATCCTACGAACAATAGAATTTACAGCTGGTCTTTAATTCTCCAAAATTACACGTTTACCATCCAGCACTTAAAAGGGAGATTAAATACGGTTTCAGACATTTTGAGTCGTCCTTCATCCATGCAAATACCTGATTTGCAGCAAGGGATCGACCATACACCACCAGAAACAGTGACACTGTAATGTTAGATAACTCAGTGCCGTATGTGGTGATTAAGACACATCGTAAGTGCGTTATCATCGCCAAATATATAACCTGTGTGAATATAACAGTGCTAGAAGACGTGTAACGAACAGACGCAGAATTAACATGCGCTGACACACACATAAGCTAGAGGACCATTCAAGTGTTAGCTATAATCCTACATAATGTAGTAGGGAACTATATTAATACACTATCCTTGAAGAAGAGCATAAGAGACTTTGGCGAAATGAACTATGTTATAATAGTCTACAAAGAGTATTGCTCCATCTTCACAACGCAGAGGAGGACGTCGACTTAGTGTAATTATATATAGAAATGTTACTGTGATATATGTATATTATTATTTTATTAACAGTACCTATAACTTCATTTTCTATTAATTATTGAATTGCAAATGGTTCAAATGCATATATAACTTTATTTTCTTATTTGTTAGTTAGAAATCACCATCATTTAATTAATAACCCATGTAGTAGAACACCAATTATAAAAATACAATTGTTAGATCTTATATTAGTTTATGACCATATAATCATAACCATTTATACATCCATTTATCTAAAATATCATTTCAAAACTAACCCAACCATTTAGGAATTAATATCAACTTTTTCACAAATAACACTTTAAGGTATTTAACCCAATTCACTTAAATAAAAGCATTAATTAGATTATGTCCCTTGAGGGTGATTTAAGCCAGCACACCAAAACTATGTGAGTTACTATTACAGGATCGGTAACAAACCATCCTCATAACTATGTATATTATGTACAGACATGACGCGTGCAAACAAAACGCACAGTCATTTGGCGTGATTACTGTTAAAATTCAGCCAATCATTTATTGTATATATATATATATATATATATATATATATATATATATATATATATATATATATATATATATATATATATATATATATATATATATATATATACATACATACATACATACATACATACATACATATATATATATATATATATATATATATATATATATATATATATATATATATATATATATATATATATATAATGTTTATGTATTTGATGCTATGAAACTTATTTTAATGACGAGAGAATGGTTGAGTTAAAGAACAGTATGAAAGTGTATGAAAGATGTATGCAAGAAGAATAAATGCGAGGAGAGAATGCAAAAACTTAGTAAACATTGAAAGAAAGATAGCGAGAGAAAAAAATAGCGGAAAATTTATCCACCGCTGCAGGCTTCTTATTTGACTTGTCTGTGTCATTTGTGTAGCCAATGTGTTGTCGAGTTTGTATGTGTGTTACTGCCACACTTTAATCTATATCTATAAAACAGAGTGTATGTTTGTTTGTTTGTGGGTATTGGATGCGTTCGATAACGGTACATCCGATTGAGATTAAATTTTCTACACGTCTTCCTTTCATTCATTTGCAACCGACTATAATAATTTCTTAATGTAAACTCTTCGACTTATTTAATAACATTTACTTTTCCATTTTCATTATATAATGTCTATATAGCAGGGGCACTTCACTCTAGAAAAGTTATTTCAAGGGGCATAACTTTTAATAACATTTCTATATACTTTATAGTCATATTGTTGGACTTACTTGCACTATTGTTAAACTTTTTGTCTATAGTTATTTTCAGGCATATGAGTTATAATAAATAATGGTATAATCTTTAAGGAATTTTCAAAGTTTTCATAAAAATAATGCATAATGCATAACATTGTAACCCATCTTTTTCTACAGTTTTCATTGAATGGTGTGTGGAAGGACATTCTTTTAAGTTACTGTGCGCCAAGAGCTGGGCGAAACCACGGCGGTCAGACAGATAGACAGTCGGGAACGGGAGAGCTTATATGACTACTTATATGAATTAAATTAGATGCTCCCCACCAGGGACTGGGTGAAGCCGGGCCGGGACAGACAGACAGACAGACAGTCGGGAACGGGAGAGCTTATATGACTACGTATATGAATTAAATTAGATGCTCCCCACCAGGGACTGGGTGAAACCGGGCCGGGACGGAGAGACAAACAGATAGTCGGGAACGGGAGAGCTTATATGACTACGTATATGAATTAAGTAACTGGATGAAGCCGGGCCCGGTCAGATAGACAGACAGACAGATAGTCGGGAACGGGAGAGCTTATATGACTACTTATATGAATTAAATGAGATGCTCCCCACCAGGGACTGGGTGAAGCCGGGCCGGGTCAGCCAGCCAGACAGACAAACAAGCAGACAGACAGACTGATAGATAGATAGATCCCCTCCAGGGCCTGGGCGAAGCCGGGCCGGGTCAGCTAGTAGAGTATATAGAGAACGTACTTTGAGCTTCAGAAAGCGGAGTTGTGGTCACAAATAAGAATAACGAACGTTTCTAACCACAATAAACCGATTTGCGGCGCTCGAAGGAACACACACATTTAGTACACTAACGCATACACATGTTAGAGAGTTAAGTACACTGTAGTTTATTAGAAAACACGCAAACAAACAGGAAAACAAACACATAAAATTTGCACACACCATTCATCTCAAAGAACAACAACTTTTAATTCAGGGGACACAATAACTTAATAGAAACCTAAATGTAACAGTGAATGTAGCTTTTCACATGCGGAAGCGAGAAGGTGAACAGTAGAGCTGTGTGTATAAAGTTGGAGGGGATATTAATGGGAACATGAACACTTTGTGCTCATGTGTTGTACTCAGAATAGAGTCAACTTGTGTGTGGGTTGTCATTTCGGGCAATTGGAGGACAGGTCGAGACAGAAGTCAATAGGTGAAAGTCAAAAGACATAGGGTCAAACGACAGAAGCCAGGACATAAGTCATAAGACAACGGGTTCCGGTTCACTACCAATCCCAAAGATATCTATAGAACCAACTATACTGATACATAGGCTACTGAATTAGCCAGGTGAAAAGATTAAGCACTGTGAGTGAAGGAAGAAGACAGATGTTCTATCCCCAAACTAGAAAGTTATAACTTATTGGAGATCTGACAAAATTGGAGTAACCAATTTTTCTTTGTCACCAGAAGTGTTAAAAGCATAAGTGAAAGGGAAATAACACTTCACAGAGAAGAGGGGACCCTGTCAGGATCTCAAATAAGGCCTTACAAAGGCGATAGGAGTTAACACTAGTCTAGTAGGGAGACACCAGACAGGAGAGACACCGAGCACTATTAATACCCTCACAAGGAGACACAATTGTGTCAGACCTGAGGTTGAGGAGTACAGCTGAGCGAGGGCTTTCCCCAAGCAATTGGGAATTTTGGCCTTACGAGTAACCGTGAAGTGCCCGGTTACTCGAGCTCACAAGTCAGCGTGCTGGCGAGACCATGCACGCAATAATAGCGACTGCACGGAGTACAGTGTCCGTGCTTGTCCACGCAATGTGTAGCGTGAGGAGAGACTGACTGGAGACGGTAAAGAGAGCAGACGTATCCTTGACCAATGCTATAGTTTCTAGGCAATAGGCAAACATAGGGCTGTTCATTTAGATTGTGAAATACTAGCATCATCTATCATCACGTCAATGCATTCATGTTGTATAATGATGATGAAGTATAACGCTCGTAGAGCCATTCAAATGTCGGCTCTGAATAAATTGCATTCCTTTCGCAAATGTCACGAGTTGTTATTTCGTGCAGTGCGAAAGTAGGGGAGTCCTGAGAATCTGCAGCGCACAAGTCGCTGACAATCCCCGTATACCAGGGTTAACTACTGAGCGTAATTTTGCCAAGAAATCAATACTCAGCTGAAAGATGCTAATGTTGACAGCGATGTCATGTAAAAGATATGCAAAACATTTTTATGCCAGGGTTGGAACACAGAGGTGCAGATTTTTTTCGTAAAAGGTATAGGTTCCTGTCGTTCAGAAAGCAATGGCAAACGACTGAACGTAACACTTTCCCAGGAATCACGAACAGCAAGATGCTGGTGTTGATTGCTACGTCCTGTGAAGGGAATTCTTCTAAAAAAAAATTGATGTCAGAGTACATGTGACTCTATACTCAGCTGGATGCTTTTTTTTTTTTTTTTTTTCAAGTGCCTGATGTAAAAGACTGAGATCTAAACGGCGTGTTAATACTTTTAAGTCATCATTCCGATAGATAAGGCTTGGATACGGAGTCACATAAAGGGAGACAGCGCGAGTTACAGAATCAGACAACGTCGGATGTGTGGATGCGGTTAAAAAAAAAAAAATCACAGTCAAAATCCCTAATAATATAATGGCGTGATGCTATTAAAATAATTATTTAACTTGAAATCTAATGAACATAAGTAACCAATTCTTAGCGTGTGTTACCTAATAAATGTGAAATAAAACAGATCTGTTTCAGATGAGAGGTGAAATAAGCTAACAAAATATCCGAACACTCGTGTCCTAAGGGACGGACTGACAGAAAACTGCAACACACCGTGTATGTCGTAAGAACAGCCTGGGGAGTGTTGGTCTAGCAGTGACTACCTCCTCCTGCAAAAACAGCTAGTTTTGGTTGCAAAATCCAACTAGTCATGTACATCGGTCAAAAGGAGATGCAGAATGGCTAGTAACAAGAGTTTGATAGTATGCGTAATGTGGGCAACGAATGCTTGACGTTCCATGAGGAGGATCTCCTGCAGTGATTTTTCTGTCCGGCATTTTCTTCACAGCTCTTGCAGTCCTGTTTGCTTCACAAGAGATTGCACCCTTGCGTAATGATGCACGCTACAAATTTCGATTTTTGGCAGCAGTCTCCCACGTCTCATGATGAATTCCAGAAGTTTTAAGTGAGATTATCAGAGTGTCTTTGCAGCGTTTCGTCTGGCCGCCTTAGGAGCGTTTACCACAACGCAGCTGACCGTAAAATCTTCGTTTAGGGAGCCTGTGATCTGGCATGCGAGTTAAGTTACCAGCCCAGCGAATCTAATTCTTCATTATTAGAGTGTGGATCGGGGCATGGGCTCTCTTTCTAGAATTTTAGTGCCTGGTATCTTGTCTTGCCATTTAATGTTCAATAGCTTCCTAAGGCAGATTGTGTAGAAGTAGTTTAGTTTCTAAGCATGCCGCTGATAAACATTCCAGGTGCAACAAGTATTTAGCAGTGTGGATAGTACAAATGCTTTGCAGACTTTCAGCATTGTTTGCAGGCTTATTATCTTTCTGTCTCATACATTCTTGTACAGTCTACCAATGGCCGCGCTGATCTTGGAGATTCTTGCATTCACTTCGTCATCAATTGTGGCAGCTTGTGACACATTGCTGCCATCATAGGTGAATTTGTCCACAACACTTAGTCTATGACCAATCATCATGATATTCGGCACGGTGTGATTATTCCCTAGAGCTGGCTGGTACATAACTACAGTCTTCTCCAAGTTGATATTGGGCCCAAAGTTGGCACAGACATATGAGAAAGCTGAAACATTGTATTGCATGCCTGCCTCTGAGTTGGCATGTAGATCGCAATCATCAGCAAATAATACTTTCTGAACTTAGCAGTCAGCATAAGGTCACCATACAGTGGATACCATCCCACTGTGAAGAACCCGGAAATGACATAGCTGATCGATTGGCTAAGGTAGGAGCAAAAGAAGAACAGCCTGATGTGCCCGTTACATACCACCAAAAGAAAAGAATGATCAAAACAGTCAGAAGGCCACCAAACCCTTCTCAAGACGACTACCACGTTATGGAGAGACCAGAACAGGTCATTATTCTGCGCCTCAGAACAAGACACAATAGATTACGCAACCACATGTATACAAAATTCAAGATTGGTGACTCAGCCATGTAATGATGTGGTTTGGCGTCGCAGACAGCAGAGCACATACTAGAGGACTGTCCAAATTACAACATATCCAGGCAAACCTTCTGGACTAGAGAGACAACAGTGGAAGATAAACTCTATGTATCGCTGAGTGAACTAAAAAAGACTATTAGATTCTTACAAGAGACAACATTGCAGTTATAGACATAATTCAAGCGAAGGAAAGAAGAAGAAGAATCAGCAAACAGCAGCTCCCTGACTGTGTCGCTGTTAGTTTTGGTTTTAGCTTCCAGCCTTCTGAGATTGAACAACTTTCCATCTGTAGCGAAACGCCAGTGGCCCATGTCCTTATGCATTCCTTTATTTTTGGTAAACAGGGGGAAACGGATTTCGGAAACTCTCAGTTCTCTTGTTTGCTCAAATCTCCATGAAAGATGGTTCTTTGGGTTATCTTCATACCACAATCTTTACATGGAGCGAGTATATATTTGTCTTTCCTTTCGGGTAGACCCGATGGAGCGCCTTGCGTCAAATGTGCACTGGTGCAGCTGCTGGTCAATTGATGGCCGTGCCAACACCTACCGTTTGATAGTTGCAGCTGTCAAGTAATTTAAAGATTACGACAGAGATGCAACATACTACTGAAGTGGTGTAAAGGTAAACTTGGGTTTTCGTTGGTCCAGGCAAAGCTTGGCCTATAAATATCTATTGTCTTAACGACTGAGAGGATATGGCAAAACAGCAGTCTTGCCATGTTGGGAGGGGGTGACCGTTAGCCGATCTGGCTACGCGTCTTGATCTTGGCATGGCAAGGGAACACATCTGAAGAATAAGTAGTTACTAAATGATATCGCTTGTTCTTGGCAGCTGATAGACGAGTGATATCTTGATTCCTACGGCTTATCGTTACTTAGTAGCATCTCTCTTTTAAATATAGGCACATTAGATAGCTACGGGGATGGGGTCCACCAATCTATAATCTATCTTCTTGAGCCAGGGGATGCTAGCCACAGGACTATCTCTTTCGTCTGTCACTCGATAGGATGATGTCGGGAGGATAATGGACTCCTCTATCTCACTGAGAGAACCTGAACTTATCTACACTATGGCTTGTGCAGGGCAATGCCGGTACATTGAGGCGACAGCTCAGTCGAGAGCGGCGGCCGGGAGGGTTAGTATCTTCTTTGAATGGGGAACTACACGGTGTGCCATATAACCCCACTTAACGGTCAGAAACACACAGATTACTAGGCGCACCACACCACAAGATCTTGGTTGTGAGAAAGGCATGGTTTGCAAGTGAGAGGAAAGCATGGAAATGAATGTGCCCAATAATAATAAAGGCTTGGTATGAGTGTGGAAAGTGTGTCTTGTAAACAAAACGTTCCTAGTATGGACAACCTGACATCCTAAAGCTGGAGGTCTACTCAAGCCCGGACGTAGCCAATCCAGGGGCTACCTGACAGGTCAGGCCCATTCATTTGGGTATGGTATATAATGCGTTGGGTAAAGATCCTATATGTCAAATATATTAACTGAGACCCTATTGGTCCTCAGGATTGTGTGATGCATGAGTCCGCCCAGTCGCTCAATATTGTTTGTCATTTCCAGGGTCCTTCTTTGGAAAGTATGAACAGAGCTGAAGGTCTCGACAGGGCTCTACGCAGAAAGCATGTTATGACTAGGCCATAGCAAGGTTTGGGCCATGCCTGTTTTAAGAATATGATCTCTACAAGATAGAGCCACTGCTGACCTTGAAAGAATGACCATCAGCTGTACTGACACATCACCAGTCATCTCGATACGTTTGGATTGAGTCCTTTTGTATTATTGGCTGGACCCCGCCAATCACTCAGACACACCCATTATTATATGAGAACTATTCTCCAGGACATTATTTTCTACCTGACATTATGCCACGTCCCTAGAACATTTGTTTACTAAAAAGACTGTGGTCCATGGAAATTTGGAAGTTTTCTTCTACAGAAGGCTGTTGTACGTACAACCAATTACCTGGAAGGAAGGAGATTCTTGCACACGGGGTGAGATGTATGTGGACAGATCGGACAGTATATGAAGCTGGGTCTGTGACTATGGCTACTTGAGGCCATGTGCCTGAACTTTATCAGTGTTGTGTCTGTTTAGAACTATCTGTGTTAACTGCCTTGATGTTTTCCTGTGCTGTCCTTTATTGATTTAATAAATCAAGTTTTAGTTTATTCCAACGATCACTGTGTTATATATATGGATCAGCCAGAAGAACATTACAGGAAATAGGTCCTTAGGTCGAAAGAAAGAATGACAGTGAGTCCGGGGAAAACGGAGGAGGGTTGGCAGATAAAGACCTATCCCAGCCAGGGCTATATAGAAGATTATTTAAACATTGTGACAGGGCTATTTGGGACCCTCCACGTAGCTTGTTACACCATCCATGCGGTAGTTTATGTTTATTCCAATGTCGTTGTTCTCGAAGGCATTCGTCAGCATATCTAAAGACATGAGGCTGAACAGTGTTGGTGCCAGGACACATGCTTGCTTCACTCCATAGGTGACAGGAAAGGGTTCAGACAGTTCACCATTTTCCTGTACTCTTGCCTGCAAATCATCATTAATAGCCGCACTATATGGACAAAAGTTCGTGGTTAGCCATATTTCGGCAAAATCTTCCACATTCCTTCTCTGCTGACTGCATCACAAGCCTTGGTAAGGTCAATGAATGCGGATAACATGTTGGAGTTCTGTTCCTGACATTTCTCTTGCAGCTGCCTTGCAGCGAAAATCATGGCAACAGTTCCTCATTCTTTTCTGAAGCCACATTGACTCTCAGGAAGAAGACCTTGATTGAGATGGGCAGTTAGGCCATTGAGAAAACTTCTCGCGAGTACCTTCCCTGCAATTGAAAGCAAGGAGATGTTCGGTGGTTGTCACATGATTTGCGGTTTCCTTTACGTGTGTAAAGGTGGACTTTGACGCATCCTTTATATCGTGTGACATGGTCTCGTTCACCCATATGTTTGTAAAGTCTTGGTGAAGGTGCTCTATTAGGACCGGCTCACCTGCCTTGTATATCTCTGCTGGGATGGAATCATGACCAGGTACCATATCGCTGGAAAGTTGATAGGTGGCTTTGTTAACTTCCACTATGGTTGGCAGGTCATCAAGTGTATCATTAGTATAAACTTGAGGAAGGCAGTTGATAATTTCATTATCGAAGAAGGAAGTTACATTTAAGATGTTGCTTAAATGGTCTGCCAAGTGTTGAAGGATGTATTTCTTATCGGTGACCAATGTTCCCCCATGTGCACTGAGTAGGGGAACTGTGCCTGGTGATGTAGGACCGTAGACCACTTTCAGTTAGTTGTAGAAGTTTTTCATATCATGTCTCTCAGCAAAGCCTTGAATTTCATCAGCTTTGTTGCTCAGCAATGAGTCCCGCATGAGCCGAAGATTCTGCTGCACTACTCTCCGAATATTAATAAAGGCACCTTTTTTGTTGTATTAAATTCTGGTCGTTCAAATGTGCCTTGAGGAGAAAATGTTTCTCGGTCAGCAATTGGTTGATGTCTTCAGAATTTTCATCAAAACACTCTTTATGCTTTCTACCTGTCCATACGTACTTCAAACCCAGAGTCTGACATTCCCTAAGACGACCTTCCACATCCGTGAGGGTTTCTTATGCATCATTCGCAACGTCATCTGCACACGTAGCGACATGAGAAATGTCGGTGAGACAGGATTACGTCTTGGGGACAGATTTAGACAACATCTTTCTGATATCACCAGCGGCGCCCAGAAACCAGTATCCATGCATTTCAACAGTCCTGACCACCATGGCGCAGCCGACATACAGGTCACGGCCATCAAATCATGCGCATCCCACGAACGGGATCGGAAGGCATTGGAACACCGTCTCATCTTCCAGTTGGACACGCTCCCCCCTCACGACCTTAATGTCCAACACAGCTTCATTTAACCCCCTACCCCACCCCCTCCCACCCTCTAGCTTACAGTCCACCATCTAGTTACGTGCAGGTCCTTTATAGGACATCAAAGTCAACTTTCTTGGCAGGTTTACGTTCGGTGTTTTGCCATCGTTTTCTGAACGACCGCCACTCATGCCCCTCTGTGTGTACTAACACTATGTAGTTGTCCGCAGCGGTGTTTCATGCGCTTAACGAGAATTGCTAATTGTCAACTGCGTCCGCGACATCTGTGCCGGTCTTAAATTGTACTTTTCCGCACACATGGGCGCTTCTCCACCCCACTCCCCTCCCTCTTGACCTTTGACCATACATCCGGTCTATTAATCCAATGGAGCCCTACGCGTGTCAGTCTTTCCAAGCAAGGTCACAGAATCAGATGAGTACATTATATTAGTTTAATAGTTTAATTTTGTCATAGTGTGTTTCATGTAGGTTCGTGTTGGTTTGTATTTGTTTTTCTTGTGCTGACGAAGGCTTTTTGTCGTGTTTTAGTAAAGCTCACAATCTACTTCTCGTTTTTTTTTTGGGTGATTCATTTATGCTTTCGGAGGGCTAGACCCAGAATTTCAATAGCCTTGTTGTAAATTATGTCCTTTAAGGGCTCTCCACTCTGTTTCAGCATCCTGTTTAGCTGCAGCATTTGGCATGAGGCGGTCTTCCAGCATGTTTTCAAACGACAGCTGCATTTTATTGCTGTTTAGGCGGGTGATTTTTTTTCTTTGTTTTACCCCTTGAGGACACTGTTGTGGTTTGATATGTATGTTTATTTTCGAGATAATGAGACGATGGTCTGTCTAACATTCGGCACCACACATGGATATTGTAACCCGAACGTCTTGTTTGTACTCCTCCTGACGAAGACATAGTCAATGAGGTGCCAGTGTTTCGATCGAGGGTGCATCCATGATGTTCAATTTCTCGTGGGAATACAGAAAATTGTGTTGGTGATCAGGAGATAGTGTTCGGCAGATGTCTGAAGGATTAGGAGCCCATTGCTGTTACACTTTCCGACTTCGTACTTTCTAATGATGCCACTCCAAGAGGCGGTGCCCTTGCCTACTGTGGCTTTGAAGTCCCCAAAGCGTATACGTTTGTCTCCCTTGGGAACAGATGTTAATACGTTGTGCAGGTCTTCATAGAACCTTTTTCTTGACGTCACTTTTCATTTGTCATTGCTGGTGCGTAGACACGGATGGTTGCATGCTTCTTTCCTTTCAGCAAGGGTAACTTAATGGACATAAGCCTGTCATGTATGGCCTTCGGTTAATTCAGCTAGCTAGCCAACCTGGGCAGACGTAATGGCAAATCCCACATCGGATTGGCGTCTTTCCTCGCTTTTCCTTCCACTCTAGAAGAATGTGTAGCCGGCACCTAATTCACTAATTTGGCCTTCTGCAAGTCGTGTCTCGCTCAAGACTGCAATGTCGATGTTGTACCTGCCTAACTCTCTCCCATTCATTGGTGTTCATCTCTCTGTGCCCGACGCGTCGTCTCTCAATTAGGATGCGTAAATTCCAAGTTCCGATTGTCAAGGGAATATGGTTTGCTCTTTTAGCTTTACCTATTTTTCCTTTTTTGAATGTCGACCGTCCTGGTTAGGTAATGATGAAGCAGACAATATTCAGGGCACCTTTTATAGCCACTTCCTCATACTATGAAGGTGAGCAGTGCTTTCCTATAGAGGGCTGCTCATTCGCTCAGGGGGCTGCTGAATCCCACTGCTGCCCCGGTCAGTAGAAGACGACAATATGGCCTGAGCCGCCTGTGTGCAGGTCTGCGACTGCCGCTGCCAGCGTGGCCACGCCTGCCGCGTCGCCACTCGCCCATCGCCACAGGGCTTGAAGGTGATATATGAATTTGAATGAAGAATTACTTGCGCAATGAATCGGATTAAAGTGAGGAAGAGTTGCACACTTCTTCGAAATCACTCTCTCGGTTGAGTCCATCTGAGCCCAGTGGCAAGACAAGCCAAGGGACTGGAGACGAATACAGGTGCAGTGGGTGACTAGGGCGCTCTACATGCCTGCCGTGGTCATTACGTTTGTCTTCCTACATACACGAGTGTTCTTCACGTTGCACTTTTGTCTACCAAGTGAATCCCAGTCTCTTCAATCGGGACCATCCCATTAGACACTGTTATAACGAGCCATACTTTCTAGAGACTGTCAGCACACTCTTTGATAGGGATTGATGTCTATTTTAATAGGATTACCCTATCGAGTGGTGACAATGATGACTAGACATCAAGGGTGAAATAGTGTGAAGCCAGACAAGAAAGTTGTGCATGCAGCTAAAGAATAGCCAACAAACACAGAGAAGGTGAGGTCACCCGCTACACGCTGAAAGAGATGCTGAGGAGGTGATATGAGCACTTATGGACTAACTAGCTCGGAGTGCAATGATGATAACGAACTAACTATTAACTAACTACCTAACTTCTTACTAACACACTTACTAGCTGACTAAAAACTAACTAACTAACTAAATAACGAACTAACTGACTAATTAAAAATAACTAGCTAGCTAACTAACTAACTAACTAACTAACTAAATAACGAACTAACTAACTAATTAAAAATAACTAGCTAACTAACTAACTAACTAACTTACTAACTAACTAACTAATTAAAAATAACTAGCTGACTAATTAACTAACTAACTAACTAACTAACTAATTATCTACCACATAACTATCTAATTATTGTACTTACTAACTATCTAACTAACTACTAATTATGAAAACCAACTAGCTAATTAGCTAGCTAGATTTCTAAATAACTATATAATTAGCTAGCTAATAAACTGCATTCATAAATAAATTATTGGCTAGCTAGCGAGCTAACTAACTAACTAACTACCTGGCTAACTAGCTAACTCACAAACTAACTACATTTCTAACATGCTAACCATCAAACAATCTAACCATCTGAAGTTCCCCATTAACCTGCTCACAGTCTTTACAGTGACAATACACCAAAAATCATAAGTATACGACAGTGTTCTTTCTTGTATTGTTAATTGCTGACATGTAATCCTCACTGTATAGGCGTGGTATTGCTCAGAGGAAAAGACTGACACCTGTGGCAAGCCGGGGTATGCTTTTGTATCTAAACCGCATTGCCTCTTCTTCTCTCTATGCCGTCGTTCGGTCTTTAGACGACAATACAGCCTCTCCTTTATTGTTAGGGGAGGGAGGAGAGAGGAATTTCCCCTGCGTTGCTTGAGATATTATTTTTTGACACATTTACATAGTAGCTTGTTGCCAGTCGGTTCCATGTTATTTCACATAATCCTTCTTTCTCATAATCTTCTTTCGTTCGCTTGAAAAATGTCTATAACTGCAATGTTGTCTCTTGTATGAATGTTACAGTCTTTTTTAGTTCACTCAGCGGTCCACAGAGTTTATCTTCCACTGTTGTCTCTCTAGGCCAGAAAGTATGCCTGGGTACGTGGTAGCTTGGGCAGTCTTGGAGTATGTGCTCTGCTGTCTGCGACGCCAAACCACATATGCACATGGCTGAGTCACCAATCTTGAATTGTGTATACATGTGGTTGCGTAATGTATTGTGTACTGTTCTGAGGAGCAGAATAATGACTTGTTCTGGTCTGTCCATAACGTGGTAGTGTATTGAGCAGGTTTTAGTGGCCTTCTGACTGATTTTTTCATTCTTTTCTTTTGGTGGTATGTAATGGGCACATCAAGCTGTTCTTCTGTTGCTCCTTCCTTAGCCAATTGGTCAGCTCTGTAGTTTCCGCGTATTCCACAATGGGATGGTGCATACTCCTAAATTGCTAACCATATACTTATTCATGTATTTTGCTTTATACATGTTTCATTATACTATATGATACCTAATGAACATCTGCCTAAATGCGATTCTGTATTTGCTACTCATGCGATGGTAGATGCAGATATTCATTGACGAGTTTATGCCTTCCATTAAAAAAATGAAACCGCATAGCGCTAACGACAAAGTAATATATTTTCCATTTACTGATAGCTCTGGTTCAAAAGCAGCAGCAAGCATGAGGATTGTAGTTGGAACAAAGCAAATTATAAACAGAGTAGAAATTGTCGCGACCATTTTAACAATTTTCTGGTTTCTTGTTAACATTTTATGAGCCAACGTGGCATTGACTACCGTATTTGTCCATTCTTGTTGTCTACGTAGTTGAATTATCAGAATTAATGTGCAGATTGTAACGATTGCAAAAACGGAAAACGGAATTATAAAGTTGTTGATAAAAAAAGTCATTGTCTCAATCGGGATTTTGTCTTCTCTGAAGATTAGCCCAACAAGTGTCCTGTTTTTGGCAGGTGAGAACTTCAAGCCTAAGCTGTTGACAACATACACAGGTGTGCCGCTAAATGTAAAGACGATGAAGATGACAACCGTGGCCATTGTTGTTCTTTTTGGGGTCATAATACTCTTCACCTAAATGTGAAATACAAGGGTACACAAATATAATAAGAATCTGAATGTGGAAAATAGTTAGAACAAAGAATAAATGTTGACAGAGAACGGAAATAGACCATGGTCTGATATAGAAAAAAAAGGCAATGCTATTTCTAGCATTCCCAAAGAAATGAAATACGCTGATACGTGTCAACCTTTTGGTCCACCTGCTCAAACATTACACGTTCAAAGTGGAGGATACACTAATGCTATAAGTCCTTTGCAGGTCGTTGCGATAAACTCTAGGTTGATTTTATAGGCCAAGATATGATCGGTAGGGCGCCTTTGTTGTGTAAACATGAAACATGCAAATCAGTAAATAAGCATATTTCTTACGTCCACCAACTCTAAAATAACAAGGTAATGACATTGGGGGATCAATATTCTAAATACAATTTGCCAATAAATAAAACGTTTATTTAGTGGGAACCGGGAGGTGGGCGTGGGGAGGTATATCGAGGAATGCAGGGTGTTGCGATCAATTTTACGTTCAATAATTTATGCAAAGATAATATACGATAATTAATCAGTCCTCAGAAATCATTTTGCAGTTGAAAGGCTATAAAATGCAATTCAGTAGTAATCCATGCTTTTTGAACGAGAAGTCAGCGTTCAAGTACAACTTAAGGTGAGCTGAGTTGAGTCAAGAACCGATATCACTGCAGTAGGGGCATTCCCATCAGCGCTCAGTCACCATCTTCAACGGCCAGCGCAGAGTTCCAATACTAATTGTGCCCGTTATAATCTGATTTAAGTGTCGTCTTGACTCTCTGACCAACCTCTGCTGCCGCATTCTTTCTAGACCATGATCGTCTGTCTATTCTTCTGCGTTATTTAGTGACCGTCACTAAAAACATATGCCTTATCATGCATCAAATCAATTGAACATCACCAGCCAATATGTCTGCTTGTTTATTCACAACCACACCAGTCTCCCGGAGAAAAGATCCAGCGAATGTTCATAACCAGCGACACATGGATTGATGCATACCATTCAGCACGAAGTATGCGTCTTCACCTTTTTCAGCATATTTTGTGAATCAATCACACTATCCATATACGTATACAGCTTGGTCTCCAACCAGTGGAAAGCTGCAGTGACCGTTTTCACCTCCATGCTCGACTAGAGGTTGTGGTGTCATATGCCAAGCCCTCCTTAACTAAACAATGGCCATTAACCTTTGCTAATGACATCGCCACAATGAGAGTAGTCCTGACTACTGAATCAGTAGTATGTAGTTGCTTAATTGCTACTTCAATAGTGCCAGCTGGCCACTCCATATACTCGTTTCTCAATGTAATTATAACCCCCACGCAAGTATGAGCCGGTCTCTCTGGCTGTGGGGTTACAACACTTTCTCTCTGTAATCCCGTTTATCACGCAGTCTCGCAGTGGAGCGAGAGCTGAGGCGGTTCGACCTCCGCTCGTGACTTGCGGGATACTGAGCCGGCCGCTCAGAAAGCAATGGCAAACTACTGAGCGTAATCTTGCCAAGAGATCAACAGACAGCTGAAAGATGCTGCTGTTGACAGCTAAGTCCTGTAAAAGGATACGCAAAAAACCCCCCAAAAAACGCAAGTATGAATTTATATTCATCACTCTGACCCACTCCTTGCCTCTGCCAATCTTCTCAAGCTGGCACACTTTTGGACACCTTACAGTATTTTATGCCTGGGCCATTCACAATCTGCTTCTAAACAGCCTGTGGTCCTTGACTGTATCCGGGGAATCATGTATGAGGTATTCCTTGTCCGCAGCCATCATGAGGTATGACCTTGCCTGCAACACATTGAGTTTGTCTGCAATGGTCGGTAGAGCCATGAGGCATCGTATACACACTATTGGGGTGTCTCTTGTACACCATAGAAGCACGCTCGTGGCTTCATTTTGTATGCGCTATAGTTCCACTGGCTGACTCTTTGCGACAGTAGGTATTCATAGTCCATACTCTACCAATGAAATGCTCAAACGCTGAAAAAGTGTGAATAACATTTTATGCTCCAGGCTTTTTGCCGTTATACACTTCAGTGTATTGAGTCACCTCTGACAATTTGTAACGACCACTTCAACAATGATCCGTAAATGTCACGCTTCTATCAAAAGTGATTCCCATGTTCTTCAGATTGCTTTCTCTATTCAATGTTATATCATTTATTGTGAGGCTTGGGAGGTCAGCTTTAAGAATCCTATTGTCCAGAGACCAAAATGTGACATAGAAATAGAAGGAAAAATTCTTAACCAAGTGGATAATTTTAGATACCTAGGGACGTTTTATAACATCAGATGGAAGATGTACAACAGAGATTAAGAGCAGATTAGGACAGGCAAAGGCCGCATTTCAGAAAATAAAGAGTATCTTGTGCAATAGGTCACTATCACTGAGTGTAAGAAAGAGACTGCTGAAATGCTATGTAGAACCAGTCTTGCTGTATGGCAGTGAATCTTGGAATGTAAATGAACAAATTAAGAAGCAATTAGAAGCAAAAGAGATGTGGTTCCTGAGACGAATGTTGAGAATTCCTTGGACTGCCAGAGTAACTAACGACGACTGCCTGAAACAGGCTAATGAAACTAGAACACTATATACAACAATACGAAAGAGACAAACAGCTTTCTTTGGTCATGTAATGAGAAGAGAGGCATTGGAGAACATCGTGACAACTGGAAAGATCGAGGGGAAGAGAGGCAGAGGCAGACCAAGATAAATGATGCTGGGTGGATTGAGACGGTGGCACGGAACAATAGCAGCAGCAGAGTTGATCCAGAACACCAAAGACCGAGATCTGTGGAGAGTCATGAACGCCTACGCCAGCTGCCAGGGCACTTGATGATGATGATGATTGTCCAGAGAGCACCACAAGACATTTGCTTTTCTGGGTTAATAACAGCACGCATCTTTGTGATCAAATTCATTGCTTTATCCATTGTCACCTGCTTCTCCCGATCTGTTTGATTTCAGTCCCTCCCCTGTCTGTATGCGAGAACATCTTATGTAAATGTTAGTATCATTCCACCCCTTTTAGCTTGGAAGCTTGCAATCTTGCTTTTATACACATTGAAATGCTCCAGTGACATGTGATCCATGTACCCAGCAGGATAGCCACTCTACGAGTATACTGCAATCCAGTTCACCAACGAAGGACAGACTCTCATCTCCAGGAGAGCGTACATCAAAATATCATATCTGACTCTGGTGTATGCATCTTCGAGATTGAGTGATGCCTCCGCCGTCTCGTGTCTGTTTTCGAAACAGCCATAAACACCATACGCAAAGGTGGCTGTATCTTCCTAATTATCTCTCCCTGGCCGGTCACTTCCCAAACCTTACTGGAGGAACTTTTCATGTTCTACATATTCCTGAAGCATAACAGCAACAAAATTCTTCAGAATCTTGCCAAACGTGTCATGTAAGGTGATAATCCTGAACCCATTTAGCTTTGAATTATCGTTGTCAAATTTATGCCGCTGTTTTAATAAATAGCCTACACCGCCATCACAGCACTGTAAGTTTAAGAGCGAGAATTCTTATCCTATCGGCCATGCAGAGTTCTGAATACATGATTTGTTTTCTGTATTTTTTCCCCCGCGTTTCCATCCTGTTTTAGGATATTGCGGTCAACATCAGCATCTTTCAACTGCATCTGGATGTTGATTTCTAGGCTAGATTACGCTCATCAGCACGCCACGACTTTCTGAGCGACCGGCTCCATCCTCTCATAGTTCACTGGCGCATCACACCGCAAGAAAGCGTGCCAGGTCGTTTATTATTCATGGCTTTTTGCAGCTTGTCTAGTGTTTACAAGTAGTGAGTAGAGTTGATGTTGACACCAGGTTCTTAAACGTCGGCCAACAATAGCCCTACATGGTTAAAAAAATGCGCTCATCATAACCTTATTAGTGGAAACCTGTAACTTGCATTTGTTTTTCTTTTATTGATCCAGCATACTTCCATTGCACGCTCTCTCTCTTTTGCTGCTCGATTCAAAATGGTGACACCATGATTCATCGCCTGCCACTATGCGGAAGAGAAATGCATCACTCTCCACTCTGTGACGCAGCAAGTCGTTCAAACACCACCCCATGCGTTCGTCTTGGTCGGTCATCATCCGTGGTATCCACTGTAAACACACCTTCCGATATTGCAGTTTCTTACGAACAACCTTTTGCGTTGTCCCAAATGACACATCCAATTCTTACGCTAGCGAACGTATATTTCGACAACGATTCATCTGTAATGCTGCATCAATTTTTTCGGCGTGTTTTTTTTTTCTGCTGCAACAATATGCGCTTGACCCGGCCGTCGAAGATCTGTCGTGAACTGACGACGTCTCCAAAACACTCGTGCCCAGTCTGTCACTGTTTTCTTCGACTCACACTTTTTATCGTATGTTGCCGGCATTCTTCGATGAATGTCCATTGGTCGACATCCTTCAAATGAAAGAAACTGAATCACTGCTCGTTGAGCTTTTTTGGACGGATTTTGGATCAACCCGGCCATTTTCCTCAACGGTCAGAAACAGATCCTGAGCATCATGGGACAATAAGCACCTGCACTTTTATTCATTGATCAGTACTTATCACATGACTATGACATGATTATGTTCAACGTACGCAATTACGTTCGGTGCGGCACGGACAGATTTCAAATGAACGTCCTTTATATTTTACCCACAATTCTTCACATCAAATAGGGAAGAAAAAAAACATGAATGTCACATGAACATAGCTCACTGTGATATCTTGGCACTTGATTGAAAATAGTCCACCTGATCTTAGATACACAAATAATTAATAATGCTGAAGCGCAACACGAACATGCATTTTATGGTTAGCTAAAGTAAAAAAATAGTGTGGATCAATGTCGGTGCTGCTGAAATCGTATTGATATATTTGTGATGTGTTATTAAATGAATAAAGCACTTCTTCAAAGGTTATTCACCACCAATAAAGATGTACTTTTACAAATAAAACCACACCTTATCCGCATTAATTTATATATATGTGTGTGTGTGTATGTATGTGTATGTATATATGTATATATATATATATATATATATATATATATATATATATATATATATATATATATATATATATATATAAATATATATATATATATAATTTTTTTTTTCCAATGTGCTGCGGTTATAAGCTTGCCGAACTTCTTGAACTTATGTAGTATAAATGTCAACAAGACAATATGTTATGAGTTACACTCTGTAATATATACTACTTACTAGTAATGCACTACATATCGCCTTTAATGTCAATACTCACTCTTGATGGGACCACATATAGCCTTTAATGTGTAATAATTACGCTTAATGACACTACATCCTTTAATGTGCAATAATTACTCTTAAAGGGACTAGAAATTGTCTGTAATATATAATACTTACTCTTAAGGGGGATACAACACTAATGCATTTCTCAAACGCAATCATCGCCGTGATACAACCGCTCACTCGGGTGAAGGCAAAATGTGGCATTCCTGACACGAGGTAAACAACATCAATGCTCTCGAATGGCAAATCTGCATCCAAGACATCTGGGGTCATAAAGATGCACGACCACACCATAGTTATGAGGCTGCACAAATCAGAGATTGATAGACCTGGATGGAAACAACTGAACTTTGGATTATTGTGCCATACATATAAGCCGCAAATATAACCCAAATGTTCACTGTACATTGCGTTATATGTGTGACTATTAACTAGTGTATTACAAGGCATTGTGTATAATTTGAATAATTTGATTAAATATCTGCTCTGTTCTTTTGTATTTATGACTGATGTTTAGTAATGAAATGTATTTTGGAAAGACAAGAAAACAAACTGGTGAAATGAGATGAGCACGTGTTACATGTTTCCAAGGCACCAGGGCCGGGATATATACTGGCCAAGACCTATTGACGCGTCCTCGTCGAGCGTCCTGGGCAACAGGTCCCTTCGGGGTCCTGGCTGAAGTCAATAGGATCGCCGATTCCTCCGAAGTCGGAGAGTGTCTGCCTGTATGGCGAGGAACCACCAGTCTGCACACCAATAAGCCAAACATGGGACAACGGATACTCACGCAAACTTCAGGTCCTGTATGACATCACACTGATGTTGGACAACAGGATACCTTGATCCGACATACAGGACTTTGCGTTGGAGCTCAAGCCAACGAACACAAGCAAGCAAGCAGCAAGCACTCAGCAAAAGAACCGGAAGGACACATTACATTGCTCGCGTCAAACCAACACAAGAAACGGTATAAAGGAATTATGGAATGTTAGTACAATAAATGATTTTGAAAAGTTGCACAATGTTGTAAGTGGACTGAAAAGCATGAAATGGAATATCCTAGGCATATGTGAGATGAGATGGAAGCGATCGGGAAAAATTATAAACAACAAACATACAATAATTTATTCTGATGGGGATACACATGAAAAAAGGAGTAAGACTAATAATATGTGATGAACAAACAGCCTAGTCACTTAATGGTTACTGGTGTATTTCACATATCGTTATTCTGGTCAAATTGAAAGGCAAACCAATAGATAAAAATACTGTACAAATATACGCACCAGTAACAAGCAGTAATGATAAAACAATACAACACTTTTACAATGAAGTAAAAATGGAGATGTCACAAATAAAATCACAAAATGTAAATATAGGAAAGGAAAAATGGAGGATGTAGTGGATAATTACGGTTTGGGTAAACACAATAAAAGAGGAGAGCAACTAATATATATATATATATATATATATATATATATATATATATATATATATATATATATATATATATATATATATATATATATATATATATATATATGTTTGCATATCTTTTACATGACATTGTTGTCAACATCAGCATCATTCAGCTGATTGTTGATTTCTTGGCAAGATTACGCTCAGTAGTTTGCCATTGCTTTCTGAGCGGCCGGCTCACATACCCCGTAAGTTATCGACACGATTCGAACGCTGCTGATTCCCACCGTCGTCACGTTACTTACGAGAGTATACGAGATTACGGAGAAAAGTCGCTAACCTCTAGGACAGGAAGCCAGCGAGCAACTAATAGAATGGGCAAATATCAATGGTATGATAATTGGAAACAACTGGTTTAAACACCACAAAAGACGATTTTACACTTGGACAAGCCCTGATAAGAAAATAATCAACCAAACTGACACAATACTTATTAATAAAAGGTTTATAAATGCGTTAATTAATGTAAGGACAATGCCAGTTATTGTTGTAATTGTGATCATGTACCACTATGTGGACTAATAAAAGTCAGACTGAAGAGAGGGATATTGCGAGGTTATGAACACTAGATTTAATTTAGAGGTACGTTCCAAATGTTGTTGTTATGTAGCCGGGGGCGGGGTTGGGGTGAGCGCCTAACTATGCATAAATCCCCCAATGGCTTGGTGTATTCACCTATGAAGCAAAAGTCCAACTCCTGGCCTTCACGCGGCGGACCTGTTTTAACTAACAGGAGAAGGGGCGTCGGCGAGTCACTGGCGCCGAGAAATAACCAGAAAGCTCTAGATGTGTATGCACGTACATGCATGCGCAGACACGTGTGTGTGTGCCTACACACCTAAACTCGAGTAAGACCACATTGTGCTCTAGCAAAGTAGAGGTGCTGAAGACGGAGGCAACCAGCCAGGAGGCACACACCGAAATCAGGATGCCATGCAATTACGCGTAATGAAATATGTCGACTACTGCTAAACGTTGTGGTGCTCGCCCTGCTTTGGACCCCCAGGCAGATATAGTGCCGGGCCCTATGTCTCAAAAGGGAGCAACCACACTTAATGGAGGTCCTTCTCAGATATCCTGTGGAGCCAGAGGACCTGAGAATAGAGTGTCTGGCCATATGAAACAAAGATTTAAAATAATGCACTGGAATGCGGAGGGAGTCAGCAACAAATACATTGAACTAGAAAACATATTGGACCAAGAACAAGTAAGCGTATGTTGCTTGCAAGAAATTCACCTCAACGAAAATATAGCCTTAAAAATCAGAGGCAACCATTGTTACCGATCTGATCGAAAAGACAGGCGAAATTGTGGGATACTGACCCTTGTAAAAAATAACATCACCGCTTCCCAAATTGAAGTTTACATGGAAGGGGCTGAGTATCAGACTCTAACGGGCCTATACGGCCCTAACAAACATGATAGAAAACTGGCATCAAAATATTAACAACAATACTCTATGTGGAACGATGTTTATAGACTTTAGAAAAGCATTCGATATGATAGATCATACTATCCTAATTTAAAAAAAAAACTAGAAGCAATGAAAGTAAGCTTTAATATAGTGACATTAATAAACTCATTTTTATTAGACAGAAAACAAGTCGTATCACACAATAAATCTCTATCCCGAGCCATTACCATTAATACTGAAGTACCACAGGGGTCTATACTTGGCCCTCTGTTATTTGCCATTTATATAAATGATCTTCCCTTATATTTGTCATCGTCCTGCGATCTATTTGCAGACGACTGCACATTATATACAAACGCTGTTGATCGTAATGTGTTAGAATTATCCTTGCAACAGGAAATAAATAGTATAGTTAACTGGAGTCATGCAAACCTCATGCAAATTAACATTTCTAAAACTAAATCTATGTTAATAGGAACCAGGCGAAGACTTCACACTCTAACAAGCAGAGAACTCTTCTTCTCTTGATAGCATGCCTATAGAAAGTGTAACCGAGCACAAGGCAGTGGGTCTTATCATAGATCAAAATCTATCCTTCAATTCCCATGTTCATGCTCTAGTTAAACAAATAGCCAAAAAAGTATACCAACTTGCCAAAATTAACATTTTCCTCGACGAAAACACAAGAAAGATATTCTATACTTCCCACATACAAACACATATTGATAATTGCTCCACAATCTCGGAGGATGCTCCAAATCAATAATAAAACGCCTTTATTCACTCCAGAAAAGGGCAGTGCGTGTAATCAATAGTGATAAGCTTACAGACAATTCTAACCTACATGAACGTCTTCAGTTACTGCCACTCCACAAACGCCTACTTATTAATAAGGCTAAACTAATTCACAAAATCCTATTTCAAAATGCCCCAAGCTACCTTTGGCCATTGTTTAAATGTAATGCAAGGCATAGCAAACGACTAAATATACTCCATGTCCCTAAACCTAGGATAGACTTATTTAAAACAAGCTTAGCATACTCTGCCACTCAGTTGTGGAGCAATCTTCCACAAGAAATCAAAGACACCACCAATCATTATACATACAGCTGCAACCTGTTTGAACACTACTTCAGGACAGACTACATGCCCTTTAAAAAAAAAAAAAAACAGCAACAAATACAATAATAATGGTAAATGATCTCGAACGACAACTAGCCACAAAAAAAACAACAACAACAACAACATGCCCATATGTAGCCTATGGCACGTTACACCCACCTTGGGTAATCATGATGTCCATGTTAAACATTGCCTCAACGAGTCAAGTATTATTGATTATTTTGCATGCGTTTTCATGCTTATTGTTCTTTTGTTGTCAAAGAATTGCTTCATAAGAGATGTTGAATGAAAGAATGTATGAGAGGAAATAGAGAAGAAGGGCAGAATGTCAGACGGGCCTGCGTACCCAATTCTTAACCCTAAGAAAATAAAGATTTACTTACTTACTTACTTACTTACACCTGGGTTGCAACAGGGATCTGCCATTTAATGTCTACACCAGTAAAGTCGCTGTTATTAAGACACCAGGTATTGGTAGAATTTTGACATTTACAGATGATGTTCTGAACAGAGACGCGGACAGTTTGGCTGAAGATTTACAGATGGCAGAGTGCTGCCTTGCGGGTGATCCCGGGGTGCATAAAGGATACCCAATTATATGCATAAGGCATATCCTGGTGGATAGTCGAAGTGTCCTTCAAGCCAAATGGTACCTGATAGTTGCTGCAGATAAGGATCACCCCCGACATGAAGCCGCGCATTTGGTCAAGGGTCATCAATCGTGAAAGGAGTGGGTTGAAGTTCCGGAAGACTTAACGGACTGGCAAAATATAATAGTAACACTTGGTCGTGCAGAGAACGGGTGTTTAAGGTGCAACAGCTGATCCAGAGTAACACACATAAAGGTGACATAGTGATTTACAACGATGGGTCAGTGCTGAGAAACAGACCTAGTGGTTGAGGTTTGATTGCGAAGGCTAATGGACGATTCTTTAAAAACAAAAGAGAGAGTCTGGCATATTAGGCTACGACCTCCACCATGAGAATGTACGTGGAATCCGTAACAGCGATATTCCGTTGGTTAGAGGGGACCACTGCAATACACTCTGCATTCATTACGTACTTATGGAATAGCTAAGTAAGGTTTTGGAATGAATGTTTCGTGTGAAATGGCTCGCCTCGCTTCAGAGGACACAGATTGTGCGAACTGTATGGATATTTTGCCCTGGTCATGCGGGAGTATGGTGAGGGAGGGGAATGAGCAGGTTGATAGGTTAGCAGGGAATGCACCTCATGGTAGTAGATTACCTATGGACAAGGCAAAGGTGGTCGTGCGCATGTGGCTCCAGGTGGAGAAGGTCGGGGAACAGATTGAAAACCAGTATGTGGAAAGAATGAGATTGCGGGGGATTTGGCATAGGTTCTGGAAGAATCTCAAAACTGAGAGCTACGACCAGTAGAACGTTCAATCAGATAGCGGTGGGAACGATTAGTAGTGTTACTTTTCACCGGCTGTTGAACGGGGGACGGAGCGCGTATGGGAATGTCCTGAGTGCAATTCTGTCAGTTCCTAGCTCAACTCAACTTCAACACTCCTGTTCTTACTACTAATGACAACATTTTGTTGGCAAGTATAGTTTTCATTTTTGCAGAAGATCACCTTTGTCATGGCAATTCTTGATCTAATATCTGCAGTACGTCTCGACATAGCTATACCAATTCACCTGTTTGAGAATACTTCCATTAACTTGGATGTTACAATGTGGTATTTTTTTTTCCTTCTTGGAGACGACCATAATCTATGTTTTCTTACAGATCAATTACAACCCTGGTTACTCACTGAGTATAATAACCGCATCCACCTAATTTTGAGATCTTGATCGGTGTCAGCAATCAATACTGTATAATTCGCATATCGTATAGTATTGGTGTTTTGTCCACCGACTGCTGCTCCTATCATATCATCTACGTTTATCTTTACATTTTTACTGTACAAGTAGAAAATGGGCTAATAATAGTATACTTACAAAGCGAGGACATAGACAATTGATGATCTTATTCGTTCATTTTTAGAGTTAACTCGATTTGAACTCCAGCGTAGTCTACACGTTTGATACTAATTTTAGTAGTTGCTACTACGATTGGGATGCACTGGATTGATTTTAACATACGGGGTACCTTTGTCAGTTATTAATATCCCCGGCCATCAAGCACTCACACTTTGACAGGTATTTGTAATTTATGTCCTCTAGTCAAGGACAAGGAATCAACATTTCAATCCAGTTGACCGGTGACTGGAATGAACCCACTACGATGAGGTCAGTTATTGTGATGGCGGCGCAAATTAATTGGTTGACAAACTTGTCTTAAAATGAATATCACATGTAGTAAACAATCAATCACATTATTTATGTTTCCTACCTAGCAAAGTGATGTTGATCGTGTCTTTGAAACCTTGTTTCACAAAACACATTATATTGATACTGTTTGTTACGATACCAAAAATATTTATTAACTGACATAGCCCGGTTAACAAGATGTAAGTACATATACGTGCTACTGCCTCATTTATTACTAAAGTTGTTGGAGATTCCTCTTTATTCGACAGCTGAAAGAACGTTTGATTCATATAGTACATACTGTGCTCTTGATGGTAAAGCCGTGCTTGTATTATATATTATTGTCTTGTGTGTAAGGTGATGTTTAGCCTCACTGTCAAGTGCATCTAAATTTAGGTTTCAACATCGGAATGACACTTTAAAAAAATGTTATATTGCACCCGACATTTCAATAAAATTACTTAAAATTATACATATTTAATTACTTATGTAATAAACAACGTGGCTATTTGCGAGCAACCTGAATGGCAAGCAAATACAATGTGTTCACTAAACAAACATAAAAGTGCATATGCATATAATTAAAAAAATAAGATATTAATAAACGATGGCGTATGTAGTATTGCATTTTCTGGTCGAATTAATCACAACCTGTCAGATTTGCTCTAGAAAGCCATACTATTTATTGAATGATGTATTATTGAAGGAAGAGCACCGTGCTACTGAAAAAGGTATGAATTGTGGTCGACAACCATTATATCTGGGTTAAATGTCTCTAGTGCATTTGCCACATTCAGAGAACGAATTGCTTTATCACTACAATTTCCCCATCAGTAAAATAGTATGTATTGTAGTATACGAGCTACAATTAAATATCCATATGTAGTATAATTACGCTATGTTAAAGTCATGTGTCTCTTGTGGATAAAGTAGCAGAATACATTACTCTATCAATGTAATGCTCCTGATGCACTAAAATAATTGCTAGGTTAGGATGAGAGTTGTAATGATACATGCATGATAATTGTAATAAATAATGAAACACGCAGGTTATAATTCGCTTTTCGAATCCTCATTGAACATGCGTATGTTATTTAAAACTCGCTTGCCGGTCGACTCGATGGTCATGGGTTCGAATTACCATGGAAGTTGTTTTTATTTTTCTGTAGGCTCTTTTGTCGCAGGGTAAATAAATTAAGGACCTATTTGCACGTCTCATGGCTTATTGGGGTTATGGTGAGACACTCATACTTGTAAAGCTATGTCGGCGCTGAAGCGGTGATGTGGTCAATATTACGCCGGCAGCCTCCATTGTCTAAGACATTTCGTGATACACATTTTAGCCTGGGTCGACTTTGGAGAACAAGTCTTATTATTTATAAACACCCGCTTCGATGTTAATTTAAACTTATGAAAGACGCTTCTAAGGCAAACGTCACGCCATTACACTACTGCGGCCCCTCACTAAGTTCGTCCCGGCCTTGACTGTGTGTCTGTTTATATTAATTAACAATGTATTAGAGTGCTCACAGCATTTACAAATACGCTTACGATTTGATAAACTTTCCGATCCCAGCAAAATGACATAATTTATTAACGTCAGCTTGATGATTCTAGATAAAGACCTTACAGTAACAAATATCTATTCACCACCAAATTGGGACATATATCTGAATAACATAACGACAAGACCCCCCCCCCCCCCCCATATACTGGATAACAAACTGTGTTTCATATCCTTAACGTGACGTCGCAGTCAGCCTCATCATTTATTTTTTGCCTACTTGTGATCTCTTGGTGAAGTTACATTTAGTAGTTTGCCATCGTTTTCTGAAGGACCGGCACACATACCGTTTCATAAAAACCCACGCATGGCGATCTGCTGCCAAATCGCTGGCAGCTGTGTTTCGAACATGGCATGCGGGATTACGAAGTGCGTCCATAACTCTTCACCACGGAGCTGGCATAAACTGGATAATTGTGGGATCTTTTAAAATGCATTCCTCAAGTTGTGGATATTCGGACCTGAACTCGGACCTGGAGGCAGTAGAATATTCAATGATAACAAATAGTCCAGTAATTCTAAACAAACCAGACGCTCATATTACTCTCTATCCTGGAAAACAAACAATAAGCAACCCGGAGCTTGTTCTAGTAACGAAGGCTGTTGAAAGGGTCAGGAAGCCAAGTGTATGCCAACAACAACGAGGAAGTGAACATGAGGCGATAATGAGAATCCCGAATTAAATAAAGGACATGGCTGAAGGAAAATGCCCTCTTAGTTGAATTTACAAGAAAACAAAATGAAGTGGAGCGTGCTCGCATCACACACAGACAGCGCTCTCAAGAAAATCATAACAAAGAAACAGCTCTAAACTTCACACTCAAAATATTCAACAGATGTATCGTTGACGCAGCAAAGAACATATATAGCAAGAGAGAGAGAAAGAGAAAGAGAGAGAGAGAGAGAGAGAGAGAGAGAGAGACAGAGAGAGAGAGAGACAGAGAGAGAGAGAGACAGAGACAGAGACAGAGACAGAGAGGGAGAGAGAGCAAAGAATATGTATAGCAAGAGAGAGAGAGAGAGCGAGAGAGAGAGAGAGAGAGAGAGAGAGAGAGAGAGAGAGAGAGAGAGAGAGAGCAAGAGAGAGAGGGAGAGAGAGGCGCTGAGATTATTGCCCCTGCTGGTCCTTACGCTTAAATTAACTTCACACATAATGCTGCACCCTCAGAGAAAACAAGGATATGTACTGTCAACGACCACTAGGGTAACTCAACTTTGATAGGCAAATATCCCTACCCAAGAGTTAGCCAACAGTCTCTTTACATTGTGGCTCGTTTTAAGAATGAAGTCTAACAATGATTGTTCTGTCAGAAGAGACAGGGATTCGCTTTGGAAACAAGAGGCAGAAAAATCTGTCAAAACTGTCATTTACTGCCAAAATAGTACCTAGCGGTGGGTCTTGAGCCCGAGGAATTAAGGCCGCCTGGCTAGTGCAGTCGCCGCGGACTGTGCAGGTTAGAGTTTTCTTTTTGCTCCCGGCAAAAAAACAACAACAAAAAACGCCACACCTTACCGAGGATTCGAAACCGGGACTCCCGGAGTATAATCCCACATACTAGCCACTCGGCTAGCCGCTCCTCCTTCACAAGAGACAGAAGGTGAAGAAAATTAGTGTATGCAGGAAGACCTAACATGAATGTCTAGTTTAACTGGAAAGGTGCTTTAGTCAGAATATTTTATCCCAAGGTGCTTTAGTCAGAATATTTTATCCCCCTGTTAAATACTATTTTACGCACTCACTCGCTCAGTTTGCGGTCCAAGAATCAAGTTTGGTGTCCGTGGGTGAAATAACAAAGCAATGATATCTTTCATTACAACAGATGTATATGAACTTTCTTAGTTTAACTAGTAAATTAGAACCAAAACACAATTGTGTTAAATAAATACTGCATGAACGAACTAAGCTGCCTATGTTAATCTCTCATCACTTGCACACATTTACAGACAAACACATTCGTCGACGATAAGTTTATGGGGGTCATCTGGGGTATTTTAATCCCGTTAGGGATAGAGCTTAACTTAGTCCTTCTGTTTAGGTATGGAAGTCGAGATACAAACAGATAATTGATGCTCCTCCGGATTCTGCTTTCACTATCATTCGAATCACCTTGTCTGTAACAGATCACCGGTTTCTGGTTAACTCAATAGCAGCAACAAGGCTCCCCAGTTTTAAGTATACTCTTAGCTCATAATAGATCATCAGGCAAGGATGACATGCGATAAGGCAATTTCAATTCGTTATTACGTCTGTTAGTCACTAGCACTTTGTCTGTATGTGACCCGGGAGGATGTCGATATGTTTCTACCTCCAATACTATCGTATTAAATGCATGTCGCATTTTACCCTAGATCTCTGTCGCTGAGCTAACACTATATCTCTGGCGAGGATCTTTAGGGTATTCCAGCTATAACAGACAGACGTCCCTACCTGTTTTTGTTTGTCCATCAAGAATGATGATGACCATTCATTTCATCCAGTGGGGTTGAAGGTATGGAGCCGTGGGTTCTAAGATGGCTGATAAGGCCTATTTTGGCTCGAAATGTTCTTTGACAATGTGGGCAAGGAATGCTTGACGTTTCTGGAGGATGATTTCCTGCACTGGCTTTTCTGTCCTGCCTTTTCTTCACAGCTCTTGCAGTCCTGGTTGCCTCACATATGACTGCAACCTTGCGTAATGATGCACGCCACGAATTTCGATCTCTGGCTGCAGCCTTCCAGGTGTAATGATGAATTCCAAAAGCCTTCAGTGAAATTTTCAGAGTGTCTTTAAAGCGTTTCCTCTGGCCAACTTGGGAGCGATTACCACAACGCAGTTCGCTGTAAAAAAATTCGTTTAGGGAGCCTGTGATCTGGTATGCGAGTCAAGTGACCTGCCCAGCGAATCTGATTCTTCATCAGTAGAGTGTGGATACTGGGCATGGATGCTCTTTCTGGGTCTTCAGTGTCTGGAATCTTGTCTTGCCATTTAATCTTCAGTAGCTTCCTTAGGCAGACTGTGTGGAAGTGGTTTAATTTCCTAGTGTGTCGCTGATAAACAGTCCAGGTTTCACAAGCATATAGCAGTGTGGATAATACAGCTGTTTTGTAGACTTTTAGCTTTGTTTGCAGGCTTATTCCATTTCTGTCCCATACATTCTTGTACAGTCTGCCAAAGGCCGCACTGGCCTTGGAGATTCTTGCATTCACTTCGTCATCAATTGTGGCAGCTTGTGACACAGTGCTGCCAAGATAGGTGAATTTGTCCACAACACTTAGTCTATGAGCATTCACTTTGATATTCGGCACAGTGTGATTATTCCCTGGAGCTGGCTGCTACATAACTACAGCCTTTTCCAAGTTGATATTGAGCCCAAAGTTGGCACAGGCATGTGAGAAAGCTGAAACATTATGTTGCATGTCCGCCTCTGAGTTGGCGTACAGAGCGCAATCATCAGCAAACAGGAGCTCTCTGACGGTGTCGCTGTTAATTTTGGTTTTAGCTTTCAGCCTTCTGAGATTGAATAACTTTCCATCCATACGGTAGTTGATGTCTATTCCAATGTCGTCGTTCTCGAAGGCATTCATCAGCATGGCTGAAAACATGAGGCTGAACAGTGTTGGTGCCAGGACACATCCTTGCTTCACTCCATTGGTGACAAGGAAGGGTTCAGACAGTTCGCCATTTTCCTGTACTCTTGCCTGCATGCCATCATGAAATAGCCGCACTATTTGGACACACTTTCGTGGACAGCCATATTTTGCCATAATCTTCTACAGTCCTTCTCTGCTGACTGTATCAAAAGCCTTGGTAAGGTCAATGGAAGTGGAGAACATTTCGCAGTTCTGTTCCTGACATTTCTCTTGCAGCTGCCTTGCAGCGAACATCATGTCAACAGTTCCACGTTCTTTTCTGAAGCCACACTGACTCTCAGGAAGAAGACCTTGATCGAGATGGGCTGTGAGGCGATTGAGAAGAATTCTGGCGAGTATCTTCCCTGCAATTGAAAGCAAGGAGATGCCTCGGTGGTTGTCACATGATTTGCGGTTTCCTTTACGTTTGTAAAGGTGGACTATTGACGAGTCCTTGAAATCTTGTGGCATGGTCTCGTTCACCCATATGTTTGTAAAGACTTGGTGAAGCTGCTCTGTTAGGACCGGCCCACCTGCCTTGTATATCTCTGCTGGGATGGAGTCAGGACCGGGTGCCTTGCCGCTGGAGAGTTGCTGGATGGCTTTGTTTACTTCCACTATGGTTGGCAGGTCATCAAGTGTCTCATTGGTGGGAACTTGAGGAAGGCAGTTGATGGTTTCATCATCGAAGAAGGAAGTTGCATTTAAGATGTTGCTGAAATGCTCTGCCCAGCGTTGAAGGATTTCTTTCTTATCGGTGACCAATGTTCCCTCATCTGCACTGAGGAGGGGAACTATGCCTGGCGATGTAGGACCATAGACCGCTTTCAGTGAGTCGTAGAAGTTTTTCATATCATGTCTGTCAGCAAAGCCTTGAATTTCATCAGCTTTGCTGCTCAGCCAGGAGTCCCGCATGTGTCGAAGTCATAGTTGGTGAGTAGACACTCACAATGGTTGCATGCTTCCTCCCAGCAATGTTTTTGAAGGCATCTTTTTTTTATGTTGACTGTGGGTCATTCAGATGTGCCTTGAGGAGAAGATGTTTCTCGGCCAGCAATTGGTTGATGTCTTCGGAATTTTCATCAAAACAGTCTTTATGCTTTCGGGGGGCTGGCCCCAGGATTTCCATAGCAGTGTTGTCAATTATGTCCTTTAGGGCTCTCCATTCTGTTTCTGTATCCTGTTTAGCTGCAGCATTTGGCTTGAGGCGGTCTTCCAGCATATTTTCAAACGACTGCTACATTTTCTTGCTGTTTAGGCGGGTGACCTTTAGCTTTTTTTGCATTTTCACCCCATGAGGACGTCGTGGTGGCTTGATGTGAATGTTTATTTTCGAGACAATGAGACGATGGTCTGTCCAACATTTGGCACCACACATGGATTTTGTCACTCGGACGTCTTGTCTGTCACTCCTCCTGACAATGACATAGTCAATGAGGTGCCAGTGTTTCGAGCGAGGGTGCATCCACGATGTCCTATTTCTCATGGGGAGACGGGAAATTGTGTTCGTAATCAGGAGATCATGTTCGGCACATGTCTGAAGGAGGCGGAGTCCATTACTGTTACAATTTCCGACTCCATGCTTTCAAATAATGCCACTCCAAGAGGTGGTGTCCTTGCCTACACTTGCATTGAAATCCCCAAGGAGTATAAGTTTGTCTCCTTTGGGAACAGATGTTAATACATTGTGCAGGTCCTCATAGAACTTGTTCTTGACATCATCTTCGTTGGTCATAGTTGGTGCGTAGACACTCACAATGGTTGCATGCTTCCTTCCATTCAGCAGGGGCGACTTCATGGTCATGAGCCTGTCGTTTATAGCCTTTGGAAATCCAGCTAATTTGCCGACCAGGGCCGACTTAATGGCAAATCCCACACCGGATTGGCGTCTTTCCTCGCTTTTCCTTCCACTCCAGAAAAATGTGTAGCCGGCACCTATTTCACAGATTTGGCCTTCTTCTGCAAGTCGTGTCTCGCTCAAGGCTGCAATGTCGATGTTGTACCTGCCCGGCTCTCTCCTAATCAGTGCTGTTCGTCTCTCTGGACCCGACGCGCCGTCTCTGTCAAGTAGGGTGCGTACATTCCAACTTCCAATTGTTAAGGGAATATGGTTTACTCTTTTAGCTTTGCTTGTTTTATCTTTGTTTGTATGTCGACTGCAGTTAAGGGTACCCACCAACCGCGGCTAGCTGGTTAGGTAATGATGGAGCAGACAATGTTTAGGGCACCTTTTCTAGCCCAGTCCTCATGCTATGGAGGTGAGCAGTGTGTTTCTATAAAGGGCTGCTGAGTCGCTCAGGGGGCTGCCGAATCCCACTGCTGCTCCGGTCAGTAGAAGACGACCAATTGGCCTGAGCCGCCTGTGTGCAGGTCTACGACTACGGCTGCCAGCGTACCACGCCTGCCGCTTCGCCGCTCGCCCATCGCCACGGGGCTTGAATTTGATATATGACTTTGGATGAAGAATGATTTGGATTAAAGTGAGGAAGAGTTGCGCAATTCGTCGACCTCACTCTCTCGCCTGAGTCCAGTGGCAAGACAAGTCGAGACGACTCGAGACGAATACAGGTGCAGTGGATTACCAGAGCGGTCTACGTGCCTTGCCGTGCTCATTACGTTCCACAACGTTTTGCAGGTAAACGCCGTCTTGCCCGTTGAATCAGGAATGATTTCTTCCGCGCAGTCTGCCGAATCCTGTCTTCACATGCTGGGTAGGCATACCCTAGTTTACCTCTTGGTTTAACACCAAATCGGATACTTATGCCTGGTTTAGCCAGCCTCTCACAGCTGTTGCTTGGGGGTGGCCGCCGTCGCATGCTGACAGCTACTAGGAGCCACAGGCACGAGCTGGGTGTCAGGCTTGGACCAGTGGGGGATGGGTCCTGAAAAGGACATGAGAGTCATCCTTACCAAAGGTGTTACCAATGCCTGACACCCCGTACCCCCCGTCACTACCTAAGAGTTAGCCGACAGTTTCTTGAAATTATGGCTCCTTATACTTCTTCTTCCGCGTTCATCCGGAGTGTTATTTCAGACGTAATTGCGGTATGTTCGGTTGTGCGCCCTTAGACCAACACATATGAGTGTTGACCGGTTTCCAATTGTTTCTCACTGTTTTGGTGCCGTCCACATCCCAGCTGGTCAAATTAGAAAGGTCGAAGACTTCATAATCAGCACTCAAGGGAAGGCAGGGGCAGTCCGTGGGCATCATCCGCCATCCAAGGAGGCGGTCCATAATTGCAGAGCCGACACATTGCGCTCTGGTACCGGGCTCACCCAAGGAATCGCTACATCCTGCACATGGCTGCTTTTATTCCACATTTCCATGTATTGGGCATTTCGTTCGCCACAGGCCGCTCTCCACACAAATCAGGAACGGTCAGTCTGCAGACAACGTCCACTTAGCGAGCTTTTGGTTCGGACTTTTCGCGAAGGACATTCCACTCTCACTCAGAAGTTGTTTGTGTTGTACAAATTTTATTTGCACCCTTAGGCCAGCACATCCGACTTCTATGGGCGTTTGTTGAACGGTTTAGCCTTCCCGGGGGTTTCGAGGGACATTAGACTGTCAGTGTTGTGGCGCCGTCCACATCTCAGCTAGTCAAGTTAGAACGGCCAAAGACATTACGGTCAACCTTCAAGGGAAGTCAAGGTCAGACCATGGGCATTCCCCGCCATCCAAGAAAGCTTCCATAATTGTACAGCCGACACATAGCGCTCTGGTTCTGGGCTTACCTAAGGGGTCGTTATATCCTGCGCATGGCTGCTTCACATTTTTCACTTCCATATATTGGGCATTTCGTTCGCTACAGGCCGCTCCCCAAGCAAACCAGAAACGGTCAGTTTGCAGACGACATCCACTCAGCAGGCTTTTGTGTCGGACTTCCACGCAATGGATTCGCTAGCCAAGCGTTCCATTTCGTGTTAATGAGACATATTCCCACCTGACTAACTAACTAACTAACTAACTAACTAACTAGCTAGCTAACTAACTAACTAACTTCTCCACGTTTGATTACACTCACTCAATGAAATTTTGATACAGTCTTTCATTGTAACTATTGCGTGAGACTGGGACGCTTTTTGCACCTTTAGTAACGCTCACGAGATAGGCTGCCTGTTCTGCCGGCTCAGCATCTTACCTCCATACAGCAGAGAGTGAGTAACTGCCAGGCCCTCACATCCGGGGGATACTGACTTAGAGGTGTTCAGCCATATACCTCAGCTGAGACCCGTAGAAGAAGTGCCAGGACCAAGCATTAGCTGGTTCAGCAGCTCACTTCCATTCAGCAGTGGGTGAGTAACAGCCTGGCCCTCACATCACAGAGATATAGACTTAGATTCGTTCAGCCATATCCCTTTGCTTAGCGCCATAGAAAAAGTGTCTGGACCAAAAATGTTTTGGCACTGTGCGAATGATTCGGACTCTGAGTGCAGTGGATTTGCTTAGAAAAGGTATATTCCAATTCGCTTCACTTTGCCACTGGGATGGGTAGTCGGTATCGTTTATAGTCAGAACTATGGCGGTATCTTATCGTCTTCGCGGCTCCGATTTTCGTTCTTGATTAATGAAAACAGTCTTGACAAATGCTCTCGCAGTAGCTCGTCTTGCGGCGATTCAAGAATTTCAACGCCGCAGTCATTACCTCCAGTTCCCTAAACCAACAAAATAGAACCGAGATCATATTCCATTATTTCATGCACCATTATTCAGGCAGTGAGGCTTGCTATGAACATTGGAAATTTTTTTTCAAAGTAAACGCTCCGGCCAGCCGGGAAGCTCAGCAAAGATCCGCAACGATAGAGAGAGAGAGAGAGCCGGCAGACGGTAGGGGAGGGACAACGGGTAGTGAACCGGTGCGAGCCGGACTGCCTGCCTGCACCTTTGATCCAGTTACGAGCTTTTTAACTGAAACAACTTTAATATACCTTACTGGAGCTGGATTTACCGTGGCTGCTGGCACAAGACTTGCTCTTCGGTAGATCCTCGTTAAAGGGTTAAAAGTGTACTCAGTCAAATTACGGGGCTTCGACAGAGTCCCGTATTGTTAAGTTTCATCACTACCTCCCCGTGCCGGGAGTGGGCAAGTTAAGCGCCTGCTGACATCCCTGGATGTCCCTGGATGAGGACAGTGCTATTGATCTGGCGCTAGTTTCACCTTCACTCACTACAGTGTGTAGATGGGGTGTCCTAGGACACCATGGCAGCGACCACCACCCTTGCAGCATATTGGTGGAGAAAGGCAGAACCAGGCAGCACAAGCTAAAGGTAAAGACGTTCCAGTATGACAGTACAGGGCAAGATGTGGTGAGCAAAATAAGACGTGACAAGCGCAGAACGTTTCAGGGCAGGAGAAAAAGCTGGGAGCAGCCACCGTGGTGGAGTTTCGAGGTGGAGAAGGCTTGGGTGGATAAGCGTAGTGCTGTAAGGAGATGGCAAAATGCCAAGAAGAACAGAGCTGGTCATCCTAGTCCCTGCTTGCACTTAGAAAGAGAGATGCACACAAAAGTAAGCTATTTCAAAAAACTGGTCAAGGTGGTTAAAAGCGAAAAATGGGCAGATGTGTGTCAAAGAGTAAGCACAGACAAGTCACTGAAATTGTTCTGGCGACTACATAAAAGCATGAGTGGGGTAGTCAAGAATAAGAGCATTTCTGACTTCCAAGGTGCTGACCTCATCTGGCAGAGGACTGATGAGGACAAGGGCAAAGCCCTCTTTGAACGCTACCTTGAGCAGAGCAACCAGACAGACATAGGAGGTCGGAATCTGGCCAAGGAGGTCACCTCAGACAGATGCAAGGCCCAGAACACTTCGGATGAAGACACAGTGACAGTGAAAGAAATCAAGGCTGTGCTTCGACGATCAAAAAACAGTGCTCCAGGTCCTGATGGCATAAGATACGACGACGTAAAGAGGTGTACCGACAATGAGCTAGAGAAACTAGCAGACATGTACAACAACAGTATAGGGAGTGCTAGCATCAAGGAGGAATGGTTACATAGCTATCTGATTCCCTTGCCGAAGCCTGACAAAGACCACAAAAAAATTCAGGGATATCGAATTATAACCATGCAGAATACAGTAGGCAAGCTGCTGGAGAAGGTAATTGCCAGGAAAATATCAAGCCAACTAGAGAGGCAAGGTGTTTTCCCACCTACCCTGGGTGGGTACCGTCCAAAAAGAGAAACCTGGACCAATGCAGCAGTCTTTGCCCATGATGTCTATGAAGGTTTCCATTCAGGCACTGAAACTGTTGCTGCAGCGATTGATCTTGAGGACGCATACAACAGAGTACCACTGGATTTTTTAATGTTTCAGCTTCTTGAGCTAAACGTAAGTCCATTCCTCCTTAGTTGGATCGCTGCAGCCCTCTTCCAACGGAAAGTAGTTTTTAGATGTGGCAGTTGGACTTCGGAACCAACAACAATATATCCTGGCCTACCACAGGGATCACCATTATCTCCGGTACTGTTCAACGCCTACACAGTGAGAATCACCAGTGAGCAGATCACTGGACCTGGCAGGACATTGTCATATGCCGATGATGTTTTAGTGTATCGTCAGGGTAAGGATAGAGAGGAGGTTGCTGTGGAACTACAAACAGGAACTCAGTCGCATAAGTACTTGGTGTGATGAAGCTGGGGCAATGGTCAACCCAACAAAGGCAACAGTGACTTGGTTCTCGTTGAATAATCATATTGTCAACAATCCAACACCAACTGTAATGCTGTGTTCAGAGACGGTGGAAAGAACGCAGGCAATGAATTACCTGGGGATACGGTTTGATCGAAGCCTTGCTTATAATGTGCACATAGACCAGGTGATAACAAAGGCCAAGCGGGGCTTGGCAGCGATGCGGGTGATGGCGGCAGCAAACTGTGAGCAGCGCCATCTATGTCTTCTGTACGAGGGGCTGGTCATGTCTGTTTTGGAGTATGCAATGGCAATCCTGACTCTCAGCCATAAGCAGATAGAAAGGATGGAAAGGATACAGAATGAAACACACAGCATCCACTGCATAGTGAAATTAGGAAGGTGAAGGGCAGCAGGTTAAAAAGAGGACGGTCGTGGGTGGGTCAAGCCGAAGACATTCTTCAACAGGTGTGTTCACTTGAGGACTTAGAACCTGGCGAGGAGTGGGTGCAAGTGCCAACAGACTTCTGCACATCCTTTTCAGTTTGCATCCAACTAGATAGAAAATGCAGACAAAAAAATCCGGCTGCTGTGGAGGCTGAAGTACAAGCGTTGATTTTCGAGAATTCGCTAGACAGTAACGCGGTCATCTACACAGATGGGTCGGTCGTCCGACATGTGAGAAGCTCATGGGCCTTTACAGCTCGGGCCGGAGGGAGAATTGTGAAGGAGGACTCTGGTGCTTTCACTGAAACCACAAGTAGCCTGACCATGGAAGTCATGGCAGTAAGTAAAGCAATAACATGGCTCGAGACACAGACATTCACTAGGGCTTGTTTCCTTAGCGACTCAATGAACATGATCAAGAGGATAGAGGAGGGGTCGATCCGAAGAGAATGGTTGCTGCCTCTGGAGCGGTCTCGGCTGGCAAAGATTAGTTTCATCTTCGTGCCAGGTCATGCGGGAGTACAAGGAAATGAGCGGGCTGACAAGCTCCCAGGTGAGGCTACTGTGGAGGGCGGACGCGCCATGGACCAGGCTGACATTCTGAATGCTCTACGAGAAGTGAGACTTTTGCAAGAACCAAGTGATGACTGTGAATCTACAACAATGGCCAGACTGCGAGAGCAGCAAATTAAAAGAGGGGTGGCCAAACAAGAACACTACGCAGGAAGCCAAAGAAGATTGATAAACCAACACAGAACTGGCGTCGTTAGCCGCTACACGCTGCGGGATTTGCTGAGGAGGGGATCCGAGCACTTATGGACTGAATGGTCCGATGTGCAACGAGGATGATCTGTCGACTAACTAACTAACTAACTATCCCTGGATGTGGTAGTCGTTTCTCATGTTCCCTCTCCGGAATCGAACCCTGATTTCCTGTTACTCGTTACAAACATGGTAGGCATGTCAAGTACCATCAACATATGAAAGGGCAGACATTTAAAAGATGCGTCGCCGCACACAATGTCATGCGATTAGCACAAAGTTATCCAGTCACCAGTGGGAACGCCGCGCCCCGCGAAGGACAACGACGATTGGTTATGAACTAATAAAAGTGGTCTTTACGCGAGGGTTGGAGCGTTATAAGCATGTATTATCTCTAGAGTTGCTCCAGTTATCCAAGTAGGATCTTCCCGTGTGTTGCCGAGGCCCATAAGGGAAGCAAAGAATAGCAACACTGTAGCCTACCACGCATGTCGTAAGAGACTAACTAACTAACTAATCCAAGTAGGATCGTATCATCTAAGGAACCTCGATTGATTTAATGAGCCATTCGCGATTTCAAAGTGAGACAATGTGAACTTAGGCATACATGGCTTAATCTTTGACCAAGCATATGAATACTGGCGGGATCAACCAGATATTTCTCGCACAGACAGACTATTCACGCACACGTAGGTCAAGGGTAGCAATAGCTCAGCTCATTCCATCCGTACCCTGTAATACGTGCAAAACCACTGGACGCCTACTGAGGGGCTTCGTGCTAATTTTCATGTTATGCTCCCTAAACATTTCGTTTAGACTATTCATGTGGTCTTGTAATTCAGTTTCTGACTTTGCTATTAGTGCTTGGTCGTCCGCAAACAGGAGTTCTCTAATAGTTAGATTTGCAGATGATTATTCTTCTGTGTTCTCGTCATGCGACATTCTTGCTGTCTCTGCTTGGCTGTTTTCTTTACATATGTTGTCTATATATGGTATGAACAAGAGAGGGGACAGGACACAACCTTGTCGTACTCCAGATCTTATGGTGAAGGAATCTGAGTGTCCTCCGGTTGCTCTCACTATGCATTCACTGTTGTTGTATAAACTTCTACATAGGTTTGTTAGATGTGTACTCACTCCATATTGTTTAAGGATTTCCCACAGCTTGTTTCTATCTACCCTATCAAATGCCTTTTCTTGGTCGACAAAGGCTAAGTAGAGTGTTTCATTGAATGCGATTGATTTTTCTATAAGTTGTCTAAGAGCAAACATGGCATCTGTGCATCCTTTGTTCTTCCTAAATCTATGTTGTGTTTCGCTTAGCTGGGGTTCTAAAGTAGTTCGTAATCTTTTCTTCAAGAATTTTGCATAATATTTTCCCAGTATGACTCAACAGTGTAATGCCTCTATATTGTGTGCAGTCTCTTTTGCTGCCTTTTTCTTCCCAAATTGGGATAATTATTGTGTTTCCCCATTCTCGTGGTGTCTGTTGTTCTACCCAAACATGGTTGAATAGAATATGTAGCCAAGCTGTTCCTACTTCTCTTGCTGCTTTAATTAGTTAATTTGGTATTTAATCCTGTCCCGGTGATTTGTTCAATGGGGCTAATCTGATGGCTTCTATAGTTTCTTCTTTTAGTATGACTTGTTCTAGTTCTTCACTGACATCGGGGTAGGTCTCTTGAATTCGTGTGACATTTGATGGGATGTTGAGAAGTCGTTCGAAATACTACTTCCATCTTATTATAATTTGTTTTTGTTCACTTATTGGTTCTCCATAATCACATTTAATTATTTCAGTTAGGTCAAAGGGTTATTCTCTGGTTCTCATTGTACTTATCTTGTTGTAGAAGTTTCTAGTTGCCTCCTTGTAGTTTTTATTTAGGGTTTCTCCATACTCTTCCCAGTCTTTTTGTTTTCCCTCTTTACTATTCTACTCACATGTCTTCTCGCTATTCTATATTCTATGTAATCACATTCCTGTTTGCTCTTCAACCACTTTTTATATTTTTTCCTTGTTATCTTTTACCGCTTTCTTTTCTTCTGCGTTCCACCAACTTTTTATTTTCTTTATCCGTGTTTTGCGTTTTTTCGTGGTTCCACATTTTAATTTTTGCAGTATTTAAAATGCTTGATTTGAACATCTCCCGTTCTTCTTCCACTGTTTTTCTTTCTGTAGGTAATTTTACAAAGAGTTCAGTTAGTTCTTTCTCATACATTTCCGTTACTGCCTCGTCTTTAAGGTTTTTTTAAAGTTTACTGATTCGCATGGCATGTAATTTCCTGCTCTTTGTTTTCATCTTATGATGGTTCTATTGTGGCAACGACTGCTTTATGATCTGTGTTTATACTGAAATTGGGCACTGCCTTGACATTTAATTGATTTCTCTTTCTGTTATTTCTTGTTAATATACAATCAATTTGGCTTTTAGTATCTAGATCGTTCCATTTATACCAGGTGTATACTTGTGAATCTTTATGTTTATAGAATGTGTTTGTTATATAGAGTACGTTGGTGAAATTCCCAAACAAAATAAATTGTAATACAAAATATTTATATGGGGATTCTTAGTTCAGCTAGCAAACAACAATTATGTTAAGTTTGGTTTATAAAGAACTATAATGCTTAGCTTTGTTGTATCGCATCACTTTCACACAGTTACATAAACGTACACTTGCAGACAGACTTCCGGTCCCGAACATGGAAGTTAGGCATTGAATCGGTTAAGGCCTCTGGTGTGTTCATGCTCCTGGCTACCGTTTGCATTCGCATTTTCCTCATGTTGGACAGGATGTGTATGGTTCCGTCGCCCTGCAACTGAGAGAGTGCGTGGCGCGACTCTTTGAGCTGTGAATTTCGTGAACTGCTTTTACATCTGCCCGAGGTTGTTTGGAGCGAGAACTGCATGTTCGGAGCAATGGCGGATGTCTGTGTCGCAGAAATGACCGATGTTTGCCTTATTCATAAATGTGTAGCTGCTTGTCTTCTAGTGACTGTCGCTTCCATCGATGATGAACTGTATTTTCGTGGAGAATTTTTGTGTTGGCTGTCTGGCGACGGCATTGTGCACAGCGTAATGCTTTTACATCTGTCCGAGGTTGTTCGTGTTGTGTCAGAAAACATCTAGAAACGGAACAAAAGAACATCAAGAAATAACTAGACTGTGTACATCCGGATGGTAAATTGACTGCCGCTTCCATCAAAGATGAACAGTATGTTTCGTGGAGTACTGTTGTGTTGGCATTCTGGCGACAGCATTATGTACAGTGAAATGCTTTTTTTTACTATCTGTCCGCTGTTGTTTGAGGCGTGGACTGAGAACTGCACCTTCGGAAAAAAAAAATAGCGGAGCTGGCTCAGGTTTGCCACTCTTCTTTGACAGAAAACATCTAGAAATAGGACAAGCAATATCTAGAAATATCTAAGAGGTGTAGGTGAACATCTAGAAAATCATCCAGATGGGATGATGTCTGCCGCTTCCATAAAAAAAAATGAACTGTATGTTTCGTGGAGGTCTTTTGTGTTGTCATTCTGGCCGCTGCATTATGCACAGGGAAATGCTTTTACTGTTTGTCCGCGGTTGTTTGTGGCGTGAACTGCATGCTCGGGAAAATGGCGTAGCTGGCTTTGTCACAAAACGAAATGGTTTTGCCTTATTCAGTAAAGTGTTGCTGGTGTTTTCTAGTGACTGCCGTTTCCACCAAATATGAACTGTACATGGAGGACATCTGTATTGGCATTCTGGCAGCGGCATTATGAACAGTCTACCTGTGATGGCTGTTGGTTGTCGACACTCCTGTCTGTTCCACTTTTCACATACAGCAGTGTGATATTCACTGGCACAGGAGCGGAGCATGATGGGAACGACCCATTGTTGCGAATTTGGAACAGCGACTAACTAACTAACTAACTAACTAACTAACTAACTAACTAACTAACTAACTTACTAACTATCTACCTAACTAACTAACTGACACTCGCACACAACGATTTAGAAGAAGTTCCCCTGGGACGTCTTGATCCCCTCTAGGACTAGGGATGGGCTAAGTCCTTAGTTTATACTAACAGGTGTTTGATGCACCTCCGTATTCTGCTCTAGATGGCTAATCAGCTTTTCAGTACCCTTCTTCAATCAGTTTTTAGTATAAGCAGTACCATCAACAAGGCTCCTTAAACGAAAAAAAAAGAAACTGTCGCATATTGATCAATGTCTTGGTAATGGCCAAGCGTCTGAGGCCTGGTTTTGTGTGTGTCTGTTTGTGTGACTCAGAGGCAGAGTATAAACAAGGAATAGTTCTATTTGCTGTGTTTGCAACAAAACAATGACTCAATACATGAGGCGATACATTGTAGGATATGATGATACATTGTTTAACAATGTTACCAATGAGAAAAAAGGTTTCAAAAGTTGATATATCCGAAGACAGTTTGTCAACTGGATTAAAACAAGTATGACAATTTAAATATAGAATAGGCATTATAAAATGTTCATGTGTGTAAACTTGGTTCGACTCAGGAATGTTAATTAGCTGCACATATTTCCTTAATAATAACTTAATGGGGAAGTCCTAGGGCAGTCAGGATGTTCCCTTTGATAACTAAGAAAACACATTATTCTTCTATTTCTACTCCATTTACTTCAGTGGAGTGTTTGTCGACATATAGGGATCTATTGTGCTCTATACAATGTTTTCAATGACAACTAGCGCCACATCTGACACATAGACATATAATTTTAAAAAAAGCACATCTCATAAGTACTATATTTTTACTAACTTTATGTTATTCTTACCACTCACCTGAGAATATCATATTATAGTGTGGGTATGTTCCAAGCATATTCTAAAATATTGCTGTACTCACTGCATGTATTGTTTGGCATCATTGGTATGATGTTTATAACATTATCAGTATTCTAATCTTATTTTATATCATTTATTTTACCATATGTGTTGTCTTTCCTAATCCGTTCATAATGTTTGTAAACATTCCCGGTGATTTTAATGGATAACACGATGTTAATCAGCGACCCAGACACCTTGTCGTTTTTCACATCCAGTCATAGCACGTACTGAAGCTCCTTCGTTCTCATTGGTTGTGGGAGTTGTTGTTTCCTTCGTGGATTGCATTTTTCTGCATAATTTGTCTACTGGATGAGGTATTATGCACTAGCTGCAACCATTTCAAAAATCGCCAATTACAAAATGGATGATACGTTGCATTGCTACTGTTATTTGCATGGACGGGCGAGTATAATGAGCTCTGAAGGAAAAACATGTACTTTACATTATCACATATACTATCATCGACCCCATTCAGCGGCACATTACGTAGTGGGTATATGATGACATATTTCATACACTATGCACTATGTGTGTATTGCATTTAGTGTGTTTATTACGCGATCCGACTTTACTACCCAGTTCATTTCGTCATTACCAGTCCAAATTGTATCACACTACAAGCCAAGAACAGTGCAACTACAACTTCACCACCAAAGGGATTTGAACACACGACAACTGAACGGCAGGAATGTGTAATAGCCAACTGCGCTGTCTCATCCCGCAGAACATAACATGGGTTATAATTATCTCGATACTATACGCTATTTACTGTATGCCATGCCAGGTGAGTCATTCCACAGAAGGCTGCCAATTCAGTCTTGCATCGCATGTTAAAGCCAACGTGTAATTTAAGTTTCAGATGTATAGGCATTACGTCACAATTTGTGAATTTCTAAGTGAATCACCATATTATATACATATATATATATATATATATATATATATATATATATATATATATATATATATATATATATGTGTGTGTGTGTGTGTGTGTGTGTGTGTGTGCGAGTGTGTGTGTGTGCGCGCGCGTGTGTGTATGTGTGTGTGAGAGAGAACACTATTACTTACATCGCTGCAATATAGTGTAATATAAATAATGTAGCTTTAGCTAAAGGGGAAGGGGGAGCTCAGAGGTCACGACGACCTCCACTGGTTGTTGGGATCTGTATTCGTTTCTCAGACTAGACTGCGGATTTATTTCGTATAAAGATTAATACAATGGTGGATTGATTAATCCCGTACCCGAACTGTATCTTGACCTTGGGCTAGTTTTTTGAATGTCTAGCCGTCCTTGACAACGGCAAAGAAGTTAGAGGATATGTGTGTTCGTTGCGCACATTAAATAGCAATCATCGGATGTGAGTTGAAACGATCCGATTAAATTGGGCGTTGCCTAGGCTACAACCAAAACTAAGAGAACATCATCATCATCATCATCATCATCATCATCATCATCATCGCGTGCCATGTCTATAAGTGTGAGCGGTTATGTTTCGCAATCTCACAATATCACCAGAGTCAAGGCCGTATTCTTGTATCGACCATGCCACGTGACTAAGATATCCATTTGTTTACTTCTCCGCCTTCTCCTTGTTCTTTTCCCCTCAATCTTTCTAGTTGTCAACAGAATTAATCATACCCATACAATAAATAGCTGCAGTATATTTGACCCAGGCAGACACACAGGTGATTTTACCGAACGGCGCTGATTTCTGAGGAGGCCTAAACAAGGAGACATTTGAGCACATACAACAATATAGCAATGCACTAACACGGAGCTGTTGCTAGAAAAACTGGGTGTCCGCTTTTGAAGAATGGGAGCATCGGTAAGGCAATGGCTAACATGCTTCTGAAATGGCCAGACCGTGCTATGTTGAAATGCATCCAGATTCACTTTGTCTAACATGGGTGCCCGAGATATGATGGCAACATGCATCATGTTGGCCACCTCATCCATGGATTGTCGATTTGTCTATACACACATTACATTTAAACATATACCCGTTAGACACCATAACATATAACATGGTCGTTCTATTGTACTTATATATATATATATATATATATATATATATATATATATATATATATATATATATATATATATATATGTATATGTGTGTGTGTGTGTGTGTGTGTGTGTGTGTGTGTGTGTGTGTGTGTGTGTGTGTAAATTGCTTGATGGCGTAAAACGGACCTTTTAACATTATGCACATGTGAAGAATGATGAGTGGGTGTAGAAGGCGATAATGAAATTAATTAAAACATATCCAGATTTCTACATCTAGTCTTTAACTGATCGTTACATTTAATTATTTCTGTGGCATTATCTCTGCCGAGTGAACTGATTTTCTGTTGTTGACGTTGTTGTTGTGTTTTGGTTTTGTGTGGGTGTTTTTTTTTTGTTTTTTTTTTGCATCGATGTATGATTATTCCTTTATACTTATCATGTGATAAATGTAGTATGTTCGGCGTGTAACTGAACAGTTACAAAAACAATACTTAATTTTTCAATGAACTCACGACACCCAAGCAAACATTGACACTGACATTTGGATTGCTTCATCAGATTAAACGACCACCTTAACGACACTTAACAGTAACCATTAATGCAACGACCGTCTGCTTTTCTAGTTCGACTTGAGAACTGTGTAAACATAAATCAGTAGCACTATGAGATATATTAAAGACAAACAGAATTACCAAATATGGTGCACGTACCTTTAAATTGGCCGATGTACTTGTACATCGTTCTAAAGTTAACAGTGCCGTGAAAAGGTCACGAAGAAGGAAAATGGCAACGGAGACGAATGAAGGCGATAGAGGCAGTGGCTGGGGAAGAAGCTGGCTCTTCATGACCACAGGTACTAAGGTAGTGTGAGGGCACAAGCACAGGCTGCACATGTTCTCCTCACTGACGGAGGTGAGGCTTGAGAGTGGACATGTTCACAACTAAGGGACACGCACAAACAACAAGGACAATGAAATCAACCGAACGTCTCACTCGGCAGGGAAAGACACCCGGAGTCATGACCGGACGGGCCTGGCCCTAGATAATGTTAAGTAGATAAATGGGCCGAAACATTCGTTGAAGAGGGACGGCTTCTAATGATCTGAACCCCCTGCCTTGTTTGCTCCGCGGTGGAGTTTTAATCACACAGTATTATACCTATGGACATGTCCGGAGTGCAACGAAGATACCCCAACTGATAACTGATAACTGATAACTGATACAATAGAAACAAAAATATGAACACACAAAAGTAAATGGCAGGGTAACAGGGACTTTATACTCAGCTAGATTTTACTTGTAAACCACGATCATGCACAAATTTCCACACACATCGACTCGTCGCGCTATCGAGAACAAGTTGCCTGATCGGAAGCTTGCCGCGTGGGAGACAATGGCACGTGACAAGGGTAACTCCAGAAGACATCCGAATCTCAATTTTAGCAGCATGGAAGCCGCCAACACCATTAAGAAGATGCAAGATGAGAATTGCCTTCGAGCTGCAGCAAAGTACCAGAACCTGAAACAACCTCAAAGGAAGCAACCAGTTCTAAACCAGACGAAGCCGCTCCCGTCGCTCAACCGATGCCAGAGACTACAACTCCAACTGAAGCCAGCAAGAGCCGTGAAGCTTTCAACAGCACCAAGATGAAGCAGCCCATTTGACCAAAGTCCTCCACACAGGAGGAATCAACAACAACGGAGTACTTCACCGGCAAAATACTGCTAAAACAGACAAGCGTAGAAGAAGACACCCTATCGGCGCTACCAAATGACAATATACTGAGTCGGAAATCGTTGTTGGAAATCGAGCTGGGAAGAAACAGCATCTGCAAGCTGCGCAAGACACCTGATGGAGTAGTGGTCTCCATCAACAAAATCCCAAAGATCACAGCACATATGCAGAAGATTGAACAAGAAGAGAAGGCCGGCATCACTTCACGGCATCACAGTAGAAGCCACCCGAAACCGCATTAAACAAGTCAAGACCCATCTCACCAACGACCAGATCAGGGAGATGCTGTCCAAAAAGAACTCGACACTCATGATCACCAGTGATGAGAGGATCATCATTGGCTCCTTGCCGTCTTGACAGACGATAGTTTGTGCTTCAAAAAGGCATAATAACTATTTCCCATGGCTGTAGCGAATGTGACTGATAAGGCCAATTCTCGCTGTAAATGTTCGTCCACAGTGGGTGCACTATGAACACGTGGTCATTTCCACCATCATGCACCAACTTACGTCTCACACGCTCGGTGTGTGACTTATCTGCAATAATTTTCTCCTTTGTCTTTATTCCATTTCTGATTTTGCCCTCCATGCAACACGTTTAGCGGAAACTTGCTCCCAATGTCCATTATCAATGCCTGTATCAATCATGTCCCGCTTACACACATCTTTGTGTCGTAGTAGAGGCCAACTCTGAGATCTCTTACCCATCTGTAATTCACCAAAGAAGATATCCTTTGGCATTCTACCATCATCCATCCTCCTAAGATGTCCTATCCATCTAAGTCTACGAAGACTGAGCATGGAATAAACCGTCACACAACCTGATCTTGCCAATACTTCAGTATTTGTGATTCTGCACTGGTGAGAGGATCATCGGCAAGAATAATATCCCCTCCACAGTCGTTATTGTAACATCGAAGGACTGAGTGAACCCTCAAACAATCAGGTGGGACAAGAAAGATCAAGCTCCAGAGCACTACATACCGAGAGTACTACAGTGCTCCAAGTGCCAGAAACTTTGGCACACCCGTGCCACCTGCAAGGGTGAGGTGAAGGTATGCGGGTACCGCTATGGACCTCATCCATACAGTCAGTGCCAGCATGCCACGATCGACAAGGACTTCAGGAGGCCCAACACTAATAGAAATTGCTGCGGCTGCCTCGGCAACCATGGCTCCATGTACCTCGGCTGCCCCTGCCACCAAGACAGCAAGGAAGCTATGAAGATCGCCATCAAAATTAAACTGCCCTATAAAGAGGCAAGGAGGCAGTACGAGGCTACCAGTCGACTTACAAAACTCGACAAAGCTCAATTGGAAGGCCAACTGAAGAACCTGAGATCAAAGTTCACAAGCATAGAGGAAGAAAAAGACACGACGCACGAGAGACAGATAACAGCCGTTCAGCGCATCCTGGACGATACGAAGCAAGTCCAGCAGAAGATTGAGCAGGATTGCGCTCGAATGGCTACTATAAAGGCTGAGAAAGAAGAAATGCTATCAAAATTTCAAAAATCGAAAGAAAAGACAGAAGAAACTCTTCGACAGATAATTGAACGTCTCAAGACCGAAATACCTGAACCAGAATATGCAAAGCCACAGACAGAAGAAGAAGCAAGAAGAAGCAACAGATGAAAAAGTAGAATTGGATGAAAACGGCTACCCAACTAAAGCCGAATGGCCTTAGACTTCGCATCGCTCTCCACCAAGAACGAACCATCAAGCCGCCCACGACACACGAAATCAAGAAGCCCAAAAAGATTCGAAGATAGACCAAGACTGGTGAATACGTGGAACACCAGGAGAGACGACAACTGGTAAAGCTCCCTGAAGGAAACAGCACCATGTGACGGGGTGGGTACACACTTACTCCAAGCCTTAACATGTGCGCGACTAAGTCCAGACATATAAAATCACAAGGATGAGACGAACACAATTATACGAGGGCGAGTCAATAAGTAAGTCAAACAGTTATGTGGGATGGCAGGTAAATGTAGTTGGTGTTTTCTACAGGTGTCACTAGGTGACAGAAACATCGAACTTTATATTCCCGTTCGTCAGGTGGCGATAGGTGTCTCATGCGCATGCGCAGCGTATAAACAAATTGGCGACTGTACTTACGGAGTGTACAACCAAAGAGCAACACGATGTTGGTGCGTTTTTTGTAGGCAAATAGACTTCCTGTAAAGAACATTCATAAGGAAATGCTTCCTGTTTATGCTAACAAATGTTTGTCCCGTAAAGCGGTGCAAAGCTTGGTAGAAAAGTTTCTCATGGACGCTCTACATTTGTTAATGAAATCCGATCTGGTCGTCCGGTTGAGATTGCAATAGAAGCATCCGTGCAGCGGGTAGAGGAGATGATTTTAGGTGGCAGGCGAGTAACGATAGACTCCGTGGCATCTACAATAGGGTGCTCACATGGTTCAGCATACATCATAATGCATGATCGATTGAAATTTCCAGGACTGCTAATTAGAGGAGTGTTGCTTCTTCGTGACAATGCCAGACCACATACGACTCGATTAACTCAGGATAAAATTTACCACCTAAGGCGGGAAGTTCTGGAACATCCACCTTACAGCCCCGACTTAGCCCCTAGCGATTTCCACCTTTTTTGGTCCACTGAAAATGCACCTTTGCGGGAAACATTTCGCGAATGACGCCGAAGTTGAATATGAAGTGAAAACGTGGTTTAGAAAACAGAGCACGCAGTTCGATGCAGCCGGGTTGGGAGGACTGATCATACGATGGGATAAGTGCATAAATGTTAGTGGAAATTACGTTGAGAAATAAAGGGACAATGTATGTATAAACATAAACTCGTTTCAAGTTGTTATCATATTTAGTTTTTTTCTATAGCCATTTGTGTCTTACTTATTGACTTCCCCTCGTACGAACTCAACATTTTTAAAAGACGCTGAGAAGCACGACTTCTCCCTACCTACCTTTTGGAGGGCACCTGTCAACAGAGAAACATTGGATGGATAATATTGCAGTTGTTGCTGTTCACAGCGGACAAGAAATGGGTCTGGCTAATATACTGAATGTTCGCAGAGAGGCAGGACGAATTAGACGAGTAAAGTGATGCAAGGACTTCAAGGGTGAAATAGGGTGAAGCCAGACAAGACCGTTGTGCAATGAGGACAGAGATTAGGCAACAAACATTGATGTGGTGAGGCCAGTCGCTACACACTGAAGTAGATACTGACATGGTGATTTGAGCACGTATGGACTAACTTGCTCGGTGTGCAATGAGGTTAACTAACTGAATAACTATCTAACTACTATCTAGCACACACACACACTAGCTGACTAACTAACTAGCTAACTAACTAGCAATTAACTAACTAACTAACTGACTTACTATCTAACTAACTACTAACTAACAAACTAACTAGCTAACTAACTAGCTAGCTTACTAACTAAACAGATAGCTAGCTAATTATCTACATAATTAGCCAACTTATTGGCTAGCTAGCGTGATAACTAACTAACTGGCTAACTCACAAATTAACTACACGGCTGACTAAGAAACTAACCATCTGCAGTTTTCCATTAATTTGTTCCCTGTCTTTACACTGACGATACACTAAAACGAGATGTAATACGGCCGTGTTCTTTCGCGTATTGGGATTTGCTTACGTGTGATCATCACTATGTAGGTGTGGAATAGCACATATGATAAGACTGACACCTGTGGCAAGCCGGGGTATACTGTTATACCTAGCACTCATTGCTTCTTTCTCTATCAATGCCGTCTGTCGCTCTTTAAACGACAATATAGCCACGCCTTCACGGTGGGGGGGGGGGGGGGAAGGGGGGAGGGGGGGGGGTGGCTAATTTGCACCCGTGTTGCCTGGGATCTTAATTTTTCACATTTACATACATCCTTGTGCCTGTTGGTTCCATTTTATTTCACAAAATCACACATAGCTAACCATATCAAAGTTCATGTCTTCTACAATATAAATGAATCTTTATACTATATGATACTTACTGAACATCTTTCTAAATGTGATTCTGTATTTGCTACTCATGCGATGGTAGATGAAGATATTCATTGACGAGTTGATGCCTTCCATTATATAAATAATCCGCCAAACGCTAAAGTCAAGGTAACGTATTTTCCATTTACTGATAGCTCTGGTTCGAAAGCAACGGCAAGCATGATGATTGTAGTTGGAACAAAGCAAATTATAAACAGAGTGGAGATTGTCGCGACCATTTTAACAATTGTCTGGTTACGTTTCGACATTTTATGAGCCTGTTTGATACTGATTACTGTATTTGTCCATTCTTGTCGTCTACGTAGTTGTGTTGTCAGTATCAATGTGCAGATTGTAATGACTGTAAATGCAGAAAACGGAATCATAAAGTTGTTGATCAAAAAAGTAATTGTCTCTACCGGGACTTTGTTTTCTCTGAAGATAAGTCCAAATATTGTCCTGTTTTTGACAGGTGAGAACTTCAAGCCTAGACTGTTCACAACATACACAGGTGTGCCGCTAAATATAAAGACGATGAAGATTCCCACAGTGGCCACCGTTGTTCTTTTTGCGGTCACAATACTCTTCACCTAATAGTAAAAAAAAAAACAGGGCAACACACCATTACCAAATGTGATTGTGGCAAATAGTTAAAACAAAGAATATATTATGAAAGAAGTCAAAACATACACAGGTGTGCCGCTAAATATAAAGACGATGAAGATTCCCACAGTGGCCACCGTTGTTCTTTTTGCGGTCACAATACTCTTCATCTAATAGTAAAAAAAAAACAGGGCAACACACCATTACCAAATGTGATTGTGGCAAATAGTTAAAACAAAGAATATATTATGAAAGAAGTCAAAACATGACCTGGTCTGATTTAGAAACACATTCATTCATTCATTCAGTAGCATGTGTTTTTGCAGAACCTCGCTCCCATAACAACCTTCCGGAAAACTCTATGACAAGCAAGATGTCCCGCGTCCGATACACCCATCTGGAGATCATCCGCAACATCCTGCACCCATCTTCTCTTTGGCCTTCCTCTTCCTCTCTTCCCAGGCACATACCCCTCCATTATTGTTCTCTCCAAACTTTCATGACGTTTCAAGTGACCAAAATATATCAATTTTCTTTGTGTTATCGTCTTGAGTTGAGTTGAGTTGAGTTGAGTTAAGAACCGACATCACTGCTCTCAGGAATTCGCATATGTGGTCAGTCCCCTCGTTCAACAGCCAGAGAAGAGTTATACTACTAATAGTTCCTCACCGCTATCTGATTAAAAGTTCTCCTGGTCTTTCCTCTCAGTTTTGAAATTCTTCCAGAACCCCTGTCGATCCCCCGCAATCTCATTCTTTCCAAATATGGATTCTTAATCTGTTCCTCCGCCTTCTCCACCTGGTCCCATAAGCGCACGACCACCTCCCCCTTGTCCATGGGCAAGATACCACCAAGAGGTGCATACCCTGCCAGCCTGCCAGCCTGTTCATTCCCCCGTACACCCGCATGGCCAGGGCAAAATATCCATACATTCTCACAATCTGTGACCCCTGAAGCGACGAGAGCCATTCCACACGAAACATTCCTTTCTCCACCTTGCTAAGCATATTCTTTGAATCCGTAATGAACACAACGTGTGTTGCAGTAGTCTCCTCTAGCCACCGGAATGCCGCTGTTACTGCCTCCACCTCCATTCTCATGCTGGAGGTCGTAGTCTCAAATGCCAGGCTCTCCTTTTTCACGACTCGCCCATTAGCCTTTGCAATAAAGCCCCAACCACTACGTCTGTTTCTCACCACTGACACATCGGTGTAGATGACTATGTCACCTTGATGTGTGTTACTCTGGATCAGCTGTTGCACTTCAAACTCAGTGTGGCCCGCTGCCCATTCTCTCCACTCACGACCCAGTGTTATCATTACATTGTGCCATTCCGTCATGTCATCCGGAACTTCAACCCACTCTCTTCCACGATTGATGGTCTCTAGATCACACACCTGACTTATAGAAAGTTCTGCCTGTGCCATCCAGGATCTGCCTCGTCTTAATCTATGACCCTTTACCATATCCATTGCTGCATGCAGCTGGTGATCCCTGTCTGCGGCAACTCTCAGGTACCATTTGGCCTGAAGGACCCTATGCCTATCCGTCATTGTAGGTATCGTCTTGAATAACCAACCCTCTTCAATATTTAGCCCATGAAGTATGGATGCATTTGCTATTTTCTTTACCCAAGATATTTTTAGAACCTGTCTATAAATATTTATATTCAAAAGCATTTATGCGCTGCTCAGCTTGTTTAGTAAGTCTTTAGATACATAGGACAATCTTATTTCTAGCCTTCCTAACGAAAACAAATGCGTTCGTACTATGTTAACATATGTTGTTCACTCTTCCTCCAAAATTACACGTTCGCAATGGAGTGTACACTAATTAGATATATGCCTTTTGCAGGACGTTGCGATAAACTCTAGGTTGACACTATAGGTAACGTGCTTCTTATGTGTAATCTTATATATAAATTAGGATCGTCTGTCTGTCTGTCTGTATGTATGTATGTATGTATGTATGTATGTATGTATGTATGTATGTATGTATGTATGTATGTATGTATGTATTGTATGTATGTACTATGTATGATGTCCTTTATTTGTTCGCGAACGGCCCATCCGATTGAGATGAAATTTTCTACACGCCTTCCTTTCATTCCAGAGCTGCCAACTGTCATAGTTTTTTTTTCTTCTTCCTCCTCCTCCCTCCTCCCCCTCCCAAAATACGTACGTAAATATATGATGATGATGATGAAAGAATCCCCGAACCAAAACGCTAGGGAAAGGGAAGAAAATGACGTGACTACACAGAATCGTCACACGGCAATCATCATCATCAAGTGCCGTGCCGGCTGGCGTAGGCGTTCATGGCTCTCCGTAGATCTCAGTCTTTGGTTTTTTGGATCAACTCTGCTGCTGATATTCCTCCATGATACGGCAATATCAATAACAAGGAATTATGTGTAAGGAAGTTATCTACAGTCGTGTAGAAGGGAAGAACTAGACGAGTATGAATTCGGAATGGCGAACTCTCTCCTCCTCTCTTCTCCTCCCTCCTCCTCCCTCTACCTCCTCCCTCCACCCTCCTCCTCTTCCTCCTCCCTCTCATCCCTCTCCCTCCTCCTTCTCCCTCTTCCTTCTCCCTCTTCCTCTCCCCTCCTCCTCCATCCTCCTCTCTCCTACTCCCTCAGCCTCCTCCCCCTCCTCCCTCATCTTCCCTCCTCCTCCTCCTCCCTCTCCCTCCTCATCCCTCCTCCTCCTGCCTCCCTCCTCCTGTCTTCCTTCTCCCTCATCATCCTCCCTCCTCCTTCTCCCTTCTTCTCCCTCTTCCCTCTTCCTCCTCCTCCTACCTAATCCCTCCTCCTCCCTCTACCTCCTCCTCCTCCCTCCACCCTCCTCCTCCCTTCTCCTCCTCTTCCTCCTCCCTTTCCTTCCTCCTCCTCCTCCCTCTACCTCCTCCTCCCCCTACCTCTTTCCTCCTCCCTCCTCCTCCTCTTCCACCTCCCTTTCCTTCCTCCCCTCCTCATTCTCCCTCCTTCCTCTCCCTCCTTCCTCCTCCTCCTTCCTTCTTCTCCCTCTGCCTCCTCCCTCCTCCTCTCCCCTCCTCCTCCCTCTCCTCCTCCTTCTCCTCCTCCCTCCTTCTCCTTCTTCTCCTCCTCTCCCCTCCTCCTCCTCCTACCCTCTTCCTCTTCCCCTCCTCCCTCTCCCTCCTCCATCCTCCTCCTCCCTCTTCCTCCTCCTCCTCCCTCTTCCTCCTCCTTCCTCCTCCTCCCTCTTCCTCCCTCTCCCTCCTCCATCCTCCTCCTCCCTCTTCCTCCTCCTTCTTCCTCCTCCTTCCTTCTCCTCCCTCCTCCTCCTCCTCCTCCTACCTCCTCCCTCCTCCTCCTCTCTCCTCCTCCCTCCTCCCTTTTCCTCCCTCCTCCTCCTCCCTCTACCTCCTCCCTCCTCCTCTCCACTCTTCCTCCTACCCTCTTCCTCTTCCCCTCCCCCTCCTCCCTATCCCTCCTCCTCCCTTCACATTCCTCCTCCTCCCTCTTCCTCCTCCTCCCTCCTCCTCCTCATCCCTCCTTCTCCTCCTCCTCCTTCTTCCTCCCTCCTCCTCCCTCCTCCCTCCTCCTCCTCTCCTCTCCTCCCTCTCCTCCTCCTCACTCCCTCCTCCCTCCTCCTCCTCCCTCTAACCTCCTCCCTCCTCCTCCCTTCACATTCCTCCTCCTCCCTCTTCCTCCTCCTCCCTCCTCTCATCCCTCCTCCTCCCTTCTCCTCCTCCCTCCTCCTCCCTCTACCTCCTCCTCCCTTCACATTCCTCCTACCTCCTCTTCCTCCTCCTCCCTCCTCCTCCTCTCCCTCCTTCTCCTCCTCCTTCTTCCTCCTCCATCCTCCTCCTCCTCCTCTCCTCCTGCTCCTCCTCCTCTCCTCCTCCTCACTCCTCCTCCTCTCACTCCTCCTCCCTCCCTCCTCCTCCCTCTTACCTCCTCCCTCCTCCTCCCTTCACATTCCTCCTCCTCCCTCTTCCTCCTCCTCCCTCCTCCTCATCCTCCTCCTCCCTCCTCCTCCTCTCTCCTCCTCCTCCTCCTCCTCCCTCCTCCTCATCACTCCTCCTACCTCCTCCTCCTTCTTCCTCCCTCCTCCTCCTCCTCCTCCCCTCCTCCTTCCTCCTCCTCCCTCTCCGCCTCCTCCCTCCTCCCTCCTCCTCCTCCTCCTCCCTCTACCTCCTCCTCCTCCCTCCTCCTCCCTCTACCTCCTCCCTCCTCCTCCCTTCACATTCCTCCTCCTCACTCTTCCTCCTCCTCCTCCTCCTCCTCTCTCCGCCTCCCTCCTCCTCCTCCCTCTACCTCCTCTTCCCTTCACATTCCTTCTCCTCCCTCCTCCTCCTCCCCTCCTCCTCTTCCCTCCTCCTCCTCCCCCTCCTTCTCCTCCTTCTCCCTCCTCCTTCTCCCTCTTCCTCCTCCCTCTTCCTTCTCCCTCCGCCTCCTCCCTCCTCCTACTCTCTCCTCCTCCTCTCCTCCTCCCTCTCCCTCCTCCTCCCTCTCCTCCTCCTGCTCCCTTCTCCTCCTGCGTTCTCCTCCTCCCTCCTTCTCCCTCCTCCTCCCTCTTCCTCCTCCCTCCTCCTCGCCTCCTCCTCCACCCTACTCCTCCCTCCTCCTCCTAATCCCTCCTCCTCCCTCCTATTCCTCCCTACTCCTCCTGTCTCCTCCCTCCTCCTCCCTCCTCTTCCCTCCTCCACCTCCCTCTTCCTCCTCCCTCCTCCATTTACCCAAGACAGACAGACAGTCAGACAGATAGTCGGGAACGGGATCTTATATGACTACTTATATAATTTAAATGAGATGCTCTCCACCATGGGCTGGGCCGGGTCAGACAGACAGACAGATAGATAGATAGATAGATAGATAGACAGACAGACAGACAGACTAGACAGACAGACAGATAGACAGACAGACAGACAGACAGACAGACAGACAGACAGTCGGGAACGGGAACTTATATGACTACTTATATGAATTAAATGAGATGCTCCCCACCAGGAGTTGGGCGATGCCGGGCCGGGTCAGACAGACAGACAGATAGATAGTCGGGAACGGGAACTTATATGACTACTTATATGAATTAAATGAGATGCTCCCCATCAGGGTCTGGGCGAAGACGGGCCGGGTCAGACAGACAGACAGACAGACAGATAGACAGACAGACAGACAGACAGACAGATAGTCGGTAACGGGAAGGAGAACTTATATGACTACTTATATGAATTAAATAAGATGCTCCCCACCAGGGTCTGGGCGAAGCCGGGCCGGGTCAGCTAGTCTTATATATAAATTGCGATCTCCGTCTGTCTGTCTGTCTGTCTGTCTGTCTGTCTGTCTGTCTGTCTGTCTGTATGTATGTCCTTTATTTGTTCGCAAACGGCCCATCCGATTGAGATGAATTTTTCTACACGCCTTCCTTTCATTCCAGCGCTGCCAACTGTCGTATTTTTTTTTTTCTTCTTCCTCCTCTTCCCTCCTCCCATTCCCAAAATACGTACGTAAATATATGATGATGATGATGAAAGAATCCCCGAACCAAAACGCTAGGGAAAAGGGAAGAAAATGACGTGACTACACAGAATCGTCACACGGCAATCATCATCATCATCAAGTGCCGTGCCGGCTGGCGTAGGCGTTCAACTCTGCTGCTGATATATATGCCTCCATGCCACGGCAATATCAATAACAATTCATCTTTTTATGTGTAAGGAAGTTATCTACAGTCGTGTAGAAGGGAAGAACAATCAATGGAAGGACCGAAATCACAGAACCTAGACGAGTATGAATTCGGAATGGCGAACTCCCTCCTCCTCTCTTCTCCTCCTGCCTCTACCTCCTCCCTCCTCCTCCCTCTACCTCCTCCCTCCACCCTCCTCCTCTTCCTCCTCCCTCTACCTCCTCCCTCTCCCTCCTCCTTCTCCCTCTTCCTTCTCCCTCTTCCTCTCCCCTCCTCCTCCATCCTCCTCCCTCCTACTCCCTCCGCCTCCTCCCTCCTCCTCTACCTCCTCCTCCTCCTCCCTCTACCTCCTCCCTCCACCCTCCTCCTCCCTCCACCCCTCCTCCCTCTCCCTCCTCCTTCTCCCTCTCCTTCTCCCTCCTCCTCCCTCTCCTCCTCCCTTCTCCTCATCCCTCCTACTCCCTTCTCCTCCTCCCTCCTCCTCCTCTCATCTCCTCCCATCCTCCCTTTTCCTCCCTCTACCTCCTCCCTCCTCCTCCTTCCTCCACATCCCTCTTCCTCCTCCTCCCTCCTCATCATTCCTCCTCCTCCTCCCCCTCCTCCTTCTCCCTCCACCTTCTACCTCTTCCTCCCTCCTCCTTCTCCCTCCACCTCCTCCCTCCTCCTCTCTCCTCCTCCTCCCTCCTCCTCTCTCCTCCTCCTCCCTCTCCATCCTCCCTCCTCCTCCTCCCCCACCTGCGTTCTCCTCCTCCCTCCTCCTTCTCCCTCCTCCCCCTCCTCTCTCTTCCTCCTCCTCCTCCTTCACCCTCCTCCCTCCTCCTCCTCCTTCACCCTCCTCCCTCCTCATCCCTCTTCCTCCTCCTCTCCCTCCTCCTTCCTCCTCCTCTTAATCCCTCCTCCTCCCTCCTCCTCCCTCCTATTCCTCCCTACTCCTCCTCCTCCCTCCTCCTCCTCTCTCCGCCTATCTCTTCCTCCCTCCTCCTCCCTCCTCCACTCTCTTCCTCCTCCCTCCTCCTCCCTCTTCCTCCTCCTCCTCCCTCCTCCTACCTCCTCGCCCTCCTCTTCCTTCCTCCTTCGCCCTCCTCCTCCCTTCTCCTCCTCCCCTCCTACCCCTCCCTCCTTCCCTCATCCCTCCTCCTCCCTCCTCCTCCCTCCTCCTCCTCCTCCTCCTCCTCCTCCTCTCCTCCTCATCCTCTCCTCCTCCCTCCTCCTCCTCCCTCTACCTCCTCCTCCTCCTCCCTTCACATTCCTCCTCCTCCCTCTCCTCCTCCTCCTCCTCCTCCTCCTCCTCCTCCTCCTCCTCTCTCCTCCTCCCTCCTCCTCCTCCCTCTACCTCCTCCCTCCTCCTCCCTTCACATTCCTCCTCCTCCCTCTTCCTCCTCCTCCCCCTCATCCTCTTCCCTCCTTCTCCTCCCTCCTCCTCCTCCCTCTTCCTCCCTCTTCCTTCTCCCTCCGCCTCCTCCCTCCTCCCACTCTCTCCTCCTCCCTTTCCCTCCTCCTCCCTCTCCTCCTCCTCCTCCTCCTCCTGCGTTCTCCTCCTCCCTCCTCCTCCCTCCTCCTTCTCCTCCCTCCTCCCTCCTCCTTCTCCCTCTTCCTCCTCCCTCTTCCTCCCTCTTCCTGCTCCCTCCGCCTCCTCCATCCTCCTACTCTCTCCTCCTCCTCCCTCCTCCTCCCTCTCCTCCTCCTCCTCTCCTCCTCCTCCTCCCTCCTCCTCCTGCGTTCTCCTCCTCCCTCCTTCTCCCTCTTCCTCCTCCCTCTCCTCCCCTCCTCCTCCACCCTACTCCTCCCTCCTTTTCCTAATCCCTCCTCCTCCCTCCTATTCCTCCCTATTCCTCCTGTCTCCTGTCTCCTCCTCCCTCCTCCCTCCTCTTCCCTCCTCCACCTCCCTCTTCCTCCTCCCTCCTCCATTTACCCAAGACAGACAGACAGACAGATAGTCGGGAACGGGATCTTATATGACTACTTATATGATTTAAATGAGATGCTCTCCACCATGGGCTGGGCCGGGTCAGACAGACAGACAGATAGATAGACAGACAGACAGACAGACAGACAGACAGACAGACAGACAGACAGTCGGGAACGGGAACTTATATGACTACTTATATGAATTAAATGAGATGCTCCCCACCAGGAGTTGGGCGATGCCGGGCCGGGTCAGACAGACAGACAGATAGATAGTCGGGAACGGGAACTTATATGACTACTTATATGAATTAAATGAGATGCTCCCCATCAGGGTCTGGGCGAAGCCGGGCCGGGTCAGACAGACAGACAGACAGATAGACAGACAGACAGACAGATTGTCGGTAACGGGAACGAGAACTTATATGACTACTTATATGAATTAAATGAGATGCTCCCCACCAGGGTCTGGGCGAAGCCGGGCCGGGTCAGCTAGTCTTATATATAAATTAGGATCTCCGTCTGTCTGTCTGTCTGTCTGTATGTATGTATGTATGTATGTCCTTTATTTGTTCGCGAACGGCCCATCCGATTGAGATGAAATTTTCTACACGCCTTCCTTTCATTCCAGCGCTGCCAACTGTGATATTTTGTTAGTGTGAAATCGCCTGCTTACTCAGTATTATTTCATTTTTCATTTTTCATTATAATTTCATATATCTCAGGGGACCTAACTCTGTAAAAGTTATCTCAAGGGGCATAACTTTTCTGTATAACTTATAGTCATATTGTGGCATCGTTTTCAAAGATTTATAAACTCTTTGTCCATAGTTATGTACCGGCATATGAGTTATAATAAATAATGATACAATCTGTAAGGCATTTTCAAAGTTTTCATAAAAATAATGCACAATGC